>LPNX010101198.1:2422-149281 GCA_001517045.1 Pseudotsuga menziesii | reverse complement strand
GGCAATTAGCAACTTGCACATGGTGGGACTCATGGACTAGGCAAATAAGACAAAAATAAATGAATTAATGTCTAAGTGGGTAAATACTATGGGTTGATTGTTCTAACAGTATCTACCTCAATTTCCATGGTAAACCTATAGATACCTTTCTCTCTCAACAATATCTCCATCTCAGCTTCCCATTCGAATAAATTGAATGGAGTCAAGATGATCCTTTGTGATTGGTCCATATCTCGGCAACTGTGCCCTTCAACCAGTAGAATACACTCTCAGTCAATGAATTCAAAATTGAAATATAAATATGGAAAGAGATAAATTGATATACAAAGGCTTTGAAACCATGTGGAAATTGAATCCAAGCAGTAGAACAATTACACTCACAAAATTTCTAATCAAACATGCAAAATTCACAAAAGAAGAGACTGAAATTGGAGCATAAAACAATCATGTATTGAATAAGTGTACATAAAACAACCTCATCAAGTAATAGGCTGTCCAAATATATAATTATATCATATATTTGAAAACATAAGGATGCTATTCAAATTTGACAAAAAGCAGGCTTACTAAACTAGTCAAAATCCCCCATAGGTGCATCAACACTTTCCTAATTTGAGAAGATGCTCAAGAATTGGCTGAATGAGTTGTACCCGATGATAAGTGAAGGAAAAATATCATATCCATGATTTTTTATGGAAAAAAATAAGGAGTATGGTTAAGGAAAAAAACAAGATAGTTACTCCTAGACTACATTTCCTTTTTGCCTTAAAACTGCTAAAAGGAACGAAGCTTTCAAAAAACACAGAACTACACTTTTGATATTCTAGAATCACAATAGAGTTGCTAAAAATTATTCCATGATGTTTATAAAGCACTCCTTAATCCAATGTTAGCATTTGTTGACTTCTAGGTGCAAGTGGATTCCAACTAGCATAGTAAGGAATCTAGGAATTTAGGAATAAGACAAAAATGATTAATTAATATCAAATATGGGTAACTATGGTTTTGATTATTCGAACATGGGAAGCAAAATATCTTGAGATTTCTCACTTCAGGTTTCTTTCCGGTATACATCTCTTCAGGAGTCTTGAATCCAAGAGCACAATGAGATAATCTATTCTTCACATATACGGTTGTTCTTGGTGCTTCAACCCATAGGTGCATAGGGAGTTCTTGGTCATGAATCATGGTATTCACTACTTCCATGATAGTTATAATATTTCTTTCATCAACACCATTTTGTTGGGGATTATAGGGAGTGGTTAGTTCTGTCTTGAGTCCTGCCTCCTTACAGAATGCTTCAAATTTCTTTGAAGTGTATTCTCCACCATTAACTGATATCAATGTCTTGATTCTCTTAGTCTGAGTGGTTCTCTATCAAGGCTTTGAATTCCTTGAATTTTCCAAACACTTCACTCTTTTTCTTCAAGAAGTATATCCAAGTATTTCTTGAATAATCATCAATAAATGTGACATATTACTCATATCCACTTAAGGATATGGAGGGAATAGGACCACATACATCATAATGAATTGGTTTGAACACACCTTTGGTCTTTGTTTCACTTTTTGGGAAGGGATTATTGATGTTCTTTCCTCTTGCACATCCTTTGCAAGTTCCCTCATGTTCTATCTTTAGATCTGGTAACCCTGTTACCACCTTGCTCACATAGGGCAATGCTTTGTAGTTGATGTGATAAAGTCTCCTATGCCATGGTTCACTTGAGCTAGTAGTCTCATGGAAAAGGGATGTCTTTGGATGTCCTTTGAGCTTATACAGTCCTCCTCCTTCTTCTCCAATGACTACATCATCTTCAAGTGTATTTACTTTGGACTACATGCATACTTGTCCATCTATAAAATCAACTCTATATCATTTCTTATATAGAGAAGAGATGGAAAGTAGGTTCTTTTTCAAACCTGGTACATACAGTACTTCCTTCATAATCATGGAAGTTCTAGAGTCAATCTTGTAGCTTGATTCACCAATACCTTTGATGGGATATTGATAATCATCTCCCAATGATACCTTTTGGGGAGAGTTCTTCTCTTCAAGTCTTGACAAAGTTTGCTTCTTCCCTATCATGTGCTTTGAGGCACCATTATCAATAAGCCATGTGTCTTCTCCAAGTGTTATAGACCCAAAGAGTGCAGATAATAACACATATTCTTCTACATATTCACCTCTAGTTTTCTTTCGAGGAATTTCTTCTTCTACATCCTCATCTTCAGCTAGATGAGCATGATGTCTCTTGTTGTTGTTTATTCTTTGGTGATGGAAATTCTCTAGAAATATTTCCTATCTTATGACAATTGTAACATTGATACTTTGAGTAATATTTATTCTTCTTCTAAAATTTATTCTTTGAAGTCTTATGATTACTCTTCTTGAAGTTTTATTGTTTTCTTCCTTTAGTATGGGTGGCTAGAGCCTAATTATATTCTCTGAGGAGAGCTTCTCTATTGACTACTCTAGCTTCTTCTTGTATGCAATCTTCCCATACTATGTCAAACTTTATACTTTCTTTTCTCGCACACAGAGTCTGAATGAATGGGTCCCAAGGTCTAGTGAGATCATTGAGAGCAGTCATAACTAGTTCATCCTCATCAAGAGTGTCTCCAATATCACTTAGTTGTTCTCTGAATTGAGAGACCCTTGTGAAGTAATCTTGAATAGACTCATCTCTTCTCATCTTGGTGCCCTTCGGTTGATTTCTCAGATTCATCTTTCTATTGATGTTCCTTCCATCATACATTTTCTTAGGTATCTTCATAGATGACACTTAAGGGATCAAGTGATCGTTAATAGAATCAACGATGTTATTCATTTCTTTGATTAGGTCTTTTTCATGCTTCTCCTTAGCTTTATCTTCTTTAGGTTCTACAATCTCATCCTTGTTTAGGTATTTTTCATGCTTCTCCTTAGATTCATCAAAATGAGACCAATCCTATACTTCCAAGCTAGGAAGTTTTCTATGCTGTCCAATTTTTCCTTAAGCATAGTGCTTGGGGCCATCTTGTCTAGTAGGTCACTAAAAAATGAAATTTATCAAAACAGGAGGCTAACCTTACTAGTAGATGCACTTGACTAAGGTGATTTGGTTGGTCCAACTGATTTCTAGAGATCCCAAATCTTCGCCCTTCAAATCCTACTTGCGAGGTTGCATCACTACATGATTTTTGGTTCTGTTTCACTACCAAAATAGGGTTTGGATTTCTCAAAGATTCAACCACCCAAAAATATCAATCCTGGGATCAATAGATTCCACTCCAGGGAGGAAAAACTTTCTATGCAAGCAGATCTTCCAAATTCCAAAATTTGCAAAAACCCTAATTTCTTTCAGAGAGGGAGGCGAGAGAATTTCACCTTGTGAAATATGTCATGTTCAAGTTAGCTCTGATACCATGTTAATATTTTATATTCTATACTAGATTCATTAGTGTTCAATTTAAAATCATAGCAAGGGCGTATCCAGAATCATTGATAGAAACACAATCATAAGATAGACAAAATATTTATCCTGGGAAACCCTCAAGGGGAAGAAAACCCAACAAAACTTCCTCTATTTAATATGTATAAGATATAACCCCAAAAATAGTTATTCTCCTCCTTCTATTTTGTATCTTTCTCTCTCCTATGTGCTACTCAAGTAAGTGAGTTTGTTTTCAAATAAGAACTACAACTCCTCTATTTATACACATTGAGCCAACTGACTTTTACCCTAATCAAGTTTCCCCCACTAAACTGTCTCGGCTAACTTCACCTAGGAAGAGTAAAAAATTTATATTATATTATTCATTAGGGTACTAATGACCCGAATTACAATGGAGGCTTTACCTCATGACTCTATGATGACCAAATACAACAGTAACACCTCAATGGAGGAATAATAACATCTCCCTTGGGTTACATCAGTAAAATACATTTAGAATATCCTTTCAAGTTACAGAATTGGGATTGTTGAGCCAATTCTTGGGTCTCAAAATTGCTCAATCCCAACATGGAGTCAAATTACATCAGTCCAAGCATGCTTCATATTTCCTCATCAAGTTCAACATGAAAGATTGCAAGCCAAGCAAGACTCCATTCCTTTTAGGAAATAAGCTTGAAGAAGCAGGTTCTTCTCCTATGGTAAATAATACAATGCATAGGCAGTTGATTGGGTGTTTGCTTTATCTTACACACACTCGAACTGATTTATATTATGCAGTTAGTGTGGCTTCGAGATACATGGATCAGCCTCATTATATCCACTAGAGAGCAGCCAAGAGGTGTTGAAATACTAAGAGGGGGGTGAATCGGTGTTTGTACAATTTTAAAACTTTAATAAAAAATAGGTTGCTGATCACCAATCATAGCACATCATAAATGTGGATAAAGATAACAAGATGCACAGTACACAATAGTTTTAACGTGGAAACCCAAGTTCTGGGGGTAAAACCACAAAAGCCTTTTTAAAAATAGTTTTCCAGAAATAACTGGAAGGAAGGAGCAACTCCCTTAGTATATAGACTTCAATTTTCCAGCTTCAACTGGAAGGAGGCTATGACCCCCTGATTTACAAGCTACGACCTCAAGGAAGCTGCCACTCCCTAGTTTTACGGCTTCCACCGGAAGGAGGCTACGACCTCCTTTCCTTGCCCCGTCCTGCCACCCTGATAAGAAGAAGATTGTCAAACCTGTGGACCTATCACACACCAAACTCTACTGCTGATATTCACTGCACTCTAGTCACTGTCAAATCATCTTTCTACCCATGTCATCACTTTCATATCAAACATAAAAGCTGCTGATCAAGCTGCTCATCAACATTGCTGGTTACTTTCTTGTCCCTTCAATAGATCTTTGATATGTGTAGAACTTCCTGTTGCTGATAACCTCTGTTCACTGTTTACTACCAAGTCAGCCTTATTACTGCCACACACACTGCTCTATACATCCTCGTCATGTACAATCTTCAGACATCATCATAGTGAATAGCATCATCATTGGGTATGCATCCTTATCATCATCATATTCAAGTGGTCATCATATAGAAGTGCATCATCATAGGGTATAGGATTGTTTCATCAATATAGCTTGTATCATCATATATGCATACCACTTTACACTTGTATATCACTGTATATTCAGACACTTGTACACACTGCTGGACTTTTCCTTGTACCTAACACCTCTACACTTCACTATACATATACTGCACACTCAACATATTGTTCTATACATATATCATGTACATTTACGTGCAGTTGTTTACACATTCATACTATATACTCTTACATACCTTCTTTGTTCATGAAGTGTGCAGGCATCAGGATGGTCATACTCATAGCAGCAATAAAGCTTAACTTCAACTCTCCAAAGAAATCATCAGAGAAGGACTGAACTATACACAGTCTTCACCACTGGAAGGATCTCAGACTTCCTCAATTTCAGACTGTTCTTTCCTTTAAAACTCAAGCTGTCACTTTCTTCAAAATATGTCTATACTACTGCAAGGATTCTGTAAAAATTTGGGTTTGAGAGTGATATGTCACTACTGTAGAAGTTTAGGTTTGAGAATGATATGCCGCTACTGTAGAAGTTTACCAGAATCTTAGAGTTATCAAATTTCTCATATGATTTCAACAACTGCAAAAAGAATTGGCTTCAAGATTATACATGACTTGTTTGCATGTGTAACAACTACAGCTGTGGATCTGTTGCTCATTTGATAATGCCTGAAAAACAAAAAGAGTTATAAAAACATGATACATTATTCCTCAGACTGTCTTTTTCTTTTGTGACTGCATATTTCTTTTACTCCCGAAAATACTCAGAGCCATACTACCATTGAATTACATAAGGTATATACTAGAACTAACAAAGAAGATACAAAAAAAAAACTTTCTCCTATATTGTGGCTGCCTCCAGAAAATTTACATACCTGAAAATCAGAGCTAAACAATCACCAACAAATTTCACTGTAGCTGCCTCAAAATAATCTGCACGCTCCTGAATGCTCACGGCCTGTGCTGGGGCTCTCGACTTCCTTCAAATGTGACTCGGCACCCCTTAGACTTTCGATTTCTTGTTACTGCTGGGACTTTCCAAGAAAATGGATAAGGGCATTAGTACAATTGTTGACAACCCAAGAGACCATGCAGACTCATATCAGACTCTCTGTGTAAAACTCGGGTGTCTCTCTCTGCTATTGCGATTTTATTCCCATGAATTAACTTCCTTAGACCAACGAAAACTCAGTCCAAAATACCCAAGAAAATGTTGCATTGATTGAAATGATAGTTACTAATTTAACCCCGAAAAAGGAAAACAATACTCTGTGGAAATCTCGGGTCAAGTTGCCAAAGTCATACTTCGTAAAACCTCAGTCACTCTTTCACATATTCAATAGCTCAGATAATGTCACAATATGTTAGAAAATTTATATGCGTTGAGAAAAAAAAACTTAGGAGCCGACTTCAAGAATGTTTTATCATTTTATTAATTGATGATGGGGCTGACTTCTGCCACATTTGTAAATACATTATATGTTTTATAATTTAAGTTTATTAAATTTATATATTCTTAACACTTTAAATTAATTATAATTTTAAATATACCCTTAACCATGTGTATGTTTTATTTATATTATTACTTTAGAGTTTTGATATGTTAAGGCATCATAAAGGCGTAAAGGGTACTAAGGTATCATTATGTAATGGTAGGGTAGATGTAGGCTAGGGGACCAATGGTAATGGTTCTAAGGACTTTAGTTAAGTTTCCATGACTTCATAAACAATACCATCAAGGTGTGGGAGTGCCTAGGCTTCTCTTAGGGTACCATGACCACTAAAAAACACAAATGACCACTGAAAGGGTCATTTGGGCTTTTACAACTTTTTCAACCCACCAAGGACACAATCTAAAAAAAAAATGGCATGGTTGTGGTACTAGGAAACCATAAGACAACTTAGGAGTACTGGAACACTCTACAGGGCTTTTGGTAATGTACCAGGGGCTCCAAGGGCTTCAAGCTTGGGCTTGGACAAAGTCAAAAGGTCTCCTTAGACACTGATGCTTACTCAACCCTCAGAGGCTCTTCAAGGAGCACCAAGACACACTAAAACACACTTGTTGGCATCAATGACAATTTAGTCAACAATCTCCCCCTTTTTCATTGATGACAACTCCAAATCTCCCCCTTCAAATGAGCTTCCTTTGTCCACAGATCTCCCCCTTTGATCATGCTTCTTTTACCTACCTTGTTCAACTTTTTCTCCCCCTTTGGCATCAATGGCAAAGAGTACTTCTGCCATGCTCCCCCTGTCATATTGTATAGTTGTTGAAGATAGATGAATTCAATTAGGAGATAATATGACTCCCAATTTTTCTCTGAGGTACTCAAAAGTCTCTCTTGGCAGAGGCTTAGTGAAAATGTTTGCAACTTGACATTCTTTTCTGTGACATGTTCCCGAAGAAAGTGAAACTTGATTGGAATGTGCTTGGTCTTGGAATGCATAATTGGATTCTTGGAGATACTAATGGCACTCGTATTGTCACATAGAATAGGAATCGGTTGATTACATGTCAGATGTATGTCTTGCAGGGTTTGCTTCATCCAAAAAATCTGAGTACAACAAGCTGCTGCTGCTATATATTCTGCTTCTGTGGTTGATAAGGACACTGAAGACTGTTTTTTTCTTGACCAAGATATCAAACAACCGCCTAAAAAGAACGTTGTTCCACTAGTGCTTTTTCTATCGTCAACACATCCTACCCAATCTGCGTCTAAATATGCTATCAATGTCAGATCATTCCCTTTTGGATACCAAAGTCCAAAATCCAAAGTTCCTTTGAGATACCTAAAGATCCTTTTAACTGCTATAATGTGAGTTTCCTTTGGGGAAACTTGAAATCTTGCAACTTGTCCAACAGCTTGCATCACATCTGGTCTGGAGGCAGTTACATATAGTAGACTACCAATCATTGACCTATAGAGCCTTTGATCAACTTCCTTAGATTCATCGTCTTTGCTTAGCTTACAACCAGTGATCATAGGGGTACTCATGGGTTTACAGTATTCCATCTGGAATTTCTTCAACATCTCCTTGAAGTATTTTGTTTGGGTAATAAAAATGCCTTTTGGTTTTTGAGATATCTGGAGTCCCAAGAAGAAGGTCAATTCACCAAGTAATGACATTTCAAACTCTTTTTGCATGTCCTTAGCAAATTGTTGACTCAGTGAATCGTCATCACTTCCAAATATGATATCATCAACATAAACTTCAATGATGAGTATGTTATCATTGTCTTGTTTGATGTACAAATTGCTATCTGCACTTCCCCTCTTAAAGTTTTGTTGTAGTAAGTATCTGTCCAATCTGGAGTACCAAGCTCTTGGAGCTTGCTTTAGTCCATATAAGGCCCTTTTGAGCCTACATACATAGTCCTCATTTTCTAAAAGTTGAAATCCTTCTGGTTGTTCGATATAGACTTCTTCTTCCAATTCCCCATTTAGAAAGGTTGATTTTACGTCCATCTGATACACTTTGATGTTTTTGGAGCAAGCGTAGGCCAATATCATTTTGATAGCTTCCATTCTGGAAACTGGTGTATATGTTTCTTCAAAGTCTATTCCTTCGATCTGAGCATAACCCTTACAAACCAATCAAGCCTTATTTTTGATTACCTGTCCATCTTCATTCATTTTGTTTCTGAAAACCCATTTTGTGCCAATAACATTTTTGTTATGTGGTCTCGAAACAAGTTCCCAAGTTTCATTCTTCTTGATTTGATCTAGTTCTTCTTCCATAGATTTAACCCATTGTTCATCTTTACTGGCCTCTGCAAAAGTTCCAGGTTCAGTTGTAGACAAAAGAGAGAAGTGTACCTGCTCATTTCTTCCGGATTGTCTTCTTCTGGTTCCTATTCTGGCATCCTTATCACCAATAATCTAATTTGAAGGATGATTCTTCTGGTACCAATTCTTAGGTGATGGATGATATTTTTGTTCTTCTTGTTCAACAGTTGGTTGATTCAGTTCTTCATCTTCTGTGAGTTGCTCTTCATCCTCATCGGGTTGTCCTTCCATTTTAATTTTCTTCATACCTCTTTTATTGGAACCTTTCTCTTCTTCATCATCTAATTCTTCTGAGTCTTCTCTGGATGATGTCAGTATTCCTTCAACTATCTTCACGTTAATGCTTTCAATCACTTTGTCTAATCTCAGATTATAGCATTTGTAAGCTTTCCTCTTGGATAAATATCCAACAAATATGCCCTCATCTACTCGAGAGTCAAATTTTCCAATCTTCTCATCATCTCTTTTGATGTAACACTTGCTTCCAAAGATTTTGAAGTCTTGTACACTTGCTGCTCTTCCGGTCCATAGCTCATAGGGAGTTTTATCATTTTTGTTTCTGAGTAATCCTCTGTTTAAGATGTGTACTACTGTATGAACTGCGTGTCCCCAAAATTTGTCATTTAACTTGGATTCATTCAACATGGTTTGAGCCATCTCCATTACTGATCTATTCTTTCTTCTAGCAACTCCATTTTGCTGAGGTGTTCTGGCTACTGAAAATTGTCTCTTTATTCCATGCTCTTCACAGTACTTGTTGAATTCATCAGAAGTGAATTCTCCATCGTTGTCAGATCTAAGACACTTGATTCTTGACCTTGTTTCATTCTCGACTAGTTCCTTGAAAGTTTTGAAACATCCAAATGCTTATGATTTCCTGTTGAGAAGACATACCCATGTCATCCTGGTATAGTCGTCAATAAGTAGCATGAATTATTTTTCACCATTCAATCCTTTGCTTTTGGTTGGTCCACATAGGTCAGTGTGAACAAGCTCCAAAGGTTTTGTAGAAGAATGCTCTTTCATCTTAAAATGCACTCTTGTTTGTTTTCCATGTTGACACTGTTCACGTACAGAGTTAGCAGGTTTTGTGACTTCTGGCATATTTTGAACTGCTTGATTTTTGTAGATTTTGACCAAATTGTCAAAATGTATATGCCCCATTCTTCTGTGCCAAAGCCAGCTTTCATCTTCTTTTCCAAAGTGACATTTTTCAGACTCAATCTCATCTAACACATATATGTTGTTTGGAGTCCTAGTGGCTGTGGCTACTAACTTCCTTGAACCTTGCTTTCTTATTTTACAACCTTTTGAGTTGAATATGAGTTCATGAACTTGATCACACATATGATTGACGCTTAGCAAATTATATTTCATGTTATCTACAAGCAAGACATTTTCAGCCAAGGAGTTTTTACTTCCAAGCTTTACTGTGCCCTTTCCCAATACTCTTGCTGAATTGTTATTTCCAAGTGATACAGATCCTTTATCATTTTCAATATTGACAAAATCATCTTTGTCACCTGTCATATGCTTGGAGCAACCGCTATCAACATACCATTTTCCAGAGCCATGATTCTGAGCTTGAAGAGAAATACTGCATTCATAGTTGTTGTTATTGTGTTTAATCCACACCTTGTTGGGCAAGTCCCCATTTTTTACTGTTGGTATCCTCGTTCTGCAATTTCTGGCTATATGACCAAAGTTGTTACACTTGTAACATTCTATTTCTGACCTCAAGGGATCAAATTGGTTGTTGTACTGTGGTCATCTAAGGCTTGCAAGGTTATTCCTTATCTCAAAGTTTCTTCTTTGAAAACAGTTTACAGCTTTGTGTCCAAATCTTCCACATGTAAATCAATTCCCATAAAATAAGTATCCATACCTGGGAATATATGGAGGAGGTGCTTTTCTGTGATCTGATCTTTCTGCTAGCCCTTTTTCTGATACAGGTTGTTCTGGCTGGCATTCAATCTCTTCTTCATTCTTGTAGTCCTTGACAACTTCTGTATACCTTCTTGGCTTCTTTTCATTATCTGTCAACATTGAGCTTGAGGCTTCATTTGTATTCTACTTGTATCCTATACCGGTCTTGTCGAAGAATGACTTTTGAAACTGATGATTTGTTCTAGAACCTTGGAACTGTTGTCATAACCCTTTGCGATATATTTCATTTGCAGCTTGTTCTTCAAAGATACTATCTCAGCCTCACGATTCTCCTTTTCTCTTATGTTTTTCATTAGTTGTTCAGTAAGAGAGTCTTCAACTCGTTTGGCTTCTTCTAGTCTGGTCTTCAAGTCAACAATGGTTTGTTCAAACCATTGTTCCTCTTCCTTAAGCAATCTATTTTCCTTCCTGACTTTCTTCAGCTCTTTCAAGGCGCTTACAAGTTCTGCCTCAAGATCTACTTCTCCTTCATCTTCGGATTCTCATTTCCTAAGCTACTAAAGTTCCATGCAGTTGATCCACTGTCATAGTATTTAGATCTATTCTTTCTTCTAAAGCAGAGATCTTGGGGTTGAACCTTTTCGGAAGAGTCCTTAGAATTTTCCGAACAACTATAGTCTCCTCAACATTTTCTCCCAAACCTCTGATGGTATTCATGAGCTGATCAACCCAAAGAATATAGGCTGTTATTTCTTCATCTTCATTCATTCTTAGCTATTCAAATTGTCCCCTGTAAGTCTAAAGTTTGGCTTCTTTGACTTTGTTGTCTCCTTCATATGTGGTTTGGAGTTTGTCCCACATTTCTTTTGTAGAGGGACAGTTCATCACTTTGTTGAATATAGATTCATCTATAGCACTTAGAAGATGATTTCTAGCCCTTGAGTTGTTGTTGTATTGAGCCAGCTCACCTGCATCAGTTGGAATAGTCTTTGGTACTTTGTACCCATTCTTGATACTCTGCCATATTTTGATTCCTTGAGCTTCTATAAAGGCTCTCATTCTTATACTCTAGAATGCATAGTTGCTCCCATCAAACAAGGGTGTTCCAGATTTGCTTTGTTTAGCACATTTCCCCATGATTACCTTCCAGCGGTTAGTCTGTTCTGAAGGAACCTATCTCTGATACCAATTGTTGAAATACTGAGAGGAGGGTGAATCAGTATTTGTAAAACAATAGTTTTAACATGGAAACCCAAGTTCTGGGGGTAAAACCATGGAAGCCTTTTTAAAAATAGTTTTCCAGAAATAAATGGAAGGAAGGAACAAATCCCTTAGTATATAGACTTCAATTTTCCAGCTTCAACTGGAAGGAGGCTACGACCCCTTGATTTACAGGCTACGACCTGAAGGAAGCTGGCACTCCCTAGTTTTCCGGCTTCCACCGGATGGGGGTTATGACCTCCTTTCCTTGCCCCATCCTTCCACCCTGATAAGAAGAAGATTGTCAAACCTGTGGACCTGTCACACACCAAACTCTGCTGCTGATATTCTCTGCACTCTAGTCACTGTCAAATCATCTTTCTGCCCATCTCATCACTGTCATATCAAACATAAAAGCTGCTGATCAAGCTGCTCATCAACACTACTAGTTACTTGCTTGTCCTTTCAATGGATCTTTGCTATGTGTAGAACTTCCTATTGCTGATAACCTCTGTTCACTGTTTACTGCCAAGTCAGCCTTATCACTACCACACGCACTGCTCTATTCATCCTCGTCATGTACAATCTTCAGACATCATCATAGTGAATAGCATCATCATTGGGTATGCATCCTTATCATCATCATATTCAAGTGTTCATCATATAGAAATGCATCATCATAGGGTATAGGATTGTTTCATCAATATAGCTTATATCATCATATATGCATACCACTTTACACTTGTATATCATTGTATATTCAGACACTTGTACACACTGCTGGAATTTTTCTTGTACCTAACACCTCTACACTTCACTATACATATACTGCACACTCAACATACTGTTCTATACATATATCATGTACATTTACTTACACTTGTTTACAAATTCATCTTGTATACTCTTACATACCTTCTCTGTTCACGAAGTGTGCAGACATCAGGCTGGTCATACTCATAGCAGAAATAAAGATTAACTTCAACTCTCCAAAGAAATCATCAGAGAAGGACTGAACTATACACAGTCTTCACCACTGGAAGGATCTCAGACTTCCTCAATTTCAGACTGTTCTTTCCTTGAAAACTCAAGCTGTCACTTTCTTCAAAATATGTCTATACTGCTGCAAGCATTCTGTAAAAATTTGGGTTTGAGAATGATATGTCACTGCTGTAGAAGTTCAGGTCTAAGAATGATATGTCACTGCTGTAGAAGTTTACCAGAATCTTAGAGTTATCAAATTTCTCATATGCTTTCAACAGCTGCAAAAGGAATTGGCTTCAAGATTATACATGACTTGTTTGCATGTGTAACAACTACAGCTGTGGATCTGTTGCTCATTTGATAATGCCTGAAAAACAAAAAGAGTTATAAAAACATGATACATTATTCCTTAGACTGTCTTTTTCTTCTGTGACTGTATATTTCTTTTACTCCCGAAAATACTCAGAGCCATACTACCACTGAATTATAGAAGGTATATACCAGAACTAACAAAGAAGATACAAAAAAAAACTTTCTCCTATACTGCGGCTACCTCTAGACAATTTACTTACCTGAAAATCAGAGCTGAACAATCACCAATGAATTTCACTGTAGCTGCCTCAAAATAATCTGCACGCTCCTGAATGCTCATGGCCTGTGCTGGGGCTCTCAACTTCCTTCAAATGTGACTCGGCACCCCTTAGACTCTCAATTTATTGTTACTGCTGGGACTTTCCAAGCAAATGGATAAGGGCAGTAGTAGATTTGTTGACAACCCAAGAGACCATGCAGACTCAGATCGGACTCTCTGTGTAAAACTCGGGTGTCTCTCTCTATTGTTGTGAGTTTATTCCCATGAATTAACTTCCTTAGAACAACGAAAACTTAGTCCAAAATACCCAAGAAAATGTTGCATTGATTGAAATGATAGTTACTGGTTTAACCCCGAAAAAGGAAAACAATACTCTGTGGAAATCTCAGGTCAAGTTTCCAAAGTCATACTTCGTAAAACCTCAGTCACTCTTTCACATCTTCAATAGCTCAGATAATGTCACAATATGTTAGAAAATTTATATGCGTTGAGAAAAAAAAACTTAGGAGCCGACTTCAAGAATGTTTTATCATTTTATTAATTGATGATGGGGCCAACTTCTGCCACTTTTGTAAATATATTATATGTTTTATAATTTAAGTTTATTAAATTTATATATTCTTAACACTTTAAATTAATTATAATTTTAAATATACCCTTAACCATGTGTGTGTTTTATTTATATTAGTACTTTAGAGTTTTGATATGTTAAGGCATCATAAAGGTGTAAAGGGTACTAAGGTATCATTATGTAATGGTAGGGTAGATGTAGGCTAGGGGACCAATGGTAATGGTTCTAAGGACTTTGGTTAAGTTGCCATGACTTCATAAACAAGACCATCAAGGTGTGGGAGTGCCTGGGATTCTCTTAGGGTACCATGACCACTAACAAACACAAATGACCACTGAAAGGGTCATTTGGGCTTTTACAACTTTTTCAAGGACACAATCTAAAACAAAAAAAAATGGCATGGTTGTGGTACTAGGAAACCATAAGACAACTTAGGAGTACTGGAACACTCTACAGGGCTTTTGGTAATGTACCAGGGGCTCCAAGGGCTTCAAGCTTGGGCTTAGACAAAGTCAAAAGGTCTCCTTAGACACTGACACTTACTCAACCCTTAGAGGCTCTTCAAGGAGCACCAAGACACACTGAAACACACTTGTTGGCATCAATGACAATTTAGTCAACAAGAGGATCCTAAACTTTGTTCAAGGAACAAGAACTCATGGGATCTTCTACAAAGCAAAATCTGATCTTGATTTGATTGGATTTGCTGACAGTGATTGGGCAGGTGACAACACAAATCGAAAGTCTACATCAGGATATGTGTTCATTCTTGCAGAAGGGCCAATCAGCTGGTCAAGTAAGAAGCAGAGTGCCATAGCACTCTCATCTACATAAGCAGAGTATAGAGGAGTTGTAAATGCAACAACTCAATGTTTAGTTAATGTGATAATCAGAGCACCATTTGAATCTGCAATGATCCAATTCATAGAATGTGGCTTCGAATAAGAGTTTTCAACTATTAGTTAATGTGATAATCAGAGCACCATTTGAATCTGCAATGATCCAATTCATAGACAACGAACCAAGCACATTGAGATCCATATGCACTACATCAGACAACTTGTGCATGATTGTACCATTGTTCTACTCTTCTCTGTATCTTCAGAACAAGTAGCAGACATCTTCACCAAAGTTTTTTGTGAGAAGACCTTCAGCAATATCAAATCACTGTTGGGGATTGCTGATCATGCTTTGAAGCATGATTGATGACAATATTTCCATTTTTTTTTTCCTGTCCATGTTTAAGGGAGGATTTTCCCACTGGGTTTTTGCCTCTTTCCTTGGTTGTATGGACAAGCAGTATGTAAAGGGTGAATAAGCCTTGTTGCTAGGCCCTATAGTTTTCTGATATTTACTCATAAAGTTAGGCTAAAGGGGGGGTGTTAGAATAATCAACCCATAGTTACCTACATTTGACATTAATTAATCATTCTTGTCTTATTACCCAGATTCCTAGATACCAATCTATGCTGGTTTCCTTCTACATGTCCTAGAAGTAAACACATGCTAAAACAGAGTCATGGAGCACTTGGGAAACATACTAGAAACCAATTTTAGCAATTCTGCTTTATTCCTAATTCCTTAAAGTGCCTATCTACTTTTTCTAAAAGCTGCCTTGCTTTATAGTTGTTTTAAGGAAAAAAGGAAAAGCTAGTGTAGGTGTAACTGCCTTGTTTTTTTCCCACATCATCCTCCCTCATTTTCTCCAATTAAAAGCATGTATGAGTTGTCTTTTCATCCCTCTTTAGCTTTCCCACTTGACTTAGCAAATTCATGAGCATCTTCATAGATTTGGAAACTTCTTTATGGACCTATGGGGGATTTGACTAGTTTTGGTAAGCCTGCTTTTTGACTATTTTGAATAGCATCCTTATGCATTCTAAACTCTCATGTAATTATTTATTTGAGCAGCCTATTACTTCACAAGGTTGTATATTGTACACTTACTCAATATAGATTAGTGTTATGCTCCAATTTTAGTCTCCTTTGGTGTGAATTTTGCATGTTTGATTAGCAATTTTGTGAGTGTTATTGTTCTATCTCTTGGGTTCAATTTCCACAATACTTGGACTATACATGGTTAATGTTTTTTTTTTTTTCAAAAGTGAGAGCAGTCCTTCGACTGTATCCATAGGAATGTAAATAAAAGAAATTGTAAAAACCCTGTGAGGGATTTTGGTTTGTAAAAACTCAGTTGTAAATTGATTTAGAGTTCATTGTTTTGTAAGTCTATATTGTGGCCGCAAGGCCGTTAACCCATTTCAGTTATGATACTTATTTTTACAATGTTATGTTTTTATATTAGTTTTGTAAGAACCCGTGAGGACTTTATATAATGCCATATTTATGTTATCTATACTCTAACTTTGGTTATTTAATCATCGATGCAACTATGCACATGATGCATTATGTTTCGTTTATCAGACCTCCACTTTAGTTTTATAGTTTGTAATTCTATTAAAAACATAGTATCCATGAGGCATTTATATTGTCGGGCTAGTTTTGAGTTAGGGCCATAACGCCATGATTAAGTTAAATACTGTATTTTAAAATATAGCAAGGGTTTTGGTAAGCGTCTTATAAATTTGTTTGCCTTATAAATATATTTATGAATCTCTGTACCTATAAATATATTTCATTTTAAAACTCGATTAAAGGAAGAAATGCCACTAAATTTAACAATATAATAGATTGAAAATAAGGTAGAGGTGCTATACTGAAAAATGCAGGAGACAAGGGAAACATCCATTAACAAGGTGTACTCAATAGAATGACCATAACAATAAATTTTAATTTTAATGTTTTACATACTGAATTATAGATCTCTTCTTCTAGAACAATTTTCCAAAAAAAAATCAAATATATAGTTCCTAGCATATCCAATTATCCTACTTTCAGCTACCGAGCATACTTTAAAATAAAAGTACAAACTTAGAATTGAATACCAATTAGAACCTGGATAATACGTAGACGGGGACTAACACCCAAAGGAGAATGTTCCACCCAACCTTCTCCTAAAGCAGCCAAGATTACGTGCTCAAGACCCCCGAGCATGTTCATTGAACTACTAGGATGGATATCACTGGATATATCCCACACAACAAACTTGCCACCACTTAGCACTCAGTAGTAGACTTAACTCAACAATTCAACTTTACGTATCCCCTCGTCAAATTCCTCGTGTGCCTAAGTTTTTAGTTTGCAGCAGTCACAAGGTTCATTCACTTAGAAATCAAAATGAGTAGTGAGCCTCCTACTCAATTTGATTGTATTTATAAGATTGCCTAGGTATTTGGGTCAGTTGGAATTAAATGAGCCACCATATCAATTCCCCCTCTCAGGGAACATGACCACAATTTTAGGGATTATGCTTCCTGCAACAGCTAGAAAGTGCAATGTTAATGCTGCCACTTGTCAACCAGCCTTCTATAGCCACTCATTCCTTCTAGTGGGTCAGTGAACACTCATTTAATAGTCTCCCTTGGATAGGCATCTCTTCTATTTAATTATTAAAATAAATACTTCTTCAATTACAGTCATCCTTGACCAACTTGGTCGTAAAACTTTACAATAACTTTAACATAATGTTTTTTTTTCTGAAATAAATAATAAATATTTATTTTTTAGTTCTGGGTATGTTACAGTTGGAAGTTTGACACAACAAGAAAATCTTATATTTTCTCTCATGTTTATAATTTCTAGGTTGGCATACACATATAATTGTTTCTCCCAGTATGTCTCCATATAGACACCCATCAAGCACCTTTCATTTTAATGAAGTCCCCCCATTATAAAACATTGACAAAGGATGATAATGATTCCTTGGTTTATTGACTTAGTTCCCTCAATGCATATTTTCTAGTCTTCTGTGGGACTAATTCAATGCTCTCATGAGTTTATATATTATTATCTCATGTTTGAATGAAATTGTGTTATGGTTGAAGTATTTTTGTCTCCTAATTTCATTTTCATGTGCTTATCTTTCACTAGTGTCAATCTGATCTTACTAATCCTATTGAATTTATTAGTGATCAATATTTAGAATCATTTGATTTTACAAAGTATTCATTCATTAATCATCATTATCTGTGAACAATCAGTAGCTACAAAATATTGATATTATTTCCAATTCATCCCTTAGCTTATAGCTATGAAGATTACTCCTTGCAGAATTTCATGCAGGATTTCATGAAATTAACTAATTATTTTGAACAATTCATTTAACCAATATTATTTATTTAAAGTTTCATAGATCCTAAAATTTATGTTCCATTTCAATGGTCGCGGTGGTAAGTTGTATGCAGTTCAAACATGAGTGAGAGATTCAATATTGCAAAATCATTTAATAGCGGTGCATGAGTTTCTTTTAACTTATATTTACATGCTCCTTGTACCTTTATATTGTCTAACTATTATATTCAAGTTTATTATCGTAACCTTTCAATCTTATATCCTGGTGTTATCAAACTTCCACTTAGTAATACTATGAATTACATTTGTCAAACCCACTATGTACAATGATGATTCATGAATTAACAACTCATGCATTTTGTGGCTCTAAAAATTGAATAGAACCCAACCTTACTGACACATGATTTGTCATAATTTCCTCAAAATTTATTGTACTCTTAGGTGTTTGTTTTAATGGAGTTTCACAATTCCCGTAGGAACATTTTGATTTGGACTTGGAATCCAAAGGCGGTGGTATATTTATGGTATAAATTTTCCCTAGTTCACTTGATCTTTCGCTCTCTATTTCAAATCCCAATCAGACTCATGCCTCCCATAGTGCATTTCAAAATGTGTAGAGATGAGTAACTTGATGATTATGAATAGTATTTGGGGCCATTCCACAAAATTGGTTGGATTCCTTTCTTGAGGAAGTTTAATGGGTACAATGTAGAGGTCACTAGGGAATTCACATTGTCATTTTATGGGGAAAACACCCGAATTCGAGATCTAGACATGTGTCTCTTAGAATATTTCTTAGATCCAGACACACAACTCCCACAAGCCAAAGAGAAGTGGTTTAAGGGAGGCTAACTCTAGAATGACTCATGGAATAAATTCTTGAAGAAGCCAAGTCAGGAAATCAACATCAAAGGGGGAATTTCTACCAAATTATTCAAGAAACGATGGCATGTGAATCTGCAACTTATCTAGAGGTACATAACATGTGAAGGTCAATTTTCCTCGGTGTGTTTCTATCATATGAGGGTTATTGATGTACAAGTTCCATTCTCTTAAGATTCCCTATTATCTATTAAATGACCTAAAAAATGACCATCACTATTAAGAAAACCCTAGATGATATTGATAGAAGCCTATTTCACAAAAAAATGATTAAGATTTTAGTTCAATATAGATTGAATGAATTAGGTGATAATTGGGAAGCATTCCTAACCCGTAATCAGTTTGGAGAAAACCAATTATGGCCTAAGTATAAACCAACTACTAGAAAGAAACATAGGCTTTCTATTAAGGAAGATATTGATGATGGAATATTGGCTCATAACATGCCAAATTATCAGGGTTTTGACCAAGAGGTATCACATAATTCACCTCCTAAATCTTGTGATCCTAGGATCAAATCCTCATCCCTATCAGAAAATGGTAAAGGACTGATTGATAAAATTCCCCAAACCCCTAAGTTTGTTACTAAAAAAATTAAGGTAGAGTGCTATGGGAAGATAAGTAAGACACTGATTGGTTTGTATGCTTGTAGAATTATGAGTATGGTCAATTCTCTTCCCAACAAAAGAGATCTGCAAGATGTAAAACCAAAGGTTATTGACCTTAGTGACTCAGAAGAAGATCCATTGAACAATTATGAAAGTGTTGAGGCTACTTGTTATCACTCGTATTTTCATCCTCTGGTTATGGAAGGATTACGAACTAACCTTTAGGAGGAAATTTGACTTCTTTCCTACCAAAGAGGGATATCTGAATAAATATACACAAAGGCCAGATATATATTTCAAAGAAATAAGTTTAATATTTGTGATGGCTGAAACAAGTGGGTATCATTGGGAATGGAGTTAAACACGAGTTATAATAAATGACAGTGCTTTGCAATCAAATTCTTTACAGAGGTAGGAAAGTTACTGTTTTACAGTCAATTTGTTGATTGTTGGGTGGTGAAGAGGAAAAATGAATAATCCATTAACATGGGCATAAAAAATATGAATCCAATATTAACTTTAGAGGGAAATGGTTTCTGAATACTTGAAATCAAAGAACCATAGCATAAAATTATGAATTATGATTCAATATACACTTATCCAAGCGTGAAAGATAACAAAATGGAGAGGAATAACATGAAACACACTCACACAAATAAAAGATAGTACAGACTGTAAAAAGAACAACACGAGAATCTTTGGTAGAAAAAATTGCTTGCCTCTGCAATTTTTTTATTAATCTTGAAAGGCTCTCCTACAAAAATTTGTTTTTCTGACGGGTTCCAACCCTCGTTACATTACAAAATTGTGCTTTTATATATCAAATCTCCTTGAGATGATACCTAGCTATCTATTTTCAAAAAATAGGAATCTTATAACTTCCTTAACAAATTGTTCCTATCTTCTAGGATACAAATCCAATGTACATAATAAAAATAGAACTAAGTTGCAATAAATATGGAAAAGGTTTCCAAGTATCTCAAGTTGTTGACTGTGCCCTGCTGATTGTGCTCTTGAAGTCCTGGAAATGCTCCAAATATTTTTCTTTAGATGCTTTTCTATCACTTTGGTTACTATTTTGAAACCATTGAGCTGATTTTGTGCCATGAATCTTTGATTACTACATCTGTCCTGACCTTATGACTCATTGCATGTTGGAGATGCTGGAATTAGAATTGTTTTCTTAAAATATGGCAAGGAATCTCAATCTTTTATCTTCTATCGCCTTTGTTTCTCTGAAAACTGAATGCTATGACACCCACACTCAAGGATTGATGATTCACTTCCCTAATTTGGCACAAAACATGCTTAAATTCTAACTTCGTAAAAGCATATGATCAAATTGTTCTAAATTTTTTTCCACATTTTGGTTTTATGAAATTCATAAATGAAATTCCGAAACCATCCACCGTTTTAGAAATCCATGCCTTGTTTTGTTTCTTTATTTTTGTATTTTGAATTTAATAGTTTATGGATCTCATAAAATGAAACTCAAAAACAATTTCTCCAAATATATGAAAATTCATAAAAAATCTAAATACCATATCTTGTTTTATAGACTTAGAATTTAATTGTTTATGAATTTCATAAAATAAAATTCAAAAACAATTTTCCCAATCAAATGAAAATTCGTAAACAATTTTCATTTCCCTTGTGAAGACCATCCACTGGTTCGAATACCATGTCTTGTTTTAGATTTGGAGCAAGTGCATTCCAGAGGGATGAAGTTTATAGCATAAGGTTTAAACATTGGGAAAATTTAGTGGACATAATATTTTATAAAATACACTTTATTTCGCTGAGCTAAAGAGTGGTCTAAGAATGACACGTAGTAAAAAGTAAAACCATGGTAAAATTCCTCTACCATTTCAAAGAATCACCCTTCGAGCTAGTTGAGTGAGCGGAATAAATGGTGGTCGCTCATCCAAACTTTTGATTTTTCCAAATATTGAGATTCGTTCCAAAACCATATCACTTTGGATTTAAATATTAATATTAATATAAGTACAGCATGAGTGGGCCTAATGGTTAAGAGCACGTGTTTCCTCTTAGGAGGTCACATGTTCAAATCCAGAGGGGGGTAGTGTATGTACACCTCTATAGACTTAGCAGTTAAATCACTATGCAGAGGGGGGTCCCTTATCCCACAAACAAGGGGGTCTCATACACCAAATTGGTGTCTCTCTTGGCGGTGACATTAAAAATAGATTGTTATTATCGTTATTATTTATAAAATATTTATATTAATAATAAGATTTTTTATGTTTTCAATAAAGAATTAGGTAATTTTGAAGGTCCCACTATCATTTTGTCTCTTGGCCAAATTTAGGAGTTCTACCAAATCACTAATCTACTCAGCTAAATATAGAAATTTTCCCCGTTAGCTCATGGTCATAGCCTTAGGTCCCATTATAAACCTTGATCCTTTGATTTACCCCTTTTCTTTTTATAATATGCCATAAGGTGGGTTCAAAATCACGAGAGGCGGTTTTAATTCCCTACCACCTTTCACCTAGCGGAATGGTCCTTCTCCCAACACATGGAAGGTGGTAAAAATTATGTTGGGCCATGACAGATCTACTTCCCGTGCATGTTTATAGCGCAAAACCCTCCTCCACTATCAATCTATTTAACCTTTAATTACCTGTCGTTGATCACATTTAACCTTTAGTCTTTTTTAATGGTCATTTCGCCAATTTTTTCCTCACTATTATAAATCATGCACTTTCACTCAGCGGATTCCCTATCCACCGTCGATATCGTCGACTCTCAAATCCATACCATTGATTATTTTGTAAATTTTTTTAAGGAGCTTTATCAACTATTTTCAATCACTTTTAACATGGCCTGTGGTTATATGGAAAATTTTCCCTCCTTTTTAGCACCTTACTTGTTAACCCTTGGTCACATTAAAAAATAGATTTTGAACTAGACAATATATCCTTCCCTTACACCCTTTCAAATCCATTCAAAACAAAATGTGTGCTAACAACTGACACCAATTGGGGATGCTATCATCCCTGTGAGGTAGAAAAGAACCCGTAGACCAAGTTCCTAATCCATTGAATCGTTCCAAAACCTTAATTTGTAACCTGTTCCAAACTCTGAAAAATTTGCAACATTACTGAAACCCAAAATGAAAATTAAAATTTGTACTGAAAATTAACCGTTTAAAACCAAACCAAAGCTATTGCGTCCTTTGTACAAGCTAGAAATTCAAAATAAAACCAAACTGCTCACTGCTAAAATCAAACTGAAACTACAAACCAAACTGAAAAAGATGCTTGATGTTCAAGCTTATTGCACACACTCCTACTCTAACATGTTGAAACAACTCCAAAATCATGCGATAACAAATATCCAATGTAGCTAATCAAGCAAATGACCACTTGATTGAAGCTCACATTCAGCTTCTCTAGACATAAATAAAAATTTAGGATCTGACAACTCAACATACAACAAAAATTCATACCCAGAGTTCATGATTTGTGAAAAGTTCTACTTCGTTAGTGATTGCAACATACTTGAAAAAGGTTCTTCAAGACCATGAAGAATCACTTCTTATTGATGATAACAAAAATAATTAGGCTTCCTTCATTCGTATTTGTTGGTTGTTGTTCCATTTCATTAAACTCAATATCATTTTCCAAGAGAATAAAATGCATCTATATGTATTCCTTATCATTCATAGAAGGAAAAATATTTGTACTCTCTTGAAAAACTTCAAATGCAACAACCACCCTTTGAATATGAGGAATATTCTTTTGATAATCAAACAATTCTGAATTTATTATTTCAATAGAGGTATTTTGATGAATTACATCTTCATGTTCAAAATGATGCAATTCCATGACTTCCTTTTCAATGTTTTCTTGCAAATCATGATTATGATTTTGTTGAGCTTGTAGCCTATCATCATGCTTATTAATTTCCCATGACTTTGTTTGAAAATTTTCATACACCAGTGCATTTTTTTGAGTTTCCATATATGCAACTTCAAAAATATGATTTTGACACACTTTATTTTGAAATAAAGTTTTAGAAAATAAATGGTCTAAAGAGAAGTTTGAATAACTATCCTCATCCTTATCTTGATCATTTAAAATCTCAATATCTTCATCAAACTCAGGGAAAGGAACACAAATTTCTACATCAAGATGCCAATCTATTTCATTTTCAGCCAAAGGGAGAGCTATTGTTTGCTGGAAATTTTCCTAAATATCTTGACAACTACCCTCTAACATTCCTTCTCGATGCTGAAAATAATATTCATAAAAACCTTTAATTTCATCATCCATTAATTCTTTATCACCATAATCATCTTCCATGTGTTGCATAAAATTTTCAAATTTTACTTGACAACAATTTTCAAATAGTGATAAAGATGGGTAACATTCCTTATAATTTTCATAGAATGCTGAAATAAAATATTCCAGGCAATACAAAATAGCAAGTGGTAAATTTTCATACCATGATCTTGCCTTTCCTTTCAAAGTAGCCATGAACATTTTCGTAAGGAAATCTTCTTTAAAATGAACCCCTAGCTTATATATATGCATATGAATTTTGATCAGATGTAGAGCAACATCATCTCCTTCCTCATCTTTAAATTTGAGCAAACATGTTTTCCAATCCATACAAGGCATTCGATTTGAAAACCCGGAATATGTAAATGATTCATAGGAGAATACCTTATTGATTGTGAATTCATCTTGAGACAGTGGATTTGCCTATGAAACTTTGATTTTTGGATATTGTTGACAGTGGAGTCGCTTGGTGAATGAAGTACAACCTTCTTTGCATTTGAATATTGTTCACATTCAGAAATCACACCTAGTATTTGTTGTTCTTTCCTAGGGAAAATTGAACTTTCACTCCTAGGCAACGATGCCAAGATGTTATCACTCGGATTTTCATCCCCTCATTGTGGAAGGATATTTCCAAGGTAACCTTACGAACCAACCTTTAAGAGGAAAGATGGATTCATTCCAACCAGAGAGGGATCTCTCAATAAATATACACAAAGTCCAGATATATCTTTCAAAGAAACAAGTTTAATATTTTGTGATGGCTAGAACAAGTGGATATCATTGGCCATGTAGTCAAACACGATTTATAATCAATGGCAGTGCTTTGCAATGGAATTCTTTACAGAGTCAGGAAAGTTACTCTTTTACAATCAATTTGTTGATTGTTTGGTGGTGAAGAGGTAAAATGAACAATCCATTAACATGGACATAAAAAAATATGAATACAATATTAACTTTAGAGGAAAATGATTTGTGATTACTTGAAATCAAAGAACCAAAGCATAAAATTATGAATTCCAATTCAATATACACTTATCCAAGCATGAAATATAAAATAATGGAAAGGAATAAAAGGATACACATTTACATAAAGAAAAGATATTACAGATTGTAAAAAGAACACGAGAATATCTTCTAGAAAAACTAATTGCTTGGATTTGCATTTTTTTATTAATCTTGAAAGGCTCTCTTACAAAAATCATTTTTTTATCATGGGTTCCATCCCTCATTACATTACAAAATCATGCTTTTATACATTAAATCTCCTTGAGATGATACCTAACTGTCTATTTTCTAAAAATAGGAATCTTATAACTACCTTAACAAAATTTTCCTTTCTTTTAGGATACAAATCCAATCTACATACTAAAAATAAAACTAGGTTGCAATAAATCTGGAAAAGGATGTCAAGTATCTTGAGTTGTTGACTCTGCCATGTTGATTGTGCTCTTGAAGTCCTGAAAATGATCCAAATATTTTGCTTTAGATGCTATCCTATCATTCTGGTTTCTATTTTGAAGCCATTGATATGATTGTGTGCCATGAATAGACATATGATTGCTACATATGTCCTGACCTTAGGATTCATCACATGTTGCAGCTGTTGGAATTACAATTGTTTGCTTAAAATATGGCAAGGAATCTCAATCTTTTATCCTCTAACTACTTTGCCGCTATGAAAAATGAATTCTGTAACACCTATGCTCAAGGATTGATGATTTACTACCCTAACTTGGCACAAAACATGCTTAAATTCCAACTTTTGAAAAACCTCATCAAATTGTTCTATTTTTTTTTCCACATTTTGGTTTTATGAATTTCATAAATGAAATTCCAAAACAAATTCTGAAACCATCCACAGATTTAGAAATCCATGCCTTGTGTTGTTTATTTATTTTTGTATTTTGAAATTAATTGTTTATGGATCTCATAAATGAAATTCAAAAATAATTTCCCCAAATAAATGAAAATTCATAAACTATTTTCATTTCTCTATGGGACCACCCAGTGATTCTCAATACCATGTCTTGAACTTTGATGAATTTCATGAAATGAAATTCAAAAACAATTTCCCCAAGTAAATGAAGATTAATAAAAAAAATTCATTTCCCTTGTGAAAACCATCCACTGGTTTGAATATCATGTATTGTTTTGGATTTGGAGCAAGTGCATTTGGGAGGGCTGAAGTTTATAGCAGAAGGTTTAAACATTAGGCAAATTTAGCAGACATAAGATTTTATATAATACACTTTATTCGATTGAGATAAAGACTGGTTTGAGAAAATGGTCTAGAGAAAATAGAAAATGGTAGCTCCGAGCAGAATAAACATGGGAGTGACATGTATTAAAAAGTAAAACCATGGTAAAATTCTGCTACCATTTCAAAGAATCACCCTTCGATCTAGTTGAGTGAGCGAATAAATGGTGGCTGCTCATCCAAACTTTTGATTTTTCCAAATATTGAGATTCATGAGAAAACCATATCACTTTGGATTTAAATATTAATATTAATATATAAAATATTTATATTAATAATAACCTTTTTATGTTTCGAAAAAAATATTGGGTAATTTTGGAGGTTCCGCTATCATTTTGTCTCTTGGCCAAATCTAGGAGCTCTACCAATTCACTAATTTGCTAAGTGAAATATAGATTTTTTCTCCATTAGTTCTTGGTCATAGCCTTAGGTCCCATTTTAAACCCTAATCCTTTGATTTACCACTTTTCCTTTTATAATATGCCATAAGGTGGTTTCGGGATCACGAGAGGTAGTTTGTCCTTACCACCTTTCACCCAGCAGGATGCTCCTCTTCCCGACACATGGAAGATGGTAAAATTTTTGTTGGACCACGACTGATCTACTTCTCATGCATGTTGTTGGCATGAAACCCTCCTCCATCATCGATCTATTTAACCTTTGATTACCTATCATTGTTCACATTTGACCTTTAATCTTTCTCAATGGTCATTTCACCAATTTTTTTCTCACTGCTATAAATCATGCACTTTCACTCAACGGATTCCCTCTTTGCTATCGATCTCATCAACTCTCATTTCCATATCATCGATGATTTTATAAGGTGTTTTAAGGAGCTTTATCAACTAATTTCTGTCACTTTTAACATGGCCCGTGGTCACATGGAAAGTTTTCCCTCCTTTTTAGCACCTTACTTGTTAACCCTTGGTCACATTAAAAAATAGAATTTGAACTAGACCATATCTCCTTCCCTTAAACCCTTTCCAATCCATTCAAAACAAAATATGTGCTAACACTACTGATCAAATCAAACCTCAATTTACTTATGATTTGACCTCTTCTACATGAAATAGGAACGAGGATGATGTCCATGATATCAAACCATGAGGTCAATCAATTTGAAATTGACTGTCATGAAGATGCCTTTTCTCAAGATGGCAATCCCTCTCTACATTCTACATATGAAATGTTAAAGCATAGAATCTATTGTAAAACCCCGGTTTTGACCCCGTTTACATTAAAGGTTACATGATGTATATTTTGTAATTAATCATGGTGAGGAGCTAAAGGCAAAATCCCCACCATCTATTTGGCTGTGTTATGTTTCGGCAATAGGGATCGTTGTCGATGGTATATCGTGCTATCCGGCACATTATAGCTTTGGCATCATGTAAATATGCACATCAATTTAATTAAACCTACAACCAGCTATGACGGTGCAACGTTAAATGAAAAGGGCATGATTCCCAAGGGTAAAGGGGGGGATTTCTGAACCTGGACCCATGGGGAAAAGCCACGTGTCACCACTCTCTTTTTGTCTCCTTAAACCACCACCTTAGTTTTCTGTTGTGAGGAGGGACAACAATTGGCAGGTAGGAAAACCACCACCATGCTCACGCCTACACCCACTCTCCATGACGTGCCTTCTGGGTAGCGGATGGTCTGCCCACTGTGTTGATCACGAATCTGTTCATCTCCTCTCACTAGGGATGATTTAAAAGGGGTTCGAAATTCCATTGTTGGGGGTTCGTTCTCCTCTGCCTCACCAATTGCTGGTCTGCGGGTTGGTTCTACCTTTCGCTGGGGATTGCTAGTCTAGGAGTTTCCT
This sequence comes from Pseudotsuga menziesii, assembly GCA_001517045.1. Lineage (NCBI taxonomy): Eukaryota > Viridiplantae > Streptophyta > Pinopsida > Pinales > Pinaceae > Pseudotsuga > Pseudotsuga menziesii. The sequence continues at coordinate 121,128 of LPNX010101198.1, read as the reverse complement.
TTCATGTTCACGCAGAAGAATTGTTCCCCCTCTTTCCTGTTTTGCACTCCTAGTCGGATCGGGTAATGTCTGGGGTGTTCATCACCAAACTGTGACTGTGGGCTGCATCTTTTCCCTCACGTACAGAGTGGAAGTCTATTTGCTTCCCAATTCTTCTACCTGTGCAAGTTCTACAGCGATGGTATTGAGTATCTTTTGAGTGTTGTGAGTCCCTACATTGTGTGGGTGGTGGTTTCTTCCACTTTTTGTTTTGGCTGTATCTTTTTCCCTTGCGTACAGGTTGAGAGTCTGTTCTTTCCCATTTTCTGCCTGTGTGAGTTCTCCAGCAATTACATTAGGGATTGTGTGTGCTGTGGGCTCATGGATGTGGGTTGGCTGTTGATCTCCACCTTTGTTGGTTGAGTTTTTCCCCTATCCATGCTAGAAGTTTAGTTTCTTTTCTATTGCAGACTGTGGAATGTTCCCATCGTTTCATTGTGAGTTGTGGCTGTTGATTTACCCAGGTTTTGGGTTTCTTCTTGGTTACTGAGGATATTGGGATTGTTGTTGAGTTGTTGTGGCCATGCTAGGGCCAAGAACAACTATGAAGCATTGTTTGACCTGAACTGTGTTTCACCTCTTGGTTTTGGGGTTGTCACCCTATTGTATTCATCTTCTTCACAGAGTTGTGAACTGGTTATTTTGCTGCGGTATGAATTGGTTGGTCTTCGGACTGTTGAGAGTAGGATTCGAGGTTGGGTATGCTTGAGAAAACTGGTGTTTGAGGTCACCAGCTTAGCAATATTTAGCCTTTCCTAGCTCCTTGATGGCCTAATAAACCCTACTGTGTGGGCTTGGTTGATTGGTGTACCTTGTCTATGTGTAAGCCTGCTTTGACCCTTATTCCTTGAGGAATCATGCCCAGCTCGGGGGTGGCAGTGTTGCTGAGAGATTGATGAGCACACTGGCCTATGGTTGGGTGGAACATTGCAGTGACATAGCTGGTTGTGGGACAAGTTCTTATCAGATGAGTATTCATTTCCATTTTACCTCTGTAATTATATTTACTGATTAATGAATATGATGAACATGTGGCATGCTTGAATGAATGTATGCTTGCTTCCGCTATGTATATGAAGGGTTAAGCATCTTAGTATGTATTATGTTTAAGCTTTTTATTTCAGCAATATATGCCTGTTCATGTTTATGGAGCTATTTTCCCGTATGTTTGGTGTTAGTAGTGTCCTCTTCGTCGGTCAGAGATTCAGGGAAGTTACAGTGTGGTGTTAGAACAAAGGTTGTAGCATGGGCATGAATGGGCCATGAAAGGTCAGATGGTAGAGGCAGGTTGCCTTTTGCCCAGTAACAATTAGAAAATTGTGACAGAAAAACTTCAACTTCAAAATTTTTCTGAAGTGCTGGAACCATTGGCTCATCGGAAAACTTAGTGAGACGTTCTTCCGATGTAGCAGAAGAGCTAGTTCGAAGCTCAACTGATGGAAGTCAGTCAGAATAAAATTGTGGAAAAATTCCCATGTGTTCATTAACCGTTAGTGGAGAACAGTGGAATCCGAAGCCGCAGTTGTGGAGGGAATCAATCGAAGGCTGCTGATATGTCATCCCTTTTGCGGAAAGACTACCCAACGCTGACCATCAGTGATTGGCGCCGCTAAGTTGAAAGGATCGTCGATGGCATGATAGTGGAGGATTAGTAGATTGACTAATGGCAGCTTGTTGTTTGGAGCAGCGAAGTTTTGTTGGTTGGATCAACGAAAATTAGTTGTCTAGATTGTTGAAACGTCGACGGAAGAACCAAGATGATAGTGGGTTGAACCACCGACAGCGAGGACAGAGAAGAAATTTTTGAGAATTTATCTAAGTTATAAAATCGCCGGCTATCGACGATGGTTAGTTGATCGCATCGCCGATGCCTATATGATCAACTTACCGATGCGGCGAAAGGTTTGGTGACCATATCGAAATAAGTTGGATGATCTTGCATTGTTGTTGCGGATGGCTAGACCACTAGGATTCCAACAAATAGTTGATCCAATCGCCGACGTAGTAAAAGAAAATTCATAATTTTTCTAAGTGTTTGGCCATCGGCACATCATAACACTTAGACAGTTGGATCATCGATGCTTAGTTGTTTGACAGTTTGCTGTTGCAGCTACCGTGTCGACTAAAATGCCGATGCATAGCGCTTAGTGGTTCCGTCCGTCGACAGAAGAAGAAAGTTTCAAAATTTTGTTTAAGTGTTGAAATCATCAATGGAAGTTAGTTGATGAGACCGCTGACGGACGTCGATGGAAAATAGTTGATCGAGCGCCCACCATTGCAGAATCCTAGAGCACTAGCCTTTTGACGATAAAAGTTCCGATTGCTAATGCCGATCAAGTTATGCTTCAGTTTGTCGACCGGGATTCATTTGCGAATTGGGTCACCGATCGAAAAAAGATCGAAGATGACGAGCCGCTATTGCGGCTGCTGATTGAACTAATCTACCAATGTCCATCCAGTCATCGATGCCGTGGTGTTTAGTGAACAGTAGTGGTGACAAGCAGTTGCTTTGATCGGAAAAGGATAAGGGAGATGGAGCTGACGGAATCGATGGAAGGAAGAGGAGAGAAAAATTTCAAAATTTTTTCGAAGTCATAGAATCATCGGCCATTGGTGATGGTTAGTTGATGACATTGCCAATGATTAGGTGATTTCGCTGTCAATTTTTTCACTGAACGTCCACCATTGCGAAGACTGAAAGGACTAACCACTTGATGATGAGAGCATCCAAGCGTCGATGCCACAGCTTGTAGAGGCTTCGACCGTCGAAAGATCCGTGGTTGCAGAAGGTATAGTTTGATTGGGGGCCACCATTGTGGAAGATGAAGGGACTAACCATCTGATGCGTAGGGCACCCGGCCACCGACACAATAGGTTAGTCTATGCGGTCACTGATGAAGTTTGGAGCAATAAACGATTATGCATCAATATGGCGGAAGAGAATAGGAGAAAAACTCGTCGATACAAAGAAAGAAATTAGAGATTTCAGTCACCGACACGCCGGGAGATTAGTTAGGAGAAGACCCGATGAGTATTGGTTGACATCGCTGAATGGAGGCTCAGCCGGTTCGCCAGCAGAAACTGTAGAAAGATCATTTTCCACCATTGTGGCTACTCAAGGGACTGTGCACCCGATGAATAGTCAGTCTTCTCGCTGATACAAATCGAGAGTCTAGCCGTTTTGGCCGCTGAAACGTCAGAGAGAAATAATGGAATAGACCACTGATGAGTTAGTTGGTTTGACCATCGAGGAATCAGAGATATAGCTGGGAAGAGGTCCAATTGGGCCTAAGGAAATTTGAACTTTTCAGAGAAATTTCTCAGTAATTTTTCAAGTAGCTTTCAACTGTTTATAGTGGAATTTTCAGCAAATTCTAGGTAGTGTCCCAGTGGGTTTTGCAGTGAATTTCTCATTGGGTTTCTCAGCAGTTTCAGTACTGAAAATGAAGAAAACCCTAGGTGACTAAAGTTAACATTCCTGACCAAAATATAGTTGAAGTGGTGTGGTTTTCACACCCGAGGTCAGAATGAAGCATGTGGATAGGCATTGGAAAGCTTATCCAGTAGGGAACAAGGGAGAATCACCCGAATCTAAGTGTGGAGTAGCAAAGTTCTAGTGATGGCTTGAAAGAGAAATGTGTTGTTGTCAAATGGACAAATCTGGGAAATTGCATGCCTAGAGGTAGCAAAAAATACCATGAAGTCAAACCAGCTGTTGTGTGGAAGAGGAGTCCCATGCAAGGATGAGGGACTTGAAAAGGGAAATTTCCTTAAACCCTACCTTGTTGATTATAACTTTTCATAAGTTTATAAGTAAAATGTATGAGGATATGCTTTGCATACATAGGATATTGAGGGTTATACATTTATAATGAACCACTAATGATAGTTATTGCATTGGTGTTGGCATTAGTGGAAAAACCAACGACAACATGGACCTTGGTGAATATGTTGCTGATGCTGACGAATGTGACTAGCAACCCTCTAGAGAAAGGGATGAGGCAACAAGTCCATAATCAAAAGTTGGTGAGCAAATTCTGCAATCTCCTGCAAAGGGCCAACCAAATTGGTCATGCCAAGGGTGTAAGTAGGACCCATGAAGGTAAGAGTTTGATTATGACAAATTCTATGGAGTGGTAAAGGTAAGAGACCTCATACCATGTGGATATTTGAATGTTATACTACATTCATATAGAAATGTGTCATGCCTGTATATGTTGATTGAGCTTAGTAGCCCAAGGAAAGTAAGTACTGATGATCTTGATTATAGTAATGCATCCTATATGAAGTAGTCATGGTTAGGCCATGCATGGTATGTTGAATGCATAGTATTCCTGAATCAATGCAAGGCAACATTGAATGGATATGCATTAAAAGATTTTATGAATCTTGTAGTTATGCATTGAATGGATGCATATGAAGGGTGTGAGTAACTGATTGCATTAGTATAGGTGCAAATGTTGTGATGCATTGCATGAATGCATTGAGATAAGTGCATGTGATATTATGAATAATAGCTGGAAATGTTTGAATTTTGTAAATTCTGAAAATGCTTCAGTGATTGTTGCAGCAATGGAAACAGTTATAGGCATCAAGACTTACTAAGTGTTTGGTTGACTAAGGTTCAGGTTTCAGGTAGATTGTTTAGGACAAGGAAAAGTGGGTAAGACCATGACAAAGGCCGGAATCTACCATGTGAAAGAGCCAAAACTCCTGAGAAGAGCCTCATGGCTGTGATAATAGTTTGTATGCATAATGAGTTGTGAATTTAATTTCATATTTAAGAAATTGCTGACAACTACTAATCACTATTGGCTTGCATAAGATTGTGTCAGGAAGACGCATTGTAAGTGGGTATTCATATTATGCTAGTAAGCATGAAATTATAATGGGCATAGTGGTGCTGCTTACAAGAGATCCACAAATGAGGATCACCTCATTGCCAAGCAAATCATTTTCTGTAGTAAACAGAGTCATAAATTCTCATTGAATTTAATTGCTAATATCATTGCTTGGATATGGAACAATCAAATTTGGATTGGATTATCAGATAATGATTGAATGTTTGGCTATTTGATGAATGTGCCATGGGTACACACTACAAGAAGATCATGTGTGATGGTCTGCAAGAGCCAAACTTCATGGGAAGGTTTTCCCTTATCTTGAAATGGGTTTCAAGGGAAACTCCATTGGGAATTTTGGAAATGTCTCATCTACACTACATGTTTGGTAAGCAACATGAGTGAGATGGTATAGATTATGTTGGTAAGACATGTGTGGATATGAAATGTAAGAAGGAATTGGGATGGAAAACCGAGGGACTGTCAACTCAGAGAAGGGATCCCCCATTTCTCCTTAACAAAGGAATATTGCCTCGGCAAATGGATAAGTCTTCTATGACCCTAGCTAAGAATATGCATATTAGATTGTTAAAATTCCATATGCAGAACATTTTTTGATTTTATTTCCATTAGGACTGATTGCTTGAGTATGAATAGGGCCTACATGATACACACCGGACAAAGGTGCACACTTTTTCGATGTCAGATCATGGAAGGATTTTTCAATGTTGATTACACCCTAGGGAGTGGATGCAGTCCTAGTGTCTCAATACTTGATAGTGAATGGTGTGAAATATGGTTACAATTTTAGAGCAATAACGCTAACGAATATGCTTATATTGCTTGTGTTGTCAGGATAAGAAAATGTAGTTTACAGCGTGGTCTCTTGGGTGATATGGGAAAATGGTTGTTATGGTTAATATAAGGGCATGTGTTGTTGTTGATGTCCTGATAAACCCAACGAGGGATGGCTTGGCTGATGATTGGTTGTTGATATAAGTACAGGCGATTTGTTGACAGTCTGATAAACCCAACAAGAGTTGGCTTGACTGTGCCTGATATATATATAAAATGATGTGGTGAAGCAGCCTACGTGCTGACCTAACGTCCAAGTCCATAGGAGATCCCAAGGCCTGCAAATCAAAGCAGGATCTTATGGACCAACGAGGAAACGCACAATATAGATAAGTATTGGATTATTTTGCAATATTTTTCTTATGAATATACATGTGTATATAATTTGGTTATGATGTTTTAAGCTCTTGTTCTAGAGATAAAAATGATGAGAATAAACTAAACATGTGAATCTATTCAATGTTTGAATATAGGTATCGTTGGGAGCGAGGACTACGAGAGCATCCTAGGGGTGCATGTGGACATGTGACTGTCCTAAAGAGCTCAGAATGAGTGGTGATGAAAAAGGTGCTAGTGAGACTGTGAAGGTCCTAGCAATCGAGACAAACCATGTGGGGAGGCCCCATGGTTGAGAGGTCTGAAATAGACCAAAGACACTAAGTGTCATGACCAAGAGGGATTGGTCCAGCATTCACAGTGAAGTGAAAGAGGCTGGGAGCATGAAAAGCCACAGTAGTGGTGTGGGTTCCACGATGGAACAAAACAAAGAGGGGAAAAACTCTTGCTGCTCTCTTTTGCCTTTGGAGTATATATATATATTTATGCATTGTGAAAACAAAATATTGTTGAATGCATGTATGACTGGAAATAGAATGTGTATATTTGCTTAAAGTAAAATTATGAATGCTGGAATGGTTAATTCCCTACCCAAGAATGGACATGAATGAGCTCATGTGCCTGTTGGGAAGGCATGAAAAATATGAAAGTCTCCTTGATGAGGCTTGGACTGTCATGCCAATTGGGTAGTTAATTGGCTGATATTAATGCCTATATTATGCTTGGTCTAACAGAATTTCAATGATGCATTTCACAGGTGAGAAATGTGAAATCCAATGGTGCACATTGATCATGGCAGCAGACCAAAAATTGCTGGACTTGGCTGGAAGTCTCCTTCAAACGATTTCCAGGACCCAAGAGAATCTTGGAGAGATGCTCAAGATACAGAAAAGGCAGAATGAAATGAACCACCAGATTTTGAAAGACTCTATTGGTTTGCAAAGGGAGGTTAAAAGCCTTCTGGGATCAATCAACAAAGGAAAGGAAGGTGGATCAATGATGGGACATTCATCCAAGCGATCCAATAATAAATGACCCAGGCATGAAGAATCAAAAGAAATTGAGTAGGTAAAGATGAAGCAGCCAATGAAATGCTGGGAATGTGGAGGACATCATTTATGTCGGTACTATCCAGTGAGGGAACATAAAGAGGGCAGCAGCCACAAAGTTCCTAGGCTTCGGGATAAGCCAAGAGCTGAGAACTAGTAGGAGAAAATCATGGAAGCTATGGGGCTTGGTCCTGAACATTCAGAATAAATAATTGAACATGGGATAGGTCTGCAAAAAAAATTGAAATTTTGATGTGCAAATTGTATATGTATTGGAACACCGAGGACGGTGTTGTTCCAAGGGGGAGGGGATTGTAATACCCCGGTTTTTTACCACGTTTACATTAAAGGGTACATGATGTATATTTTGTAATTAATCATGGTGAGGAGCTAAAGACAAAAGCCCCGCCATCGATTCGGCTGTGTTATGTTTCGGCAATAGGGATCGTTGCCGATGGTATATCATGCTATCTGACACATTATAGCTTTGGCATCATGTAAATACGCACATCAATTTAATTAAACCTACATCCAACTACAACGGTGCAACGTTAAATGAAAAGGGAATGATTCCCAAAGGTAAGCGGGGGGGAGGGGGATTGCTGAACCTAGACCCATGGGGAAAAGCCATGTGTCGCCACTCTCTTTTTGTCTCCTTAAACCACCACCTTAGTTTTATGTTGCGAGGAGGGACAAAAATTGGTTGGCAAGAAAACCACCACCACGCTCATGCCTACACCCACTCTCCATGACGTGCCTTTTGGGTAGCGAATGGTCTGCCCACTATGTTGATCGCGAGTCTATTCATCTCCTCTCACGCGAGCTGAGTTAAAAGGGGTTCCACATTCCATTGTTGGGGGTTATTTCTCCTCTTCCTCATTGATAGCTGGTCTGCGGGTTGGTTCTACCTTTCACTGGGGATTGCTAGTTTGGGAGTTTTCTTTCCCGTTCACGCAGAAGAATTGTTCCTGTTGGTTTTTCAACATTAAGCTAGAATTATTAGGATCTTTAACTGAGAGAATAACAAGTACAGCAATCAAACACAAGAGACAATGAACACAGTGTTTTTCCTCGGAGAAACCATAGAGGCGAAAACCCCACAACTTCCTCAGAGATAGAATCAGCACCAAAACAGTAAAAGCCCCAAAACAGTAAAAGCCCCAAAACAGTAAGTGATCTCCCAACAGCAGTAACCTTCTTCTTATCTAGCCCCAGTTTCTTCTCCTTCCTCAACTATGTGCTACACTTGAGTGTGGATGAGTTGTGTGATAAATAGAGACTCCAGTTCTCTATTTATACTAATCCTGACATGACTAAAACCCTACTAGGGCCAACCTCTACTAGGAGAGTCTAATAACCCTAGTGCTCCGAAACTGTGGGGACTTTAACCCTTAGACAATCAGAGGGTTACTCACTATGACTTGACATGAATTGTTTACATTATTGATCCTCTCGATCGGAACATCCGGGCATGGAAATATGACTCAATTACATTATAGATACATCCCGGAATAAACATCGGGTTACAAAACATAAGATACATAGATGAATACATTCCGAAGTTACAAATACATCAACACTCCCTCTTAACTAGGAAGGTATTCTTTCGACACAATTTTCAGCACTGGTCTTCTTCTCTGTATCAGCTGGATCATCTCATCATCTACATCTCAAGTCTTCTAAGTCTTCAAGTCATCTTCATATTCAAATCATCTTCATCTTCGGATCTGGATCATCTCTCGATCTGGATCATCATGGGATATCATCACTGGATCTGGATCATCACTGCTGGATCATCATCACTCGATCTGGATCATCACTGGCTATCATCACTGGATCTGGATCATCACGGGTGCTATCTCATGATTCTTCTCATCACAGGAAGTTCTACAGAGCCAACCCTTTTTCATGCTAGTTGTAGGCCTAGCCTCCATGTAGGTCTTCTTTAGCATTTATATCTGATCAACACATGATTGAAGAAAGGCTCATCATTTCTATCTAATCAACACATGATCGAAGATAGATACTGCACTTACATCTGATCAACACATGATCAAAGAAAGGCACATCATTTCTATCTAATCAACACATGATCGAAGATAGATACTGCACTTACATCTGATCAAAACATGATTGAAAAAAGGCATGCCCAACACTTACATCTGACCTACTCATCATAAAGGCACGCCCAACACTCACATTTGATCATGTAGGAACCAATCCTATAATCATATCAGAAAGGCCCAGCACTTACATCTGATCAACACATGATCGAAGAAAGGCTTCAACATCTCTATCTGATCAACACATGATCGAAGAAAGGCTTCAACATCTCTATCTGATCAACACATGATCGAAGATAGATACTGCACTTACATCTGATCAACACATGATCGAAGAATGGCACTGCACTTACATTTGATCAACACATGATTGAAGAAAGGCACATGACTTATATCTGATCAACACATGATCGAAGAAAGGCTCTGCACTTACAACCACCCAGGAGGGAACACATCCTGCTCACAATGATGGAAGGGATTGCACTCATATCTGATCTTGTAGGAAGCAATCCTATAGTCATATCATAATGGCCCCCAGTCCTCCTCGATTGAGATACCTGGTAACTGACCAGGTGCCTCCATTCTTCTAGAGAATGGCAGTTGCCCTTACATCTGTCCTACTCGATAGAATGGCCAACACTCACATCTAACATGGAAGGAACTTAATCCTTTAGCCATGATAAAATGGTTCAGCCCTTACCTCTGATCAAGTGGGAACACATCCCTCTATCACATCAGAATGGCTTCTCAGTCCTAGACTGAGTTTTCCTAGTAATTGACCACGTGCCTCCATTCCTAGAATGGCAATTGCCCTTACATCTGTCCTACTCGACAGAATGGCCTGCACTCATATCTGACATGGAAGGAACCAATCCTCTCACCATGACATAATGGCTCAACCCTTACATCTGACCATGGAAGGAACCAATCCTCTCACCATGTCAGAATGGCTATGGGTCTCATCATTTTCTCTTGGAGGAAACCTCGATCTGGAGAACACCAAGCTTCTCCCTGAAGTACTCAAACTTCAGCCTAGCCAATGGCTTCATCAATACATCAGCTATCTGTTCCTCCGTCGCAACATACTGGAGCTTCACTGCTCCCCTTTGCACCACATGCCTGATATAGTGATACTTGATCTCGATATGCTTCGACTTGTCATGGAACACTGGATTCTCTAACAACTTTACGCAACTCTGGTTGTCATAATGTATACAAGTAGCATCCATCTAGAGATCAAATAAATCAGAGAGTAGCTTCCACAGCCATACTACCTCACAACTAGCTGAACAAGATGCGACATACTCTGCTTCAGTTGTACTCAGTGCCACGCAGGATTTCTTCCTACTAAACCAAGAGATCACACCTGATCCCATACTGAAACAACACCTTGAAGTGCTCTTCCTATCAATGGCACTGCCTGCCCAATCTGAATCAACATAACCCTCCAGGTTGATCTTTTGATTCGCATCGTACTTGAGCCCGTAATCAACTATACCCTTCAGGTACCTCAGAATATGCTTTGCAGCAATCAAATGAACATTTCTCGGATCTGTCAAGAACTGGCTCAAGGTTTTCACAGCAAAGCAAATGTCTGGTCTCGTGTTCGTTAGGTACATCAATGACCCAATCATCTGACGATACATTGTAGCATAAACCGACTTTGATGAAGCATCACTCAATAGCTTCAGGTTCGATGCCATAGGTGCGGCCATATCCTTGCAGTCCATCATCCCAAACCTCTTCAGGATCTCTACTACATACTTCCCTTGTCCAAGGAAGATTCCATCTATACTCTGCCACACTTCCATACCTAGAAAGTAATGCATCATCCCCAATTCCTTCATTTTAAACTCAGCAGTAACCTTTCTCTTCGTATCAGCAATCAACCCATCTATACTTGTCACAAATAGATCATCTACATATAGTAGAAGCATCATTGGGTTGCCATCCTCAACCTTATAGTAAAGGTTGGAATCTGCTTTACTCTTGGTAAAGCCCAAACTGGATAGAAAGCTGTCAATTCTGTCATACCAGGTCCTGGGTGCCTGTTTCAAACCGTACAGGGCTTTCTTCAATCTGCATACATGAGACTCTCTGTCATGTGTCTCAAAACAAAGTGGTTGTTCTATATACACTTCCTCTTCCACTACACAATTCAAGAAGGCAGTCTTGACATCCATTTGGTGTATCTTCCATTTCATCACTGCAGCCAGAGCAAGTATTGATCTAATGGAAGTGTATCTGGCTACAGGTGCAAAGGTTTCTTCATAGTCTATTCCTTCTTTTTGAGAGAAACCCCGAGCTACAAATCTTGCTTTATACTTTTCAATGCTACTGTCTGTAGCATGCTTGATCTTGTAGATCCATTTGGAAGTTACAACTGACTTCCCTTCTGGTCTTGGGACAACATCCCAAACATCATTCTTCTTAATTGATTGATATTCTTCGATCATAACATCCTTCCATTCTTTCCGTTCTGCCGCTTCTTCATAACTAGAAGGTTCTTTATCAATGAAATCACATAGTAAAGCTACATACCCGGAGCAGGATCTGGTCCTCTTTCTTTCTCTATGATTCTCTTCTAGAACCCCATATCTTTCTGCACCTTGGATAAGTTCACGTACCTAAGAAGGTTTCCTCTTATGAGGATTCTTGTCCAGAGGTGGATCTACAGGTCTTTGTGGTTCTTCAAATTCTTGATCTTCTTCTTGAGCTTCTTCGTTCATGGTTGTATCATGAATTTTGGGTGCTTCTGCTTCTGCTTCTTCAGGTTCTTCAGCAGGTCTCTTTCGAGATTTTTTGTAAGCTGTGTCTTCATCAAATGTCACATCCCTGCTGATGTCAATCTCCTTGTATCCTGGGAAATAGATTCTATAATCCTTTGAGCTTTTAGAGTATCCCACAAATATGCCCTTCTTTCCCGAAGGATCTAATTTTGTTCTCTTCTCTTTTGGAATGTGTATGTACACAGGATAGCCGAATATTCTGGGATGGCTGACTTCTGGTTTCTTGCCGAAGAAGACTTCTTCAGGAGTCTTGTTCTTGAGTACTCTATGTGGAATATGGTTCTGTACATACACTGCTGTTTTGGCAGCTTCAACCCAAAGATGCATAGGAAGATCTTGATCATGAAGCATGGATTTTGCAGCTTCCATGATGGTTTTGTTCTTCCGTTCCACAATCCCATTCTGTTGTGGATTATAAGGAGTGGACAACTCCCTCTTAATCCCCGATTCTTTGCATAGCTCTTAGAATTCATTCGAAGTGAATTCTCCACCATTGTCTGATCGAAAAGTCTTGATCTTATTTTTCAGTGTGGTTCTCGATCAAGGCTTTGAATTCCTTGAATTTGCTGAATACTTCATCTTTGTTCTTCATGAAGTAAACCCATGTCTTTCTAGAAAAATCATCAATAAAAGAAACATAGTATGCATACCCGCTTAGTGAGTTTGATGACATAGGACCGCATACATCGGAGTGGATGATTTCTAGTATGCCTTTGGCTTTGCTTTCACTGCTAGAAAATGTCTTCTTTGTATTCTTCCCTTTCGCACATCCTTTGCAGACCCCATCATGTTTTGCTTGGAATTCTGGAAGACCTTCAACAACTTTGCTCGCAATAGGTAGTGCTCTGTAATGCACATGTGCAAGCCTTCTATGCCAAAGCTCATTTGGCTCTACTGTGTCATGGATCAAGGCTTGTTATGGATGGCCCTTCAATTTGTACAAACCTCCTTCTTGTTCTCCAATCACTACTGCATCATTGATAGTCTTTCCTTTTGGCCACATGATGACTTGACCATCTATGAATGCAACTCTCATTCCTTTTGCATCCAATGCTGATATGGAGAGAAGGTTCTTCTTGAGTCCTGGCACAAACAATACTTCTTTTATTGTTAGAGACTTACCCGAGTCTAGTTTATATGAAGATTCCCACTATCTTTTATTGGATATTGGTAGTCATCTCCTAGCTTCACCTTGTGAGGTGATTCATGTTCTGACAGTCTCACAAAGGATTCTTTGAATCCAGTCATATGTTTGGAAGCCCCACTGTCTATAAGCCGATCATCACTTCCATGAGTAATGTTACCTGTGAGAGCAGAGATCAGAACATATTCATCCTCGCTTGAAGAATCTTCACTTTCATATTTGGATCTCTTCTTGGATGGTTCATCATCCTCTGCAGCATGAGCATGATGTCTTCTTTTGTTCCCCTTCTTCTTATGAGAGTGACCCTTGTTCTTATGAAAGTCTTTTGCAAAGTGTCCTCTTTCATCACATGTATAACATCTCAATTTTGATAGGTCCCTTCTAATGTTATCTCTATGATGAGGATCCTTACCTTTGGAGTAATGAGATCTTCTTCTGCTTTTCTTGGAGTGGACTATGAGAGCTTGGTCTTCACTTCCCATCTTCTCTTCTCGAGCTGCTATCTGTGCTTATTCTTGAGAACATTCTTCCCATAGTCTACTAAATTTGACTAACTTCTTTCTAGCACAGATTCCTTGGATGAAAGAATCCCATGACCTAGGAAGGCCATTCAGTGTTGACATCACAATCTCTGCATTCCCCACTTCTTCATCTACAGCTTCTAATTGTTCCTTGATCTGAGAAACCCTTGTGAAGTAAGATTGGATGGTCTCTGCATTCTGAATCTTCACATTCTTCAGTTGATTCCTCAGAGTCATCTTCCGGTTTATGTTCTTCCCTTCAAACAATTTGGTTAGGGCATCAAACATAGCTTTAGGTGTCTTGAGAGAGGACACCTGTGGGATAAGGTGATCCTTGATAGAATCAACAATTATCCTCTTTGCCATAACCATCTTCTTCTTATGTAAGGCCTTTGCCTCATCTCCTTCTGGAACTGGAACCTCCTCATGAATGTAGGAGTCTAATTCATTCTCTTCCAGGACCAGGGAGATCCTATACTTCCAGGCTCGGAAGTTATTAGCTACCTCAAGCTTTTCATCAAGCTTGGTATGATTAGAAATCTTAAAATGAGAATCTCAAATGGAAATACAAGAGATGTTAGATCTTACCAGGTCAAGATGTCGGATCTGAAACTTGAGCTAAAATCCTAGAGAGCTGGTTCAGGAACAAATTAGGGTTTTGCTTTTCCAGAGATCTGTCCACCCAAATGCTTTAAAATTTGTCCCTAACTTCGATTTTGGGGAGGAGATCAGTCCAGGCCTGGGCTCACTAAAAAATTCCTCTTCTGTGAAAAGCCCTAATTTTTAGCAGCAGTGTCGGGCCCAAAACTGAAAAACCTCAGAATTGGATTATGCTTCGACAGAAAGATGCGCCCTAAGGAGGAGAGTTATTCCACCTTACTTTTGCTGAAAATCTATGGAGGGAGATCCACAAACTAGGAAGCCCTAGTTCTTGCAATTGCATAGTGTCTTCTTCTCAGGTTAGCTCTGATACCATGTTAGTTTTTCAACATTAAGCTATCATTATTAGGATCTTTAACTGAGAGAATAACAAGTACAACAATCAAACACAAGAGACAATGAACACAGTGTTTTTCCATGGGGAAGCCATAAAGGAGAAAACCTTGCAACTTCCTCAAAGATAGAATCAGCACCAAAATAGTAAAAGCCCCAAAACAGTAAGTGATCTCCCGACAACAGTAACCTTCTTCTTATCTAGCCCCAGTGTCTTCTCCTTCCTCAACTATGCGCTACACTTGAGTGTGGAGGAGTTGTGTGATAAATAGAGACTCCGGTTCTCTATTTATACTAATCTCGACATGACTAAAACCCTACTAGGGCCGACCCCTACTAGGAGAGTCTAATAACCCTAGTGCCCCGGAACTGCGGGGACTTTAACCCTTAGACAATCGGAGGGTTACTCACTATGACTTGACATGACTTGTTTACATTATTGATCGTCCCAATCGGAACATCGGGGCATGACAATATGACTCAATTACATTATAGATACATCTCAGAATAAACATTGGGTTACAATACATAAGATACATAGATGAATACATTCCAAAGTTACAAATACATCAATAGTTCCCCCTCTTTTCTATTTTGCGCTCTTGGTCGGATCGGGTAATGTCTGGGGTTTTCGTCGCCAAACTGTGACTGTGGGCTGCGTCTTTTCCCTCACGTATAGAGTGGAAGTCTATTTTTCTTCCCCATTCTTCTACCTGTGCAAGTTTTATAGTGATGGTATTGAGGATTTTTTGAGTGCTGTGAGTCCCTACGCTGTGTGGGTGGTGGTTTCTTCCACTTTTTGTTTTGGCTATATCTTTTTCCCTTGCGTACAGGTTGAGAGTCTATTCTTTCCCCTTTTCTGCCTGTGTGAGTTCTCCAGCAATTACATTGGGGATTGTGTGTGTTATGGGCTCGTGGATGTGGGTTTCCTATTGATCTCCACCTTTGTTGGCTGACTTTTTCCCCTGTCCATGCTGGAAGTTCAGTTTCTTTTCTATTGCGGACTGTGGAATGTTGCCATCATTTCATTGTGAGTTGTGGCTGTTGATTTACTCGGGTTTTGGGTTGCTTCTTGGTTGCTGAGGATATTGGGATTGTTGCTGAGTTGTTTTGGCCACGCTAGGGCCAAGAACAACTCTGAAGCGTTGTTTGACCTGAACTGTGTTTCACCTCTTGGTTTTGGGGTTGTCACCTTGTTGTCTACATCTTCTTCACAGAGCTGTGAACTGGTTGTTTTGTTGCGGTATGCAGCGGTTGGTATTCGGACTGTTGAGAGTAGGATTAAAGGCCGGGTATGCTTGAGAAAACTGGTGTTTGAGGTCACCAGCTTAGCATTTAGCCTTTCCTAGCTCCTTGATGGCCTAATAAACCCTACTGTGTGGGCTTGGCTGATTGGTGTACCTTGGCTATGTGTAAGCCTGCTTTGACCCTTATTCCTTGAGGAATCATGCCCAGCTCGGGGGTGGCAGTGTTGCTGAGAGATTGATGAGCACGTTGGCCTATGGTTGGGTGGAACGTTGCAGCAATGTAGCTGGTTGCGGGACGAGTTCTTATTAGATGAGTATTCATGTCCATTTTACCTTTGCAATTATATTTACTGATTAATGAATATGATGAACATGTGGCATGCTTGAATGAATGTATGCTTGCTTCCGCTATGTATATGAAGGGTTAAGCATCTTAGTATGTATTATGTTTAAGCTTTTTATTTCAGCATTATATGCATGTTCATGTTCATGGGGTTGTTTGCCTGTATGTTTGGTGTTAGTAGCGTCCTCTTCGCCAGTCAGAGGGTCGGGGACGTTACATCTACTCGTTATAAAATTAGGTAAAAGAGTTAGAGTTGATAAATGTTTATCTCAAGGATGTAAACATCAACCTGAAAGTGAATATAGCTATTGTCATTGAAGAGAGGGATAATATGAAGTTTAAGAATACTCAATACAAATCTTAGAGGGATATTATGATTCACAAGGGAAAGAAATGGTATACACTAGACAATTCAAATAAGCTGAAGCTTAATAATTAGACACAAAGTCGATCTATATGCAAGGAGGACCACCCCTATATAAATGTTTATAGACGCAAATCACTAAGTTTAGAGTTGGCTTCGATTGTTCAACAATTTTTTTCATTTTGAGCTACTTCTATGTGTTACTACAATTTTGTTTATCAATTTTTTTTTAGGAATTCGATATGTAAAAATATAGTCATATAACATCCTCATTTTATTTTCCTTGTCATTTTAATTTATTTATTTTCAACAAAGTACCTACAGATTTAGATATTCTATCTGCACTTCAATCCATGTTTTTATTGATAAATTTAGTAGTTAATCTGTAGCTATTTCACATTTAAATGATTCCTAACTTTGATTAATGATTATGATAAATCCCTTTGATTTTTGGTTGCATTAATGAAGTGGTTTGCTCGCTTCATATCAACCCATGTAGTTCCGAGGTTTATACTTTTAGTCTACGAAGGCCCAAGACAACATTGAAGGAATATTCCACAGTTGGAATCATGTTGTTTGATGGAGTGAGTGCTACGACGTCCATTTGATTAGATGATGACACGTGGCATAATCTATGTGACAACTTTTCTATGTCGCTATTTTTGTAAAGTTTATTTCAGTATTATAAACTCTTTTTTATTTGTTTTATGCTTATAAAACTGTTGATATAGTCCTTTGCCAATTTATAGCCATACATGTTTATTAACTTTTTGGGTTCATGTTATCTAAATCTACTTTAACAAGTATATTCTCATGTAATGTTAGCATTTAATTGTTATTGGAATGAATTTAGTTAATCTTTTAATATGTTGTGATTGTAATTCATCTTTGTCTTTTTGGATCTAGACATTGTATTATTATTCTTTTTATTCATATTTTTATAACAGTTTAGTTATAATCTTCTTTCATGAAGGATAGGGTATATTTTAGATTAGTTAAATTTTTTAGTAGCTTTAGGCTTTATTAGTAATTAGATTGTATTTTAAGTAGTTTTTAGTTAATTTCATTTTAGTTTAATGAATAGATTCTAAAGCATTTAGTCTTTCTATATTTAGAAAGAAAATTTCCACATAAGCAACATGGCCTTTATTCCTATGAAAAACAAACACCTTTAAACGAAGGAAGACCTTTTTTAAGGGCTCTTTTAGGGTTGTTTTTCCCTGTTGATGAGTAAACATATTTTTTCATCAACAAAATGCAGAACGATTTTGTTCCTATTTTAATTCAATAACAAAGATTGAAAACAAAATTCACAGAGACTAGATATTTTAAGTTCATAAAATCATATTTGAGAAAATAGTGTTCCCATATTAAAATGAAATTTGAGTAGTAAGTTTTCAATTTTTTTTAGAAATTCACAACGTGTGAAAATTTGCACGGTTTCTACATAGCTCTTCATATTAGATAAGCATTCCTTTGGCATGTATTTATTGTTAAAGGGTCCTAACAAAAATAAGAAAGATATGAATATTTAATATTTAATGCATGGAAAATGAAAATAGAGGAAGCATTGAAAGGGAATGTTATTAAAGAAAAAGGAAGAAAAATCATTCCAAGAAAGTGGGAACTATGTGTACATAGATAAATTCTTTAGGGTTTTATAATCATTTAAATGAACAAATATATATTTATTTATTAATGTAAAAGGGTATTGTTGACAAAAAAAAGTATAGGTTTTAGATCACAAAAGAATTCTCATGAGTGGAACTCATTTTTTGCTAACATGAAATGTGGTTAATTGTGTTTAGTGATTACATACCTTTTGTTTCCTTTGTATTTTCCTAGAACCGAGACAAAATACAACTTAAGCAACACGATATATTTTTCCGTAATTTATTCAATATAATATATGGATTGTTATTTCAAATATAACACAATTAGCATGAGAAATGAATTTTTCCATTAAATATATATAGAAAATTTGAGCCATTATGGGTGAAAATGATAAACTATCAATCTAAAACAAATGCTAACAATTTAAGACAAATATAAAAAAACGTAAGTAGTTCATATATCAATGTTTAGGAGTTATGTGTAGAATAGCCATTATCCAAAAAAATAAGACATGGACAATGCGAATAATGTAAATCCAAATACAACCATGTTCATGGCTTAGACAATATCCTTAGGATTTTTAAGCTCTATGAATTTGAGGATATTCTATTTCTAATAGAAACATACAAAGAAGAGGATATGGATGTATTTAATGAGTGAAATATCACAAACATTTCTTTGCTCTCTGTGTGTGAATACAATAAAATACAAACAAAATTTTATTTTGTTTGTATTTTATTGTGTTTTCAAAAACACACACATACATAGAAGAATAACATATTTATAGGAAAATTGGTACCAGGAGGAAAATCAAGAGTAAAATTAGGATCTCCATCGGCTATCAAAGAAGAAATTGTTGGATCCAATCCTATAAAAGAAAATACTAAAGCTAATTTTACAACAAATGTTGAATATGTACCTTCTAGTGTAGAAATTGCAAGGACAAATTATTTGATTAGTTACCAAGTTAAATTAGACTTAAAAAAAAAACCAATCCACGAGGAAGTATATTTTGCATAACTTTTTACTTCTAAGAATGAGTCGCACAAGTAAAGCCATTTTTTGGAAGGATAATCCTTCAAACAATATGGTTGAAAAATAAGACTCCACCCAAAATAAGGATCCTCTAATTTTTTAATTCCCATTTTAATATTTAGAGGGGGTATTCTAGATGAAGAATATCACAACTTTTGGTTTGTTGAATTTCCATGGTTTGGTTAATGAATTATTAGACACTTTTATCTTTCAATTTGATGTATTCTACAAAAGTTATGACTATTATTTATATTCTTAGAAACATAATATAGTTCCTACCACCCTAAAGATAAAACCCTATTATGTTTCATGGGGCTTGGAGGAAACACCACTCAAATGTGGGAGTAAATGCAATAAGTGTTTCTTAAAAATTATTAAGATTACTAATAATCTAGAAATCTATGAGAATAAATTTTCAAAATGAGTGAAGACTATGTTGAAATATTCCAATACAATCCATAAAGATAAACATAACATTACTTGGATAAAGAGACTATTCAAGTTATTCTCCTATAAGGGAACATATATGAGTGTATCGACTTTCTAAACTTAATAAGACTTGGGCGATGCTTCCTAGCTATATAAGGAATACAGTTGTAATTTATGTCAATGTTATTCACAAGGAAATTCAAAGTAGGGATATTTTTTCTAGAGTTACAAAATCATATTAGGGAAGAGTCATCCAAGTTGAAATTAAAAATATGTTGGAATATTTCAAGACTAATATTATCAACTCCCTTGGTTCTTAGTTGTAAAATTTGCAAGCTAAGAATAATCATGATGGTATAGAGTTGGCATTAGCAATTTTGTATTCCACAAAAAAATATTTTCCATTAAACAATGTGGACACTTTTCTATTCCACGAAAAAATATTTTCCATTAAACAATGTGGACACTTTTAACATCATAGAAAATATTGTTCCACAAGATAATATGAAAATATCCATAGGTTTGGGAAGTTAAAAGATAAATCCTATGTATATATGTCTTAAAATACTTGGCATTATGCGAATATTTTAGAAAAATAGTATTCAATTCTATCCTCATTGATAACAGAGTTGTAGGGTATTGATGAACTAACCAAGTTTGAAAGTGACTTTCTATTTCTTCCCTTTTCTCAAATAATGTATAATGAAGATAAAGAACAACTGAACAACTACTAGTGCATAAAATAGGCAATATCCATGCTTACATTGGAAATGTGTAATCGAAACATATTGAACCTAGACAATATATAATCAATTACTTGTACATATTCTTAATAACATTTCTTTGAATTTCTTTGAGTGAGAATATTCTTAATAACATTATTTGGCACATAAGCAAGTATATGTGAATGCAAAATGTAAACTCTGAAGTCCTTTAGTGACTTGATTATTGCATTTCCCATCCTTTAATTCTATCGTCCATAGGCATCTTTGATCTGGAATTCTTTTGGTCCGATTCTATTTTTTTCTTTCCTTCAAACTCAATCCATTGGTGCACAAATAAATATGTTGTGAGTTTGCCATTGTTGAAGGAAACATGGAGAGGGAGAGGATGGTTCTCATGTCAGTGCATGGTTGTGGCATGGCGAGCAAGGGGGAGCTTGTGTTGGTTTGTAGATTTCAATGCCAACACCTTGTTCTTATCAAGGACATATAAAACAAAATTACTATATATGGAATCGTATGAGACACTGGGGCAAGCATCCACTTTGCATAGTAATTATTACTATTGAGACATGTTATTTGAATGACATTCAATAGCATCTAGTAGTGTGCAATGAAAATAATAAAAAAATAAAATTCATTAATGTAACTCTTACACAAGCTTGCTGTCAAGTATTGGGACACAAAACCCAAGACCAACATCACTTATAAGCCACCAATAAAATATAATTTAAACAATAATTTAAAAAAGTAAAAATAATAAAAATCATATAACTATAGTTTAATATTATAGAAATCAAAATTAAAAAAAAAAACATAAACTAATTGACCTCAACGATTTATATATATCCCCTTATTGAAGACATAATAATATCAGTAACTATATTTTTTACACTTGATTTATTTAGTCACAGTCTACTAATTTTTTTTATCTCCCAACAAACATGACATTCCATTCATGGAATTGACGTGGCTTTCCCAAATCAAACTGGATATAAAACTTATTGTTTGAAAAATGAAATTCATGGGTGCCAATGTTCCAATGTTTCCCATGTACATAAGGTTTTTACTTGCAACTTTGTTTATCTATTATCTATTATACATTGTTAGTTGTTATTTGTTTTTAACATACATGTATGGCATATGTATATGAAATCCAAATTTTTTCATTGAAATTAAGTTTATATATATATATATATAATTCACAAAAATATTTATAAAATTTACTCGAAACAATAATACAGTTCATGTATAATGTATTAATACATTGTAAAAAAAATTGTTAAAATTGAATAGTAAAAAAATGAATAAATTGAAGTTTTCCCTCAAACTTTTTTTCATAATAAAAATATATTTATAGATATATTTTTGTACATGTATGCATATGTACATAAAAGTATAAACTAGATAATTAGCTTATCAGATGTCTTTGGTAATGTTAAAAAGTGTATTTCCATCACATTGTCAGAATTTTCCTTGTCATGTGGCAAACATGCTCCTTTCTTATTTGATCATAGTTAGACTTGTCATGTCATTCTATTCATGGATCTGATGTGCATTTTAATTTGTAACTCAATTTTCATATAAAACTTAATATTGCTTTTAAAGTGAAATGGCCATGTGCTAAGGCTACAATGTTTCTCATGTATGTAAGGTTCCTACATGCTATTGTACAATTGGTGTTCAATTTTTACACATACGTAAGTCATATGTATGCAAGTCTCGGAGTTTTCCTTTGAACTCAAGTTATCTTTGTACATATTTATAAAAAAATAAGGAGCAAAACATTCAAAAAAGACTTTGAAAAATATGTGAAGCACTATGATCTATAATATCTATTTGTTTGTGTAGTATATAAAAAATTATGTCAAAATTAAATAGTTAAGGATGAAAAAATAGTAATATAGTAAACAAGAAGATATAGCTAATGTATGGAAATTGGACAATTAACTTGTATATGTTTTTGGCAATGCTAAAAAAAGTATTGCATTTACTTGTGGTAATTTGCCTTATCTTGTAGAAAACATGTGCACTTTTTCTTATAACTAAATTTGTTGTCTCATTCCATTCATGCATTTGATGTCTTTTGTAACTTAGTTTGTATATAAGACTTATTATTCGTAAGATGAAATGGTGATGTGGTAATGTTATGCCGCTATTCATGTATATAAGGTTTATACATGGAACTTTGTTTATCTGTTGTACATTGGTGTTCATTTTGTACACATATGTTAGGTATATGTATCCAAATTTTTGAATGTTCCATTGAACTTGGTTTATTTATACATACTTATAAAACAAAATATTAAAAGAGCATAAACATTGACAAAATATTCATGAAATATTTATCAAAATAAATGAAGCATTACTATAATCTATTTATTTGTGTATTCAAAAAATTATATCAAAAATTGAGTAGTTAACGGTGAAAAAAATTGGTGCCCCAAATCAGATTGATTTGTCATAAAATAGTGAAAATAGTAACCTAGATTCATGTTTTACTCGTGTGTATGTGTATAACGAGCATATACAAGTCATGTATGGAAACTAAATAGTTAGCTTATCACATGTCTTCCGCAATGCTAAGAAACAAAATTTATAGCTAGGTTTTGAATACCAAGAGGAAATAACCTTTAAAAAAACTAACCATGTTATTTTATGTAGGAAAAACATATTGCCATGGAATTACTTGATTATCTTAGGTAAATATATGCTAAGACTAAGTCCATTTATGAAAATGCATGCAAACTACAAGTATAATTAGTTCATATAAGGTAGAAGTATAATTAGTTTATAAAATGTGTTTAGCATTGTGTGCGAATGTAATTTATAGTTAGGTGTTGATTATCAAACCGCAAGAAAGCTAAAAAAAATATTGGGCTTCTTTGTCTTTCAAGTTTTCTAGATATTATACATATTCTTTAGTTACCCCTATGTAGTTATTAAAGGCCACGCCCTTTGTTGTGGACAAGATTCCATATTGCATAAATGTCCAATGATAAAACATTATTCTTCCCTCACCTTGCACCCTCAATTTCTTGTGAGTATCATAATGTTATTGTTCTCATTCACATTTGTGAACACTTGGAAATTTCAATTATGTTGTTGTTATGAAATAGTTTGGTTAGATAAATGTTATATTTGACTATATTTTGTTAGACTTTCTTTATCCAATCAAGTTGTATCAATTTTATTTATTATATAGAAAGCATTTGTATTTTCTTATAGATAAATTTGTCATCTCATTCTTGTCATGGACTTGATGTGCTTATTCCAGTGCAATCCACATACAAAACTTATTGTTTCTAAAGGGAAAGGGAAATGTTCTAATGCTATGGTATTGCTCATGTGCATAAGGTTCCTACTTGTAACTTTGTTAATCTATTCTACATTAGATTTCATTTTTGACACATATGTAAGGCATATGTTTGCAATTTCTAGAGTTTTCCATTGAAAATGAGCTTATATTTCTATATACTAGAGTTTCTTAGTTCATCAAATTATGTTTCCTATTTATTTAGTCTATTTTTCTTGTTCATATATGTTGGAAACCTAATCCTACAGGATTATGGTTCCACTATCATTTGTAAATATTTTAGTTTTAGAATACAGAGAGTCTCTGTGATAATTTAAAGACCCTATTGGAAGATGAAGTCCAATAGTCACATCATTTGTATAAATAAAGGATACTGAATAAATGAAATTTATCCAAGAGTTATTATCTCTGGCAGTGGTGTCAAATGATAGTGAAGAATTCCACAACTCTTGCTGATCAGTCATGGCATTTTGCATGTCTGCCTTCCATTCCCCTGCTTTCATGCTATCATTTCTCTACACTCTACATCTTTTCATCCTCTCAGCAGATGTTATAGAAAACCTTATAGGATCCTCCTCCTAATATTTTTTGCATTGGAATCTACCTACCATCTGTGGAAATTAATCCCAAGCTTAGATCAATTGAACTCACAAAAATTACTTGAAAACATGCATAGATTCACTCAAAATGGAGACTGGAAGTAGTGCATAACATAAACTTTAATTGAATAAGTTTACACCATCCAATATTATGACAAAATAGGTTGTCCAAATATATAATTACATCAGAGATTTGAATTCTTAAATATGTCATTCAAATCAACACAAAAGAAGGATTACTAAACTAGTCAAAATCCCCCATAGGTGCATAAAACACTTTCCAAATCTGTCAAGATTCTCACGAATTGGTTGAATGAGTTGTTATAGCTGATAAGTGAAGGAAAGTGGAAAAACTCATGCTTTTAGGAGATAAAAAAGAGGGTGAGTTGTGACAAAAACTAGGCATTTTCCTTAGACTAGCTTTCACCTTTTGCCTTAAAAGCTACTAAAAAAGAAGGAAACTCTGGATAAGGAAGGAATGCACAATTGCTAAACTAGGCAGTTTGATGGGCTGTCAGAATCTTATCCAGAATATTTCCAAAGCACTCCTAAAGGCAGTTTAGGAAAGTTTTACCACAAAAAAACAAGTGGATACCAACTAGCTAGTGAAGGGCCTAGGAATTTAACCAAAATGATTAAATTTTATATCCTAAGTATGGGAATGGGTTTTGATTATTCTAACACCACCTATGTGTTTTGCGCCCTAATCTCCTTTCCATCAATGTGAATCATGAGGCTCCTCCTTTCTATTGTTCAGGGAGTCATCTTAAAACTAATTTTTGAGTGTTAGAGTTGAAGTATGTCCTCTCCTTATTCATTATGTTTGGGCTCTCTATATTGTTTGTTATTCCTTTTGAATTTAGTATCTCTCGTTATTGATGTGTAACAACTATTGATGAAGGATCTTCTCTTCACTACTCCATTGAAGTGGTTTCATGGAGTTGCATTAAAGACCCCTCTCTTCCAACATTTTTATTTCTTGTTGGAAGTGAACCCTAGACTTCATCTTTGGTGCATGAAGCATTCTATTGGTTTTGCATAGAGATTGTTTGTCTTTTGGAATGCATCACTTTTTTTTGAATATTTGATGCCTCACCTTCCATATCAATGTTGCTACCATGAACCATATCCTTGTGTTGTTTGCAGTGGTATCATTCAGTTTGTATAGGATTTATCACTATGAACCCTTTCTCTTGATGCATGTGGGATCTCCCACAATGGTGAGTTATCATTACTACACAAGTAAATAGTTTTGAACAACTCTTCTCATGTCTACGGGTGTTGTATCTCGTAACCCTATTTATTGGTGGTTCCTTTGTATGATGGTAACATGTACTTATGAATGTATTGTGAGTTGTTTTGAATTTTTAGTTGGATTTTGAGTGTGATGTGCCATCATCAATTTTGAAATGGAGGATATCCATTGCATCCAATTCTCTTTAAGTAATTACCGAGTTGAAAGAGTTGTGATGATCGTTGACTGTTGGTGTTGTTGAAATGAGTTGCAAAGATGAATGTAATTGGAGATTAAGAAAAATTGACGATTGGCATTGAATCCCGTTGGTAAATACTTAATAATTAGAATGTGCATTGGTATATTTTTAATTTTTAATTTTTGTTGCAACCTCTCTCAATGGAGTTATGATCTCTCTCTAGTATCCTAACAATGAACTTTTTATTGATTTCATTGGTATCTTAATATTTTTGAGTTTATTCTCTATAGTCAAAGATCTGCATATTGCAAAATTTTGTTGTATTATGGGTGAAGTAGAGCGCTCTCAAGAAGTGGCTGAAATTCGACTATGTGAGTAGCATATCCATATAATTAAATTAAGGAAAAATATACTCTCAGCTAGGGTATCTGAAAATACTGTATTTTGGTGTCTTGTAGACAACCACATCTATTCCATATGATGAGAATGAAGGTAGATCTTATCATTTTTATATTGTTTGAAAGCACAACAAATTAATACAGAGACCTAGACCTACAAAAGGTTTATTAAAGTAGATATTATAGTATCATTTTATGTATTATTTTTGTAAATAAGGTGGCAAAGACTTAGACCTACACCTTTTCTTCTTTACTTCCCAAACACCAATTATTTGTAGGTGACAAAGGTGAAAATTGTAGAAGATGCATTCTTTTGCATCTATAGTTGGAGAAGTAAGGACCCTTTCCATTCCTCAGAGAGTAAAGGACAAGTCAAAAGACTCTTCCAAGGGATAGAAAAATAGAAGAGGACAAGGAAAATGAGAGTTCAGAGACGGGGGGAGACACAACTCATACAAAAGACCAAACTTAATAGTGTAAGTGTTATGGGAAAAATGGACATGAAGCATATCAGTGTTGGGACCCTTGGAATCCGTCAAAGAAAGACATATTCAGAATAAATAAGACAAAAGCAAGATCCAGGAGGATAGTAAAGCTCGTGATTCTGCTCATTGTATTGTTGCACATTATAATCTTGGAATAAATTAAATTACATATTTTTCATCTTATAAATATTGTTGGCTGATTGATACTGGTGCAACATCCAATATGACATTTAGAAAATACTATTCTAGCCACTCAATTAATTTAGGCATTTGAATTAACAATTTTAGAAAAGAAAAATGATTCCTTGGCTAAAGAGTTGAATGGTAGTAAGGCCAAATTGTTGAAATTTGTAATGATACAAATTCTGATATGCATATCAGATCACTAATGCTGCTGAAAAATTAATTAAACTTTTTTATATGAACTTGCAGATACTTAGTAAAATTTTAGACTAGGCAAATTAAGGTATTTTGCTGAGAAATTTGCAAGCAAGGGAGCAGGGAGAGGGAAATAACCAAGGCCCAATTTCATAATAGTGAATTCATCTTCCCTAACACATCTATATTGGGTACCATTAAGGTTTTATAGTTCTCTATGCGAAAACTTAATCCGCCACTTCTAGGTCACCCAACCGTGAAACTAAGAAGATTTAATCAGTCCTTTTGACCGGGGGCTTGGGGAAAGGCACAAAGATTTTTTCTGAAATTTATATAGAAGAAAATAAATATCAGGATGGTTTGGGACAGTTCTAGATAATTTTGAAGAGTTTAGGACTGAATTGGGTATTTAGGCAATTTTGGCCTAGGGAAGCCCTACGCAATGGAGGATACCAATCAACTATACGAACTCAATGAATTTTTTATCTACGAGTATTTATAGATATATATTTCTGTCAGTGACACACAAAAACTTACAGAATCAAAATTTACTGAATATAACTCTCCGAATTGAAGAAACAACTACACTAGTCAAATTTAACTAGTGATCTAGCTAGAGTGTACAATTTAGCATGAAATTTGTAACAAAAATGTATCATACCTGAGAAATGAAATTGAAAGAGCCTAATATAGCTTAATATTAATCCTTCCAAATTCATGCCCATGACCATGGCTCAATTATTATTTCACTAGAATGCTCAACTCCCTCATTTTAGTGATAAATCATGCTTATACAAGGAAAAATGAATAAGTAATATTAGCGTACAGTGTGATAACAGTATGAAAAAGACTTCAAATAGTACTTATAATATGATACATATCAAAGGAAGTGCAATGAGTGACCAATCCACAAGAGGACTCAAAACAATGGGCAGGAGACCCAAATATGACTATAGATTGGATGGGAGTGTAGGTGAAGCTTGGGATTCACTGGAACTCTAATTTATTGAGATGGAGGCCACACAATATGACTGATATGATCTAATTGGCTGACCACCAAGAACTCCACAACTGCAATGAAAAATAAATGGGAATGGAGGAGTGGGGAAGGAAATATTTGGGGCTCATCTCCCAAAGATCCGAGGTACATCTCTCAGAACATTATGCTCACATAAGCATGAATCAATTAATTCATCAAACAAACTAGTAAATGGAGCTCGAATCCTTCTTTAATAGATCTCTGGGTGACCTGCTTAGCAAATAGAGGAAATAGGTGTGTAATCCACCTAGATTTGAAAAATAAACATTTTTATTTCTGAAGAAAAAATTTATGTTAAAAGTTATTGTAAAGTTTTTATGACCAAGAATGGTCAAGGATGACTGTAATTGAATATTTTATTTATTAAAATAAATAAAAGGAGAGAAACCTATCCAAATAATACTATTGAAGAGTGTTCATTGACCCAGTAGGAGGAATGAGCAGCTGTAGAAGGCCAAATGACAAGTGGCAGAAATAGCATTTCACTTTCTAGCTGTTGCAGGAGGAAAAATACCTAAAATTATGGTCATGTTCCCTAAGAAGAGGAACTGAGCAGGTAGCACATTTAATTACAAAACTGACCCAAAGACTCAGGAAATCTTATAAACACCATCAAATTGAGTAGGAGGCCCATTACATTCTATTCCAAGCGATTAGACCCTTGTGAATTGATGCAAACTAAAAAGTTAGGCACACAAGAGGAATTTGATGAGGGGATTGTTAAAGTGAAATTATTGAGAGTTAATTTTGCTAGTGAGTTGCTAAGTTGCAGAGATTTTTGTGTGGGATGTTACACATCATCTTTTTCCTAGTGGTTCAGTGAATAGGCTCAGGGGTCCTAAAGCAAGTGATATTGGCTTCTTTCAGGAGATGATTGGGAGGAATGGTCTTCTTTGGGTGTTTGTCCCCCTTCTACAGTTATTCAAGTTCTAAGATGTTTTTTTTATTATCTATGAATTTATAACTTATCTATATATGAAGGTTTATGAATGTTGAAGGATGTTTCTAAAACTATTAAATATTACTGAATTATATTAGGTTAGATATATTTTACTTCTATATAATATTTTATAAAGAATGCTACAGTTTTTACAAGTTTAATGGCAGAACTGTAGATTATAGTAATTATTCTATAAAGGGAAATTTGTAGCTATGTACCTATGATATCATAAACAATTTTTGAGTTCATTATACTAACTTTCTTTAAGTTTCATCTCATTTACTTTCATAGATTACTATAATCGTTGTTAAGTAAACATTGAAATCGATTTAACTCTACAGAGTCTTTTTATGAAATATTATCCGTATATCTACAATAAAATAATAAAGTATTAATTAAATGTTATTAACTAATTCAGAGTTTTCAATTGTAAAAAATGTAAAGACCAATATCCGGAATGTTTTTCCTTCACAAAATTCTCATTACATTATTGGTATAATATTATGTAAATATGTTAAAAACCCTAATAAGAAAATTAGTTCTGAAATGAACAAATCGAGGGTTTAAACCTTGTGCACTTAATGCTTATAATTTTTCATGGCCAAAATTCCCTTCTTTATTTCTACGAGGGGTTCAGTATAACTTAAACATAGTAAACCTTTCAACAACACTTTCACATAGGATTTGTGTAATCCAAACCAGATAATCAAGGAAAACAAACCAAATGCATTAAACTGGCTGCGACCCTGGTTGCAAGCCGTAAGTAGTTTTCAATCTGTAAATATTTAACAAACATATTTGACATAGATAGGATTAGCCATGTCTATGAGTAAAACAATAACCATTTTAAATATCTATTTTTAATATTTGTCGATCTCCTAGGATAACCGTTAGTAAAAACGCATGGGTTGAAAACCCGTAAGGGTCATTTCCTTATAATGGTTTTAAACATCAAATATATACTATAAACAAATAGGTAAACTTATCAATATTATATAGTTTACACCTTTAGTGAAACATAGAATCCTTACGGCTCAATATATATATATATATCAATCAGTCAAATTTTAAATGTTGGAAGATCTACAATAACAGTGTAAGAACAAAATGACTTCACAACCCTAAATATTAAAAACTAAAAATATAGTAAATGCCCCAAAGGGAACAAAAACATTAAATCAAGAATGGCATTTGACAAGTCGAAACCCTAAAGTTGCAGGTCGTAATATTTTGTATTCAGCTTAAAAACAACCAAAATTATATGAAATAAATACTAACATTAACAAAAAAAAGAACATTGTTGGATTTCGATAAAGAGTATATAAGCACATACATAAACCATTTTTAAAAACTCAACAATACAGTGCCCTCACGGCCCCATATTTACAAAATATAGTAATAAAATTCTAGAACAACACGTTATAACTAGAATTAAAGTATTTCATTACAGCCAAAAAGAAGTAAAGTTGCATGGTTGTAAACCCCGGTGAATCTGGTTCTTTTCAACCTTAAACATTTTTACAAAACTTTGTAAGAGATTGAATTCACAGTAATACTAAACATTGCATTAAATTACAGCTACCTTTTGACTCCAAGGTCTGAGGGAGAATACTTCTAAGAAAACAACCAACTATAAAACGCCATAAGGAAGAACTAGAAGAGGGTTTACCATTTCAACGAAATAAAAACACGGGAAAAATCCAACCCATGAGAATGTTGGCCCAGCCACAGAGCCACAAAGATCAAGGATGGTAAGGTATCAGGTCTTACCAGAACCATATACCACCTCCACGAAGACCAAATCTTTTCCAAATGCAGCAACCTTAGACAGAACCTCCTACAAGCAAACAATGCAGAGGTTAAACTATAAATTTAAAATAATATACTAAAACAATGTAGACGATTAACACAACCAGAAGAAAACTTACCCTATGTAGAGGCAACGGTGATGGAAATGACGGTATTGCAGACAAGTCCCCAACACTAACGCCGAGAGAAACAAACATACTCGATTAAGGATCCAATCCGTTACAACTTCACTGGTGCATTTTACCGAGTTTGGAGCCAGGAGAAGGCCAAGAGCCTCTACCCTATTCCATTCATTACACTATGCAGATACCAAGTAACACAACAACAAGACAAATGAACACATTCCAGAGGTAAATCAAACCCTTAGGGTTTATGAAAATACAAAGTCTGTAACAGCTGGAGGCTGTGAGCCTTCACGTGGCTCTCAACAATGCCACCAAGTTTTTATTTTTTCAACCAAAGACTATAGTTTCAAAACCCATGGATATCACCCTTGATGCCACCATATATTTTCCTTATGCTTGTTTTATTATATGGTAGGAGAAAACCTTGTATAGTCAAGCGCATTAGTTCAAGACTTGGGGATAGTTTATCTTTCCCTTAAGCATAGTTAGGGCCTTTGTTACCTTTAGCTAGGATTTTGTGTGTTATTACCACAAGGAAAGATCTCCAATGCTATCACCTACAAAAAGTA
Organism: Pseudotsuga menziesii; assembly: GCA_001517045.1. NCBI lineage: Eukaryota > Viridiplantae > Streptophyta > Pinopsida > Pinales > Pinaceae > Pseudotsuga > Pseudotsuga menziesii. The sequence goes on along the minus strand of LPNX010101198.1, from coordinate 89,653 downwards.
TAGGTAGGTTTTGCATTATTTCAAAATCTAAGTAAGACCTATAACAAACCTTTTCCCTGGATTCTTAATAGGACTAACAAGTACTTCAAAACATAACCAGCAAGCACACCAACTAACTGTTGATTTTAAACATGACTTTATTCTACATCTTGATAACAAGTACACCTTACAGTGCAACGGTTTGATGCATAGTTTAAGACTGACGTAAACTAAGTGGTCATAATAGGTGTAGCGATAACACAAGTTAAAGGTTAGATGCAGGGGTTAGTACGAGTTTGTTTACTTCTTGTGTTTGCAGTTAGACCTTCAATTAATTTTTTATTTATTTATGAATTTTTGGATATGTTACATGTGGTATTAGAGTGAGTTTCCAAACACTAGTCGTGAAGATTGGCTCAACTCGATTACAAAATAAGAAAAAAAATACTAGTTATGTTTTAAAATTATTTCTGTACAGAAATATAAATTTGTATTTTGCAAGAAATGGAAGGAAAAGAATCATCTGCAGAAGATGGATCCCATCATAATAATCGAGATAACATATGTGTGGAATGAAATAATCAACTCTTTGAACTACTTCAAACTGTAAAAGATTTAAGAGCTGAATTACAAAATGTAAAGGAAGACAACGAAACAATTTTAAGAGCTTAGGAAGAACTAAATCAAATAATACTAGATAAAATACACAATAGAGGCAAGGATAAAAGAAAGGAGCATGAAACTGAATCTGGAACAGTATCATACACACGTAAAGGTAAGAAATTAAAAAATTTTGATAGCGAAAGTAAATCTTCTTCAAGAATTAGAGTAAGGTCGCACAAAGAAAAGTTTAAATACTCTAGTGAAAATAGTGATAGCGACAGTGGTCTTAGAAAGAGGAAATATAAACCCTATGAAGAAATCTCACGATAATTTAAAAAGATAAAACCTCCTATGTTTAATGGAGAAGTGGAAAAGGGTGAATAAGTCGAGGCATGGCTATCCGGTATAAAAAAAGTACTTTCAAATTTATAACTACTCTGATAGACTGAAAGCTCGGATGGCTATCTATAACTTAACTAGAAAGGATGACATTTGGTGGCAGGATATAAAAAGAGTTAAAAACCTTAAAGAAAAATATCTAACCTGGAGAATCTTTAAGAAATACTTCAAAAGAAAATTCTTATCATAACAGTATTACAAAGAAAGAGCATAAGAGTTTTATGAACTTAGATTAGGCTCAATGTCTATGAAAGAATTAAGTAGTAAATTTTTAAGTTTATTATGATATGTACCCTATATAATCAATGAAAAGCCTAAGATACAAAGGTTTCTGAGTTCTTTTCCTACTAGTTTCATGGACATAATTGAATTTGATAATCCAAAGACCTTTGAAGAGGCAATGAAAAAAGCTAACTTTTGTTACAAACAAAGTAAAAACAAGAGAGAAGGCATACCTAACAGGAAAAAGAAAAGAACAAGTAACTTTGAGAAGAGAAGTAAAGGTTTTAAGCCTAATAAAATCTTTGGAAATAATTCTCAAAAAATTTCTAAGAATAATTATCAAGGAACATATTTTAAAGGTAAAACACAACAAACATTACAACACCAAAAAGACAGAGATATTCCTAATAATTATATTAAAAACAATGAATAAAGAGAACCTGTGAAGTGTTGGGAATTCCAAGGACCTTATTATGCAAAGTATTGTTTGAACAGAAAGGGGAACTTTAACAATGTGCATACAATCCAAGAGGAAGAAATAGTGAATGATGTAGCAAATGAAATGCCCAGAATTAATGCAGCCTTGGAGAATCAATAGGCTGATCATCAAACATCCATGGTGGAAATACAAGGTATGATACAAAACAAGCATGTTTGTATTTTGATTGACCCAGGTGCTAGTTTAAGCTATGTGTCACCTAGTATAGCAGAAAAATGAAATTTACATTTGAAAAAGTTTGAAAATCCTTGGTTGGTTCAGTCAGCTACAGGAACCAAAAGAAAAGTGGTTAATTGTGTTGAAAATTGTGAAATTTTTATGAGTCAATTCAAAACTCAAGTAAATTTAAATGTATTACCGTTAGGGTCCTATGATATTTTCATAGGTATGGACTGGATGCAAAAGTATAAAGTAGTTTTAAGTTGTTTTGAGAAAACATTTAATTGCTTAGATGATAAAGGAGAAAGAGTTACATACAAAGGGATACCTAGAAAAGTTTCTGTTAGACAAATTTCAGCATTACAAAGGAAAAATGTTGTACAGAAAGGTTGTAAAGTTTTTTCTATGCATATAATAAATGATGAACACTTGAATAAAGAATATAAGTTAAAATTCGATGATATTCCAATCCTACAAGAATTCTTAGATGTTTTCCTGAAAGAGATTCCATGATTACTTCCAAAAAGAGAATTAGATTTTACTATTGAGTTAGTACCATGAGTTGTACCTAATTCAAATGCTCCTTATCGGATGAACATATTAGAACTTAACGAATTAAAAATACAACTACAAAAGTTGATAGATAAGAATTATATAAGACCAAGTGTATCCCCTTGGGGAGCACCTATTTTATTTGTTAAAAATAAAGACGGTACATTATGGTTATGTATAGAATATTGTTAGTTAAACAAATGACAATTAAAAACATATATCATTTTCCCCGCATAGATGATTTGTTCGATCAGATACGTAGAGCAATGATATTCTCAAAAATAGACTTGAGATATGGATATCATCAAGTCATAATTAAAGACTAACATATTTTTAAAACTGCATTTAGAACCCGATACGGGAATTATGAGTTTGTAGATATGCCCTTTGGGCTAATGAATGATCCAACAACTTTCATGTGTTTAATGAATAGTTTCTTAAGTAAATACTTATATAAATTCGTATTCATAAATTTATAGATTACATATTAATTTATTCAAAAACAAAAGAAGAACATGATGAGAATTTGTAGATAATACTACAGGTTCTGAGAGAACATAAACTGTATGCTAAATTCAATAAATGTGAATTCTTTAAAGATAAAATACAGTATCTAGGTCATGTGATTTCCAAAGAAGGAATATCAGTAGATCCGGATAAGATAAAGGCAATAATGGAGTGGCTTGTTCCCAAAGACGTATTATATGTACAATCATTCATGAGAATCATGGGTTATTACCGGAAATTCATAGAAGGATTCTTGAAAATCGTGAATCCTATAACATCCTTACAGAAAAAGGAAAAAATATTTGTATGGGATCTAAACTGTGAAGAAAGTTTTAATAAATTAAGGAAATTGTTAACTACTGCATCTATATTAAAAGTAGTAGATCCAAACAACGACTTTTTTGTGTGCACTAATGCATGAAATGAAGGTTTGGGTGGAGTACTAACACAAGAAGGTCACGTAATAGATTATGAATCAATAAAGTTAAAAACACATGAAAATAATTATGCCACTTACGATTTAGAGTTGGATGCCATCATATTCATGCTCTGAAAATGTGGGCACCATCATCTAATTGCTAAAAGATTTCTATTAATGTTTGATAACGTAAGCTTGAAATATTTGTTTGATCAACAAAATCTGAAAATAAGGCAAGCTAGATGGTTAGCTTTCCTTAGCAAATACAATTTCGAGATCAAACACATCAAAGGAAAGGAAAACAAAGTGGCTGATTCCTTAAGCATAAATGCAAGACTAAACTTTATATCCTCTATTAGCAGCTACAAAATAGAATTAGATGATAAATTGGAAGAAGGGATAAAAATGGACAAAGAATATCAAAATTTAAGAGAAAAAGTAACAGAAAATGAATCTGAAATTGTAAAAATAGAATTCAATGTGAGTGAAAAAGGTTTAATGTTGTATAAGAACAGACCATATGTACCTAATATACCAGAAATTAAATTATTGATTTTAAATGAAGTACATAAAAGTCCTTATTCCGGACATCTAGGTTATCAAAAGATGGTAACAATGCTAAGAAAAGATTATTTATGGCCTAATACAAAGAATGAATTTGTTGAATACATATCTAGGTGTATAAAATGTCAGCAAATTAAAGCTACGCATCGATACCCAGTAGGTCTTTTGCAACCACTTCCAATTCCAGATTGAAAATGGGAAATTATAAGTCTCGATTTTATAACTGGATTACCTAAAAATCAAAAGCAAAATGATCCTGTAATGGTAGTAGTAGAAAAAATAAGTAAGGAGGCACATTTTATACATGTTAAAACTACTTATAAGGGTACTAATATTGCTAACATCTTTATGAAGGAAATTTTTCGATTGCACGGAATTCCGAAGGTAATAATTTCTGAAATAGATCCTAAGTTTATTGGTAATGTTTGGAAGTCCTTGTTTAAAGGACTAGATACTAAATTAAATTCCAGTACTACTTATCATCCGCAAACGGATGGACAAACAAAAAGAGTAAATCAAATTCTATTAGATATGTTAAGTATGTATGTTAAATATCATCCAAACAAATGGGAAGATTATTTGTACTTAGTCGAATTTGCATATAATAATCACTATCAAGATTAAGCTAAACTTAGTCCTTTTGAAATAATGTATGGTAGGAAATCTAATACTTCCATTTCAGGGAGTAATCTGATTGAGAGATTGATGTTAGGAACTAACTTGTTAAAAGAACTAGAACTAATAGTGAAACAGGTACAAAGCAATCTAAAAATTGCACAGGACAAACAAAAGATTCATGCAGACCTTAAAATAACTTAGAAAGAATTCCAAGTATGTGAGCATGTGTTTGTCAAGGTAAAACCCAGAAAGAGCTCCTTTAAGTTTGGGAGTTGTGCTAAATTAGCACCCAGGTATTGTGGACCTTTTGAAATATTGGAAAGAGTTGGACCAGTGGCTTATCTGTTAACTTTTCCACCTAACCTTAGAATACATAATGTATTTCATATTTCCATATTGAAAAAGTATGTGCACAATGTTACTCATGTGATCGATTGGATGTTATTCAAGATAGAACCCGAAGGATATTTTCAGGTGGAACTGGACTGTATTCTCGATGGGAGGGAAATTTTTCTCTAGAATCGCACCATTGGACAGGTAAAAGTGCAATGGAAGCACCTCATTCCAAATGAAGAAACCTGGGAATTGGAGAGTCATATGCGGGAGGCATATCCAATTATGTTCCAGGAAGACTCTGAAGAAACTTAAGAAACCTCGAGGACAATGTTGAACTTAATAGGGGGTGTTTGTAACCCACCTAGAACTGAAAAATAAACATTTTTATTTTTGAAGAAAAATATTATGTTAGAATTTATTGTAAAGTTTTTATGACCAATGATGGTACAGGATGGCTGTAATTGAATATTTTATTTATTAAAATAAATAAAAGGAGAGACACCTATCCAAAAAATACTATTGAAGAGTGTTCACTGGCCCACTAGGAGGAATGAGTAGTTATAGAAGGCCAAATGACAAGTGGTGGAAATAGCATTTCAATTTCTAGCTATTGCAGGAGGCAAAATCCCTAAAATTTTGGTCATGTTCCCTGAGAATAGGAACTAAATAGGTGGCTCATTTAATTACAAAAATTAACTAAAGACCTAGGAAATCTTATAAATACCATCGAATTGAGCAGGAGGCTCATTACATTTTATTCCAAGTTATTAGACCCTTGTGAATTGTTTCAAACTGAAAATTCAAGCACAAAAGAGGAATTCGATGAGGGGATAGCTACAGTGAAATTGTTGAGAGTTAAACATTCTAATGAGTTGCTCAGTTGCATATATTTCTATGTGGGTTGTTAAACAACATCTTCGTCCTAGTGGTTCGGTGAACAGGATCGGGGGTCCTAAAGTAAGTGATCTTGGATGCTTTCATGAGATGGTTGGGAGGAACGGTCTTCTTTGGGTGTTTGTTCCCCTTCTACAATTATTTAGGTTCTAAGATGTTTTGTTTATTATCTATGGATTTATTCCTTATCTGTATCTAAAGGTTTATGAATGTTGAAGGATGTTTCTAAAACTATTAAATATTACTGAATTAGATTAGGTTAGATAGATTTTACTTCTGTATAATATTTTATAAAGAATGCTACATTTTTTACAAGTTTAATGGTAGAATTGTGGATTATAGTAATTATTCTATAAAGGGAAATCTGTACATATGTACCTATGATATCATAAACAATTTTTGAGTTCATTATACTAACTTTCTTTAAGTTTCAGCTCATTTACTTTCATAGATTACTATAATTGTTGTTAAGTAAACATTGAAATCAATTTAACTCTACAGAGTCTTTTTACGATATATTATATGTATATCCACAATAAAATAATACAATATTAATTAAATGTTATAAACTAATTCACACTTTCAGTTGTAAAAACTGTAAATACCAATATCCAGAATGTTTTTCCTTAATGAAATCCTCACTACATTATTGTTATAATATTATGTAAATATGTTAAAAACACTAATAAGAAAATCAGTTTTGAAATGAACAAATCGAGGGTTCAAACCTTGTGCACTTCATGTTTATAGCTTTTCATGGACAAAAGGCCCTTCGTTATTACTACGAGGGTTTCAGTATAACTTAAACACAATAAACCTTTCAACAACACTTTCACATGGGATTTGTGTAATCCAAACTAGATAATCAAGGATATCGAACCAAATGCCTTAAACCAGCTGCAACCCTGGTTGCAAGTCATAAGTAGTTTTCAATCTGTAAATATTTTAACAAACCTTTTTTGACAGAGATAAGATTATCCATGTATACAAGTAAAATAATAACCATTTTAAATATCTCTTTTTAATATTTGTCGATCTCCTAGTATAACCATTAGTAAAAACACATGGGTTCAAAACCTGTAAGGGTCATTTTCCTTATAAGGGTTTTAATCAACAATTCTAAATTGTAAACAAACAAGCAAACTTATCAATGATATACAATTTAAGCATTTAGAGAATCATAGAATCCTTACGACTCAAAACAAATATATATATAGTGGTCAACAAGATTTCCTCAGTTTAAACGTTAACAGATGAAAAATAACAATGTAAGAATGCAATGGCCTCATAGCCTTAATATTTAAAACTAGAGATACAATAAATACACCCAAAAGGGAACCAAAACATTAAATCAAGAATGGCGTTTGACAAGTCAAAACCCTGAAGTTGTAGGTCGTAAGATTTTGTATTCAGCTTAAAACCATCCAACATTATATGAAATAAATACTAACGTTAACAAAAAAAGAACATTGTTGGACTTCGATAAAGAGTATATAAGCATCTACATAAACCATTTTAACAAACTCAACATTACAGTAGCCTCACAGCCCCATCTTTACAAAATATAGTAATAAAACCATAATGTCAAAACAACAAGTTATAACCATAATTAAACTATTTTATTACATCCAAAAAGAAGTAAATTTGCAAGGTCATAAACCCCGGGGAAACTGGTTCTTTTCAACCTTAAACATTTTTACAAAACTTTGTAAGAGCTTGACTTCATAGTAATACTAATCATTGCATTAAATTACAGCTCCCTTTTGACTCCACGTTCTGAGAGAGAATACTTTTAATAAAACAACCAACTATAAGACGCCATAAGGAAGAGCCACAAGAGGGTTTACCATTTCAACGAAAGAAAAACATGGGAAAACTCCAACCCATGAGAACCCTGGCCCATCCAAAGAACCATAAGCCACAAATCCACAAAGAGAAAGGATGGTAAGGTATCAGGTATTACCAGGACCATATACCACCTTCATGAAGACCGACTCTTTTCCAAACGCAACAACCTTATCGAGATCCTCCTGCAAGCAAACAATGCAGAGGTTAAACTATAGATTTAAAATAATATACTAAAACAATGAAGAACATTAATGCAACCAGTAGAAAACTAATTACCCTACGCAGAGGCAACATTGATGGAAATGGCGGTCTTGTATAAAAGTCCCCAACAATAACGCTGATAGAAACAAACATATTGGATCAAGGAGCTAACCCATTACAACTTCACTGGTGCATTTTACCGAGTTTGGAGCAACGAGAAGGCTAAGAGACTCCGCCCTATTCCATTCATTACATTGTGTAGAGAGCAAGTAACGCAACACCAAGAAAAACGAACACATTGCAGAGGTAAATTAAACCCTTAGGGTTTATGAAAAGACAAAGTGCTTAACAGTTGGAGGCTATGAGCCTTCACGTGGCTCTCATTAATGCCACCATGTTTTTAATTTTTCAACCAAACTCTATAGTTTCAAAACCTATGGATATCACCCTTGATGCCACCATATATTTTCCTTATTTTTTCTTTATTATATGGTAGCAAAAAACCTTGTATAGTAAAGTTCATTAGTTCAATACTTAGGGACAGTTTGTCTTTCTGTTAATAATAGTAAAGGCTTTTGTTACCTTTATCTATGATTTTGTGTGTTATTACCACAAGGCAAGCTCTCCACTACTATCACCTACAAAAATTATACGTAGGTTTTGCATTATCCCAAAATCTAAGTAAGACCTGTAACAAACCTTTTCCCTAGCTTCTTAATAGGACTAACAAGTACTTCAAAACAAAACCAGCAAGCACACTAACCAGCTGTTGATTTTAAACATGACTTTCTTCTACATATTGATAACAAGTAAACCTTACAGTACAACGGTTTGATGCATAGCTTAAGACTCATGTAAACTAAGTGGTCATAATAGGTCTAGTGCTAACACAAGTTAAAGGTTAGATGCAGGGGTTAGTATGAGTGTCTTTACTTCATGTGTTTACAGCTATACCTTCAATTAATATTTTTTATTTATTTATGAATTTTTGGAGATGTTACAAGGTGATCTATGAGAGAAAGTCATCCACATAAACCCTAACCCTCATCCAATTCATGCGCCCTCCTTGAGCAAATTGGAATGTACGGGCCATGTGGAGATGTTTCCCTATCCAACCATCCATCTGAATTAGAAACTGCACCCTCCTTGTATAATGTTTCCTTCTTTTATCTCAAACTACTTTTCTATGGCTTTTGGGCACTTTCCCTTTTCCTCCCTGACTGCTTTTGTCATAGAGTTTCCAATTCTTTCACCTTGTCAAGTTGACTTTCCCAATGCACCCCCCTGACATGGAAAGATCATTTCCAAATCATAAATTGAATAATAAATAATAATGATAAATACAAATTAAATACATGCCTCAATAATGTTTATTTACCAAAATTTCCGTAGGAAACTTAATTAATTCCACTTAGACCCCTTGGTGTTTAGCATGGTCCACACTTTTGTTGGTTAATTAGGTGGGGACATGATAGTCCTCTCCTCCCAAATTTGCTTGTCCTCAAGTAGAAGCAAAGTAGGGTGCTGCAAGATCTTCTCACCCTCCCAAGTAACATCTGTTAGTTTTTCAACATTTAAGCTAGCATTATGTTAAGATCTTTTCACTGAGAGAATAACAAGCACAGCAATCACATAAGCACATCACAAGAAATAAGAGACAAAAAGAGTTTTGGGAGGGGAAACCATAAATGGAGAAAACCCCTCAACTTCCTCTAAGATAGTATCACCACAAGATGTGAACCCAAAACAGTAAGATGACCTCCCAACACAACAGCAGCCTTCTGTCTTCTGTCAAGCCAAAGTATTTCCTTCTCCAAAGGTACGCCACACTTGAGAGAGCAAGTGATGTAATTCACAAGTGATAAATAGAGAGACTCTCACTCTCTATTTATATTCTTCCATTGACTTGAAGTGCACTCAACCATGTAGGCTTAACTTACAATTACTTACTCGAGCCTACACCTTAATTAGTGTGTAAGAACCCAAGTGCCCCGAAACTATGGGGACTTACCTAATGACTTGATATGACTTGTTCACATTAATAATCCTCCCGATTGGAACATCGGGGTAAGACAATATGACTCAAATACATAATAGAAACATCCCGAAATAAACATCGGGTTATAATATATAAAATACATATAAGAATACATTCCGAAGTTACATATACATCAACACTCCCTCTTAACTAGGAAGGTATTCTTTCTACACAATTTTCAGCACTGGTCTTCTTCTCTGTATCACTAGATCATGTTCGTCTTCAAGTCATCTCTATCATCAAGTCTTCTTTGTCTTCAAGTCATATTCATCTTCAAGTCATCATCTCTTGATTTGGATCATCATAGGACATCATCACAGGATCTAGATCATCACTCGATCTAGAGCATCATCACTGAATCTAGATCATTACTCGATCTGGATCATCATCATTGAATCTAGATCATCACTCAATCTGGATCATCATCACTGGACTGGATCTGGATCATCACTCGATCTGGATCACTACTGCTGGATCTGGATCATCACTCGATCTGGATCTCTCGGAGTCATCATAACTAGATCTAGATCATAGCTCGATCTGGATCTCCACTGGTCATCATCATGTGTGTACTATCTCATCATAGGAAGTTCTACAGAGCCAGCCCTTTTTCATGCTGGTTGTAGGCCTACCCTCATGTAGGTATTCACCTAGCACTTACATCTAACCTGCTCATCAGAAAGGCACGCCCAGCACTCACATCTGATCATGTAGTAAACTACAATCACATCAGAAAGGCCCAGCACTCACATTCACCAGCATGATAGGACATCACATCACTAACATCTGTGAAATGGATCTGCACTTATATATGACCTACTCGTCAGAAGGGCACAATCCCATCCAGGCTGGAGCCACCTCCGCCACAATGATGGAAGACTCTCACCCAGGCTGGACCCACATCCGCCACAATGAAGAAATATTTCTGCACTTATATCTGACCTACTCGTCAGAAGGGCACAATCCCATCTAGGCTGGAACCACCTCCGCCACAATGATGAAAGAACTCTGTTCTCTTCACCCAGGCTAGAGCCACATCCACCACAATGATGGAATACTTTCAACCAGGCTGGAACCACTTCTGCCACAATGATGAAAGATTTGTGCACTCACATCTGACCTAGTAGGAACTGAATCCTACACCCTCATCAGAATGGCCCCCAGTCCCTGACTGAGCTACCTGGTAATGGACCAGGCGCCTCCACTCTCCCGGAGAATGGCAGTAGCCCTTACATCTGTCCTACTCGACAGAATGGCCGGCACTCACATCTAACATGGAAGGAACTAAATCCTTTAGCCATGTACAGAATGGCACTGCCCTTACATCTGACCTACTTGTCAGAATGGCAGTAGCCCTTACATCTGTCCTACTTGACAGAATGGCCGGCACTCACATCTGACATGGAAGGAACTAAATCCTTTATCCATGAACAGAATGGCACTGCCCTTACATCTGACCTGCTCTTCAGAATGGCGGTAGCCCTTACATCTGTCCTACTCAACAGAATGGCCAGCTCTCACATCTGCCATGGGAGGAATTTAATCCTTTATCCATGAACAGAATGGCTCAGCCCTTATATCTAACCTGCTCATCAGAATGGCTCTCTCAGTCCCAGACTGAGTGTTCCTAGTAACTGACCAGGTGCCTCCATTCTTAGAATGGCAATCAGCACTCATATCTGACATGGAAGGAACTGAATCCTCTCACCATGACAGAATGGCTCAGCCCTTACATCCGACCTGCTCGTCAGAATGGCTTTGGATCTCTAGCACTCATATCTGACATGGAAGGAACTGAATCCTCTCACCATGATAGAATGGCTCAGCCCTTACATCTGACCTGCTTGTCAGAATGGCTTTGGGACTCATCACTGTCTCTGGGAGGAAGCCTCGATCTGGAGTACACCAAGTCTCTCTCTGAAGTACTTGAACTTTAGCCTAGCCAATGGCTTCGTCAATACATCAACTATCTGTTCCTCCGTCGCAACATACAGGAGCTTCACTGCTCCTCTCTGCACCATATCCCTGATATAGTGATACTTGATCTTGATATGCTTCGACTTGTCATCGAACACTGGATTCTCTGACAACTTCACTCAAATTTGGTTGTCACAGTGTATACAAGTAGCATCTAATTGGAGATCAAATATATCAGACAGTAGCTTCCATAGCCATACTGCCTCATAACTAGATGAACAAGCTGCGACATACTCTGCTTCAGCTGTACTCAGTGCCACACAAGATTGCTTCCTGCTAAACCAAGATATCACACCTGATCCCATACTGAAGCAACATCCCAAACTACTCTTCCTGTCGATGACACTGCCTGCCCAATCTGAATCAACATAACCCTCCAGGTTAATCTTTTGATTCGAATCGTACTTGAGCCCATAATCAATTGTACCCTTCAGGTACCTCAGAATATGCTTTGCAGCAATCAAGTGAACACTTCTCGGATCTGTCAAGTACTGGCTCAAGGTGTTCACAGCAAAGAAAATGTCTGGTCTCGTGTTCGTCAGGTACATCAATGACCCAATCATCTGACGATACATCGTAGCATTAACCGTCTCTGAAGAAGCATCACTTAATAGCTTCAAGTTCGATGCCATAGGTGTAGCCATGCAGTCCATCATCCTGAACCTCTTCGGGATCTCTACTGCATACTTCCCTTGTCCAAGGAAGATTCCATCTGTATTCTGCCACACCACCATACCTAGAACAATAGTGCATTGACACATAACAGGAGCATCACTGGTCTTCCACCTTCAACCTTGGATCAAAGGTTGGAATCCACTTTACTCTCAGTAAAGCCTAGAATCATCAGTAATCTTCCCATCCTGTCGTACCATGTCGAACCTCAGGATCTTCTGCAATCACTCCCTCTGAAGCGGAGCATCATACTCCCTCTTTCTTCCGTACTCTATGCATTGAAACATTTTTTACTGGAGTGACAAGTAGTATCCATCTAGGATCACTGGATACTAAGATCCTCTATCTTGAACTTCTTCAAAGGTTCATCTTGCACCCATCTGTGAGCTTGTCATCCTCTATCAACCTTGTAGAAAAGGTTAAGATATTCTTCAAGCTCATCATTTATGTGTTATCCCATGATGTTTCCATCTACTGCATGATGGAACTATGAACTTTTCTTCAGGTCTTGATATTGCGCTCTGACATCATTCTTCTAGAACTGGTATTCCCTTTCTTCTTGGTGGCTGGAAGGTTCTACATCAATGATTTCACTGCACTCGTCATATTATTCTTCAATTTGAAATGTCATCACTTGCTATTCGGAACAAGTCTTCATTCTTCTTTGCTTGTAGGCGATTATGTATGCGGTCTTTCCTACAAGTCAAATGCAATTGTATGGTTAGAAACATTTCATAAGGAATATTTATACTGGAAAACACTTATGCATAAATATATGATCATGCAACTACTTTATCCAATACAACATTCATCCATATCTCACTGAAACTTTCTAGATGCCTTCCATCTCTACCAGGACAACATTGAGATTGTGCACTAATCCAATATGTCAGCAAAGAGGTTTCATTCTAGATAAGTAGCAATGGAGAATTTGTATAGCACCATGAGCTACTTACCCATCCCATGCATATTAGTAGTATACTGTCATTAATGCAAACATCCTATCATGCATAATACAATAACTGAATATAAACAAATGCATAACAAAGAAATATCATGAAATGAAACTTGAATACTTATCTTTATTTGTTTCATGGGTGGACTTCTTCTTGAGCCTTCGACTCCACTGTCTTCTTCATTCATGATATCATCTTTTCTTATCCAAATGCTAGGGTGGATAAGAAGTTCTTCAAGAGTTGAGATCTTCATATTCCTCATCGATTGAGGGATCTTCTTTGGAAGGTGAGCGCTTGATCTTCAATTGCTCCCATCTTCTCTTCTCTTCTTATGATTCAAGCTTCTTCTTCTTCTTGGAGTTCGCTGAAAGTAACCACTTCCTTCTGGCACACATTCCTCGAATGAATTAATCCCACGATCCTGGGAGGCCATTCAAGGTGGCCATCACCACTTCTGTATTCTTCACTTCTTCTTTTACCGCTTCAAGTTGTTCTTTGATTTGAGAGACTCTTATGGCTGCATGGTCTCTACATTTTGGATCTTCACATTCTTCAACTAGTTTCTTAAGGTCATGTTCTGATTTCTATTCTTTCCTTCAAATAGCTTGGTCAAGGAATCAAAACATCTTTGGTGTCTTTAGGGAGACACTTGTAGTACAATTTGATCCATGATTGAATCAACCATGATCTTCTTGGCCTTGACCAAGTTCTTCTTGTGTAAGGCTTCTAGCCTCATCTCCCTCTGGAACTTGAATCTCTATAATCATGTAGGTGTCCAATCTATTTTCTTCAGAGAGATCAAATAATTCTATGCTTGGAAGTTGTCAACTTCACCAAGCATATCATCAAGATTTTGTGATATATCACATTGAAATGAGAACCTCAAATGGAAATAGCAAAGGATTAGATCTTACCGATTTGAGGTGTCTGTCCTTGTCCTGGAGTTTGTTGATCTAGGGTTTGTTACAGAAACCCTAATTTTCAAAACTTGGAATCTTTCAGATCTGATTGGATGAACATAAATATTTCTTCAAATGGAGTTGTCCAATGTACTCCTTTTCTGAAAACAGTGGAGGGAAGCTCCTGAAACAGGAAGCCCTAATTTTATGATTTCTTCTGCAGAAATTCCTGTTACTAGTTTTGTGATATCTCCAAATTTACTAATACTCTATGTCTGAAATTTCTCACTGAGGTAACCTCGCATGTCCCTGATCCAACACCATAGGTTTCATCAGAATTGGTTTCACCATTTGGGATTTATGATCCTTTTCCCAAGGTGACCTGTTACAGGACTGTTCAGAACAGCGAAGTTGTACGCCATTCCACGTGTCACTGGTTCATTTTCTAAGTCTGATCTTCAGAAAAAAGAAAGTACAGTCTGTGCCCTTTCTGTAACATCTTTAGGAATTCCATTTGGATCTCTGTAGCCCAAGATATTGCAGATCTCCCCAGGTGTCCTATTTATGGATGATTTCTGGAAGAGGATGGAGCCCTAACTTGGAGAGATCATATCTCCCATAATATAGCGAATATGAGGATGATTTTTGGACACAGTGTTCATCAGGATTGTATATTCTTCCCTTGAAAGTTTAAGCTTCTGATACCTCTCCAATATTGGAATATAGCTACTGTACCAAAACTTAGCAGTTTTAGTATTTAGGGTTTCTCCTAGCTCAGGGTCAAACTAGGGTTTGACTTTCCTGGAGTTTCACCCAACCAAATTTATTGATCCAGGTCTCTAAACTTCGGTTTTGATGAGGAGAACAATCCTATGTTGGTCTCACTCAAAAATTCCTCTTCTGTAGAAAGCCCTGATTTCCACATCGAAACTAAAAATGCTTGAAATTGAATTCCTCATCGACAGAAAGATGCACCCTTCAATGGAGAGTCATCCTATCATATTTTTGCTGAAAATATGTGGAGGAAGATCCAAAAATAGGAAGCCGTAGTTCCTGTAGCTGCACAATGTCTTCTTCTCAGGTTATCTCTGATACCATGTTAGTTTTTCAACATTTAAGCTAGCATTATGTTAAGATCTTTTCACTGAGAGAATAACAAGCACAACAATCACATAAGCACATCACAAGAAACAAGAGACACAAATATTTTTGGGAGGGGAAACCATAAATGGAGAAAACCCCTCAAATTCCTCTAAGATAGTATCACCACAAGATGTGAACCCAAAACAGTAAGATGACCTCCCAACACAACAGCAGCCTTCTGTCTTCTGTCAAGCCAAAGTATTTCCTTCTCCAAAGGTACGCCACACTTGAGAGAGCAAGTGATGTAATTCACAAGTGATAAATAGAGAGACTCTCACTCTCTATTTATATTCTTCTGTTGACTTGAAGTGCACTCAACCATGTAGGCTTAACTTACAATTACTTACTTGATCCTACACCTTAATTAGTGTATAATAACCCAAGTGCCCCGAAACTGTGGGGACTTACCTAATGACTTGATATGACTTGTTCACATTAATAATCCTCCCGATCGGAACATCGGGGTAAGACAATATGACTCAAATACATAATAGAAACATCCCGGAATAAACATCGGGTTATAATATATAAAATACATATAAGAATACATTCTGAAGTTACATATACATCAACAACATCTTCACTGGGTAAACATTTCCACTATATCATATATTCTTTGATTTTTGTGTTCCTCTATTTCCTTTCTCTGCCCATTAACACTTTCTTTGGAACTAATACCAAATGGCCTTCATCATCCAGGGGTGGAAGTTATTCAGAAGCTAATATATGTTGGCCAACTTATTTCTTTAGAGAAGACACATGGAAAACATTATGGATTTTTCTTTCTACTGGAAATTCCAACTCGTAGGCCACTTCACCAAATTTTCTTATAATCATGTAGGGTCCATAAAATCTTGGCTGAAGTTTTTCAACCCCTTTCTTCTTCAAGGAAGACTGTCTGTAAGGTTGAATCCTTACGTAAACTAAGTCTTCTACTTGGAACACTCTGTCAATTCGGTGCTTATCTGCATAAACCTCTTGCTAGTAATGTGTCATCTGCATATTGTATTTCAGCACCCTTAAAATATCTTGGTTTTCTTGCAACCAATCTTTGTCATTTTGTGCCTTATAGTCTCCAAACATTAAGTATGCAAAATTCGGAGCCTCATACCCATACAAGGCCATAAAGGGGGTCATTCTGATAGAAAGATGAAATGTGGTATTATAACAGAACTTACCCAAGAGGAGCCAAGTTTCCCAAGCCCCTTGTTGTCCTGTAACATAATTACGGAGGACTGGAGCTACCCTTCAAGCCATTGATTCACCCTTTAAGTTTGTCCATTTGTCTGGGGCTGATAGCTTGTGCTCATGTTCAGGTTTGTTCCAACCAGCCCAAACAATTCCTGCAAAAGGCACTAGTGAAGTCGCTATCTCTATCACTTATTATATTCCTGGAAAATCCATGAATCCTGAAAATATCCTTGAAGAATAGAGCAGCAACCTCACTATTTGAAATAGTAGATGTGACTACAAAAAAGTGTGCATATTTTTTCAACCTGTCAACCACCACATAGGTATTGTATTTCCCTTGTGACTTGGGTAACCTAATGATAAATTCCAATGAGACACTCTCCCATTTTTGTTCAGGAATAGGAAGAGGTTGGAGGAGTCCAGTAGGGTGTGTGTGCTCCACTTTGTTATATTGACATGTAGAACATTCCTTCACATGTATGAGAACATCATCTTTAGGGCCCTTCCAAGTAAATATCTCCCTTACCTTCTAGTAAGTCTTCAGAAAACCAGGGTGACCAACCATTGGTGCATCATGTGCAACTTCCAAAATCTTCCTCTTTAGTGCAGATCTGGGAACTAAGAAAATTTTGTTTTTGTAGTAGATGAGGTCATCATGAAATTTGTACTCTTCATTCTAGTTTACCCTTCGAAAAATTCACAAGTAAACTGGTCTTTAGAATATTTAGTGGCCAACTGGATCTTACATTCATTTAACATCTACAACAAGGAGAATATGGGATTACGGGAGAGTGCATCAGACACAACATTATTTTTCCCCTTTTATACTCAATGTCAAAATCATATGACTGAAATTTAGTCACCCATTTTTGTTGTATGTCATTGAGTTCCTTTTGGGTTAGGAAGTGTCTAAGACTATTGTAATTAGTCTCCACAATGAATTTACCACCCACCAAATACTGTCAAAATTTGGCCAATGCATGCATAATGTCCAACATCTCCTTGTCACAGATTGAGTACAACCTTTCATGTGGCTGCAATTTTCTTCTCTCAAAAGAAATAGGGTTCCTATCTTGCATCTGAACAGCTCCAATGCCTTCACCAAAAGCATCACATTCCATCACAAAATGATTAGAAAAATCAGGAAAGAAAAGTACTGGAAAACTGCTAATTATCTCTTTCATCTTCTGGAAATATTTTTCAGCCTCCTCACTGCAACTAAATGTTCCCTTCTTAGTCATATCTGTCAAAGGTGCAGTGTACTGGGAGTATCCTTTGAAAAATCTGCGGTAGTAGTTACAAAGTCCAATAAAGCCTCTCAGTTCGGTGAGGTTCCTTGGGTTTTCCCATTCCAATATGGCCTTTCTTTTTTCTGGGTCCACCTTGATCCCTTCTTGGCAGATCACATGGCCAATATATAGCAATCCTTTCATTCCAAACTCACACTTAGACATCTTGGCAGAAAAGGACAGATATGCAAGCATAGTGAGTATATCATCCAAGTGGTGCAAGTGCTCCTCCCATGTCATACTATAAATCATTATGTCATCGGAGAAGAGAATGACATACTTATCGAGCTACTTACTGAACACCTTGTTCATGCATGATTGGAAGGTTCCCAGATCATTAGTCAAGCCAAATGGCATGACCAAAAACTCAAAAGCGGCCAAAATGACAACATAAGGTTGTCTTATGTATGTCTTCTTCCCTCATTCTGATTTGGTGGTACCCTGACTGGAGATCTATTTTGGAGAATAATTTAGCTCCATGTAGCTTGTTGCCTCCTTTCACACACCTGGGTTACGTGGCAGAAATCTTCAAGCCACTCGGTGTGTTCTTGGGGGCAAGTCTCGAGTCAAGGCTGTCACCTTGTTCTTGAATCCTTCGTTTAGGCTCAACTCCTAACGAAGCCAAGGGTGGTAGACCCTATTAAGTTACTAAGGAAAAATTCTTTAGTATGATGATGGTATTAAGGAGTAAGTTTTTTAGGAGTTTCGATTTAACAATTGTAAACAACAAATAACATGATAAGATAATCACAAGTAAGCACGAAAATGACACCCAATCACATATAGATTGAAAGAAATAAACATTTTACTAGTGCCTTGAAAATGGAGTCGAAAAACAATTAAGAGTGCTTGCAAGTGCTGGAATGAATGTTGTGCAATTGTATCTTAGTACGTTTTAAGTTAATGTGAAATATGAGTTGATTAAAATTAGGTGAAAAGGGGGGGACTCCAAATATACCCGGGAGTACTTGGAGTATGTCCAAAACTAAACCATCACGGCTACTTGTGAGGAATATGTGGGCTGAATGGAGTCTCTGAGGCTATTGTTCATAATGTGCCCGCAAGTGTAACAGAGATCGGTGCCCCGAGGTCACTTTTCAGGAGTTCCTGCTTCCTTTGGGTATTTTGCCACCGTAATGGTTTGATCTAGGTGTTGGATTTTCACCTGATGGTTTGTCAATTTGGGATAGTGAATCCTAATTATTCTAGTCACTCAAGTGCTTTTGATGCAGCTTAACTGATCGGATGAACCGCAGCCAAGTGCAGAGCATACACACCAGAGTCTTGTGAATTTTAGTAAGTTTTAAGATAGGTGTTCTTGTTAAAAAAGAAAACCCTCCAGGAACCTGTTTTGATCGAAGTGGATCTCAATCAGGGAATCAAGAAGGGGTTAATTTTATTATAGCTGATGAAACAATTGATGAAAAGGAAAACAAAGATACACAATGCCGGTTTTCTAATTAGTCCTACCACGTGTCTGTTTCCCATTTCCGGTCAATCTAGAAGTCGTGGGGTAAGTATTAAGATTACTTTGAAATCTTATATATGGAATATGGAAATGATAATAAATCAAAGTATACTACCCTACATATTAGAACTATGCTAGATTGAAAAAAGATGAATAAAAAGTAAAAAATTGACACAGACGCAAATCCCCCCAAGGGGAATGGTGAATAGGCTCGAAAGATCCTATTAGAAAGGACCTTTTATTTTTATTAGTAGAGATTTACAATATCAGAAAATTGAAATTGATGCACTTTGGTCCTTGTTATCTGGGATCCAAAGGCTTACAACAAGCTTGTAACAAGCTAAAATTAAAACACAACGGTGGGGGAAGCTTCCGGGAAGCTTTGGTTCGTCCAAGAGTTGGAAATTGGCTAGAGTATCCTTCTCTTTTTTGTTAGAAATGCTAAAAAACACCAAGCAATTAAATCAAATGTTCCCAAACACACTTTAAAAGTGTGTTGGGTCACCACACTAGTTACCGAAAAAAAACTAAGTAAAAATTTGTTAAGTTGGGGTAATCTAGTTTTGCAAAAAAGGAACCAAGGAAAGAAAGCTTTCCTTAGGATCTTGGCTTGCTGCTTGGGAATCCAATGAGATGTGCACTTTTATTGCAGAATATGAAACTTTAAAGTACAGCAAATGAAACTACCTTAAAATCAAGCTACAAATTTTCTTTAAAATGCTTGCAAAAAAGAGGATAATTTCAGCTAGATCTCTTAAAATATAATTTTTTATGCAAAACAGAACTGAGATCTAAACTTAAGAAGGAATATTACTCACTAGATATATATGTAATTTTCTTTGTGAGACAGATCTAAGCAATAAGATTCTTTAAAAGTAACCAATTTGAAGAGAAATTAAGATTTTGAAGGAGGAAGAGAGAGAAAGAGTGTTGGAAGCTTGGGAATGTTGGGCTTTGGAGTCTGCTTTGGTGGAACACCGAGGGACTATGTCATTCAGAAGATATTGAAGATGAGGAAGATGCAAACCAGATCAACCTCTTCTACAAGCGATATCACCTACAACTTAGAAATCCTTGCACAAAAAGATGGTTAAAACATAGGTGCTGCTGGAAGAGATAATTGGAAAGCATGCAATTAAACTTAAAATACATACTACTCCAATAGATCTTAAACAAGCAGTAGTAAGAGCATAAATCAAATTAGAATAAACTCTTACCCTAATAGGAGGGAGCTCTCTCCTTCAAGGCCAACAATTAACAAGCAAAACCAGTGATAAATAACACAGATTATACCTCATAAGCATTTGACAATCACCATCCACACATGAAGAGCATTACACCATAGATCTTGCCTCCAAAGCTTCTTTATTCCAGAATAATAAATAATACAATACAAGAGCAACAACACCTCAATCCCAGTTCTAACTAGCTTGGAAGAGGCTACTTGTGCTTTGATTTATACAAAAACCAGGAGATCTAGCCCAGGGGGGGCGCAAATCCCAAGGAGACAGATCAAATCAGCTGATGGAGAGTCAATCAATGTAGATCTGAAGCTAGCTGAGCTAGATCTGAGTCTCACTGAGTGCAACTATCAATCAGGGGGCTGATTTGACTGACACCTCAACCTGTTGAATGAAGCATCCACCAAAACTCAGCCAGATGAGCCCAAACGTTTAGAGGAGAGAGGGAGGGAGAAATTCCCATAAAGGATGCTGAAGTTCAACTCTAGATCTGTCTAGATCACCTTCTTCAGTCAAGGATTTGTCAGATCCAGTCAATCTGGTTCAGATTTGACTAATATCAATCAAATTAGTTGAGAATCCATTGATCTAGGATTTTAGATTTGCTCCATTATTCATCAAATTATTAATTAAAATAATCAATAATTGATTTTTTGGGGTTTTCTGACCTGAGTGATGGAAAATCACTCAAAACTAGGAAATAGTGGGCCCATGGGTTTACATGGTGCTCTTAGCTTGAAAATGAGCACCTACATGACTGAAACTGATTATTTGGCCCACTTTTATTACAAAATCAATTTTTCCAATTAAACCATTAAAAAATAGCCTAAGTTTTGGAAAAATTAAATTTTAATAAAAAACACTGAAAAAATTAAAAAAAAATAAAAATTGAAAAAAACCTAGGGAGACTTAGACATGTTCATATGACTCGACCATGATGCCTAGCATGTTTATACATTGACACATAGACTCTAATAACCTCAATAGGCCTAAATTCCAAGCCGACCACCCCAACTTTGGAAATATGGAGTGAAAAACTCAGAAATTATCAGTCGTTTATTCAACAACCAATAATAACCAAGGGAAAAAACACCCTGGGCTGATTAGATTGACAAATAAAGTCTAAGAGACCGAGTCTTTTACATACACTATCATGCTAGAACATTTATTATGATTCCCCCATGGGGTATGAACATGTGATATAGTACAACAAAGCTTCCTAGAAGTAAGACTGAAGGTCTTTTGAAGTCCGAACAAGTTATCCTTGTCTAGTTCACCAGTCTCACTTGATAAAAAACCACTAAGTACAACTTAGGTGGTAACATTCTGGCTCCACCTACGGGACGTGTGCTTGATCTGGTCATAGGGCAAGAAGAGGATACGAGAACACCAGAATCTCTGGTTTATACACCCTGTAAAAACATCTCAACTTGACAAGAAAACCTCAGTAGCACAATCTTTACATAAAAACCAAATGAACCATTAATATGATTTATTTAAACAAAATAAATGTAACTAACTAATGAAAACAAATGTTTTATTATAGCTAAAATAAAAATGCGGAAAGTAAATGCTCTTTTTCAAGGAGCTTATTTTCCTACTCTAAGAATGATATAAACAGGGTTAAGTGTAACCAGAAATCCAATGTAACCACCTAAGAATTTTATTAACATAAAAAAAAATTCCTTGTCTTTGGTTACCAGCCAAAGTAAGGATACTTTATTTAGAAAATGCAAACCTGCGTGATGATCCGGAATGGGCGGGATGGATGAGAAATCATAGGCATGAATAATGATGTCAAACTTCTTCCCAAACTGGTAGGTTCTTGCGCAAGCTGCTTCTATCCATGACTGGATAGGGTTGATATACAAATTAGAGTGATGAGGCAGACTGACTACACCATCATACTGATCGTCAAGGCTTATTGGATGATAACCCATTGCATAAGCCCCAAGCGGTTCCAAATCATAAGGAAACTCTATATGTGAAGATAATAGTTGAGACTGACATTCTACTAACTGCATCACATCTATCTTTTCACAACATTGCTTCTCCATGTCTTCATTATTGATACCTTTGTGCGGCTCTGCATGATATGACTCTGAATGATCATATAAGAGTTTTGAATGCTGCTTTTCCATACTAGGATTTTCCAAGGACTCCAGATCCATGCTTCCCTCTATGGAAGTATAGTAGATTGGACTTCCACAAATTTCTAAATAGACACTCCCCTTGTTGGATATAGCATAGATAGGATTCATAATAAGATATCCACAAAAATCCCAATAGTCATCACCATCATCTATGTTAGATATGATCGATTCCCCATTGCTGATATCAGGTTCCGATATCAAGTTCTCTTTGTCTTCATTGCTGATACTGATATATGGCTCAGACTAATCATGTGGATAAACTGCATGCTCCTTTTTCATATCAAAGTTTCCCAAGGCCACATGGTCCATGCTCTCTCCTTTAGATATGCCATAGACAAAAAAATCAACAAAACCATCAAAAAATTTTGGTTCATTATTTTCCATTTTATTCATGTCATAGACTAGATTTTCCATGAATTTCCAGGACTCCTCATCAACATCTTTGTCGGGGATAAGGGATTCTTTGTCACTTGTATCATGCTCCAAGCTATACTTGTCCTCATTTTCATACTCATCTTCTTTAGAGAAAAGGTCACAAGGCAGTAAACCTTCCAGACTGTCATCATTATATGGAGAACACGTAGGAGTCCCATCATGTACATTACAATTTTCATCATAAGTTTCACTATAATATTCTACAATGGTTTCATCGTTAGGTTTGTATTGTTTAGCTGGTGACAAAGGGTAGGCCTGGCCTACCATGTATATATGATCAGACTCGCTTGAAGTTGTTTCTTGATTACTGACATCGGTAATTCCATGTTCCATGACTTGATTTACAACATAACAAGTGCTTTCTTGGTGGAATTGTTCATAGGGTCTACACCATGGAATTACTTCTTCTACCATGTTAGCTGAGTCTAACCGGTTTGGAATCCTAGGCTCTTACTGAGGAAAATTCTTTTGATACATTTGATTCTGCCTATGCTGAAAGTTCCTAGGTCCATTATTTCTTTCCATTGTGATTATTCTATTGTGCATAAGATTCAATTGTGCAGACTGATTTGCCATAAGTTGGTTTTGACTAGTAACCAAGTCTTTTATCATGTCTATTACCTTTTCAATGGGATCTTTAGAGGCTCCCTTTTCTTCTGATTCAATGAATTTTCCCTTTTGTTTGTTGTATGAACTGTTTCCCCTAGTGTAACCTGGAATGTTGGGTTTGCCTGAAGACTCCATATTCTTTTCTATTTTCTCGGCTAATTCCTGAGCAGTTTTTTGATCGGCCAGCTCTTTGTCTCTTAACTGGTACCTCCAATCACCAGTGAAAGCTTCGATGTAAGAAATGAGGATGGAGGCATCCTTTGGCTTTATTTATTTAGGGAGGTCCAAAACCACATGCCTGAACTTGGTGTTAAATTCATCCATGGTTTCATTCTCCATATTCTTTATGTTATGAAGGGAAGCAAGCAGATTTCTTGGTTCTTTCTTTTCTCCCCATTTCTTCTTAAAACCCTCTAGGAATTCACTGAGAGTTTTATATGAATCATCATCTAGGTCAAAGTACCACTCTTCAGCATCATCTTCTAAGGATAAAGCAAAGAGCTTCATTTTGACATCATCATGGTCATGGGCAGCATCATTGCAATAACTGACCAGGTGCTTTTCAAACTTTCGAAGGTGAGACTTGGAAGTGATGGCATTATTGCCCTGAAATATGGGGATCTTCTTGATAGCATCTTTTGGAATGGCATGGGGAGCATCTGCTATCTAAGAAAAGTCAATGGGGTTTAAACAATTCCATCATTTCTTGAGATTGGTGGACATGACTCTCTACAAATATGTGATGGATATCTGAGAGGGATTGGTCTCCTAAATTTTCAAGGTTTCTGCGAGAATTCTTCCTATTCAATCTTTCCCTAATAAACCTTTTGGGATCAGGGAGAGGATTGAATAATTTTCAGCGGTTTCTTCGGGTAGAAATTCTTGAAGAGATGTTAGACAGTGGAGTCACCAAATGGATCGAGTTTTAATTTTTATTTTTTTTTAAGACAAGATAAATCAAATTATTATTTTTAAATCTTTTTAGTTGTTTAGAAAAAATTTAAGCTAAGTCGTACCCGAGAATAAAAAGATTTATCCCCGGCAACGGTGCCAAAAAGTATTGCCTCCTTTCACACACATGGGTTACGTGGCAAAAATATTCAAGCCACTCGGTGTGTCCTTGGGGGAAAGTTTCGAGTCAAGGCTATCACCTTGATCTTGACTGCTCCGTTTAGGCTCAACTCCTAGTGAAGCCAAGGCCCCGGGTAGACCCTATTAAGTTACTAAGGAAAAATTCTTTAGTATGATGATGGTATTAAGGAGTAAGTTTTTTAGGAGTTTCGATTTAACAATTGTAAACAACAAATAACATGATAAGATAATCAAAAGTAAGCACAAAAATGACACCCAATCACATATAGATTGAAAGAAATAAACAGTTGACCAGCGCCTTGAAAATGGAGTCGAAAAACAATTAAGAGTGCTTGCAAGTGCTGGAATGAATGTTGTGCAATTGTATCTTGGTACGTTTTAAGTTAATGTGAAATATGAGTTGATTAAAATTAGGCGAAAAGGGGGGGACTCCAGATATACTCGAGAGTACTTGGAGTATGTCCAAAACTAAACCATCATGGCTACTCGCAAGGAATATCTGGGCTGAATGGAGTCTCTAAGGCTATTTTTCATAATGCATTCACAGGTGTAACAGAGATCGGCACCCCGAGGTCACTTTTTAGGAGTTCCTGCTTCCTTTGGGTATTTTTCCACCGTAATGGTTTGATCTAGGTGTTGGATTTTCACCTGATGGTTTGTCAATTTGGGAGAGTGAATCCTAATTATTCTAGTCACTCAATTGATTTTGATGCAGCTTGACTAATCGGATGGACCACAGCCAAGTGCAGAGCATACACACCGAAGTCTTGTCAATTTTAGTAAGTTTTAAGATAGGTGTTCTTGTTAAAAAAGAAAACCCTCCAAGAACCTCTTTCGATCCAAGTGGATCTCAATCGGAGAATCAAGGAGGGGTTAATTTTATTATAGCAGATGAAACAATTGATGAAAAGGAAAAAAAATATACACAATGTTGGTTTTCTAATTAGTCCTACCACGCATCTCTTTCCCCTTTCGGGTCAATCGGGAAGTCGTGGGGTAAGTATTAAGATTAATTTGAAATCTCATATATGGAATATGGAAATGATAATAAATCAAAGTATACTACCCTACAGATTAGAACTACGCTAGATTGAAAAGAGATGAACAAAAAGTAAAAAATTGACATAGATGCAAATCCCCCCCGGGGGGATGGTGAATAGGCTCAAAAGAGCCTATTCGAAAGGACCTTTTATTTTTATTAGCAGTGATTTAAAATATCAGCAAATTGAAATTGATGCACTTTGGAACTTGTTATCTGGGATCGAAAGGCTTACAACAAGCTTGTAACAAGCTGAAATTAAAACACAGCAGCGGGGGAAGCTTCCGGGAAGCTTTGGTTCATCCAAGAGTCGAAAATTGGGCAGATTCTCCTTCTCTTTTTTGTTATAACTGATAAAAAATAATGAGAAATTAAAATCAAATGTTCCCAAACACACTTTAAAAGTGTTTTCGGTCACCACACTAGTTACCGAAAAAAAACTAAGTAAAAATTTGTTAAGTTGGGGTAATCTACTTTTGAAAAAAAGGAACCAAGGAAAGAAAGTTTTCCTTGGGATCTTGGCTTGTTGTTTGGGAAGCCAATGAGATGTGCACTTTTATTGCAGAATATGAAACTTTAAAGTATAGTAAAGGAAACTACCTTATAAGCAAGCTACAAATTTTCTTTAAAATGCTTGCAAAAAAGAGGATAATTTCAGATAGATCTCTTAAAATATGAATTTATATGCAAAATGGAACTGAGATCTAAACTTAATAAAGGATCTTACTAACTATATCTATATGTAATTTTCTTTGTGAGACAGATCTAAGCAATAAGGTTCTTTAAAAGTAACCAATTTGAAGAGAAATTAAGATTTTGAAGGAGGAAGAGAGAGAAAGAGTGTTGGAAGCCTGGGAATGTTGGGCTTTGGAGTCTGCTTTGGTGGAACACCAAGGGACTATGTCATTTATAATATCTTGAAGATGAGGAAGATGCGAACCAACTCAACCTCTTCTACAAGAGATATCACCTACAACTTAGAAATCCTCGCACAAACAGATGGTTAAAACATAGGTGCTGCTGGAAGAGATAATTGGAAAGCATGCAATTAAACTTAAAATACATACAACTCCAATAGATCTAAAACAAGTAGCAGTAAGAGCATAAATCAAACTAGAATAAAATCTTACCCTAACAGGAGGGAGCTCTCTCCTTCAAGGCCAACAATTAACCAGCAAAAGCAGTGATAAATAACACAGATTATACCTCATAAGCATTTAACAATCACCATCCACACATGAAGAGAATTACACCATAGATCTTGCCTCCAAAGCTTCTTTATTCCAGAATAATAAACAATAAAATACAAGAGCAACAACACCTCAATCCCAGTTCTAACTAGCTTGGAAGAGGATGCTTGTGCTTTGATTTATACAAAAACCAGGAGATCCATCCCAAGGGGGGTGCAAATCCCAAGGAGACAGATCAAATCAACTAATGGAGAGTCAATCAATGCAGATCTAAAGCTAGTTGAGCTAGATCTAAGTCTCACTGAGTGCAACTGTCAATCGGGGGGCTGATCAGACTGACACCTCAACCTGTTGAATGAAGCATCCACCAAAACTCATCTAGATGAGCGCAAACATGTGGAGGAGAGAGGGAGGGTGAAATTATCCATAAAGGATGCTAAATTTCAACTCTTGATCTATCCAGATCACCTCCTTCAGTTAAGGATTTATCAGATCTATTCAATCCGGTTCAGATCTGACTGATTTCAATCAAATCGGCTGAGAATCCATTGATCTAAGATTTTGGATTTTCTCCATTATTCATCAATTTATTAAATAAAATAATCAATAATTGATTTTTTTGGGTTTTCTGACCTGAGTGATGGAAAATCACTCAAAACTAGGAAATAGTGGGTCCATGGGTTTGCATGGTGCTCTTAGCTTGAAAATGAGCACCTACATGAATGACACTGATTATTTGGCCCACTTTTATTACAAAATCAATTTTTCCAATTAAACTATTAAAAAATAGCCCAAGTTTTCGAAATATTAAATTTTAATAAAAAACACTGAAAAAATTAAAAAAAATAAAAAACTTGAAAAAACCTAGGGGAACTTAGACATGTTCATATGACTCGACCATGATGCCTCGCATGTTTATACATTGACACGCAGACTCTAATAACCTCAATAGGCCTAAATGCCAAGCCGACCACCACAACTTTGGAGGTATGGAGTAAAAAACTCAGAAATTATCAGTCATTTATTCAACAACCAATAATAACCAAGGGAAAAAACACCCTGGGCTGATCAGATTGACAAATAAAGTCTAAGAGACCGAGTCTTTTACAGAAACTATCATTCTAGAACATTTATTACAATTCCCCCATGGGGTATGAACATGTGATATAGTACAACAAAGCTTCCCAGAAGTAAGACTGAAGGTCTTCTGAAGTTTGAACAAGTTATCCTTGTCTGGTTCACCAGGCTCACTTGATAAAAAACCACTAAGTACAACTTAGGTGGTAACACATCTCATCTATTAGCTCATAAATTCGAGGTACCGGTTCTTAATGGTCTTCTCATTCAAGGCCCGGTAATCTATGCACATCCTGAGTGTCCCATCCTTCCTATTCACCAGAACCACCGAAGAATCAAATGGATTGGAGCTTGGTATGATGAGGCCCAACTCAAGAATATCCTTGATGGCCTTCTCAATTTCATCCTTGAATCTCTTTGGGTGCTTATAGGAATGGATTTTTATTGTAAGTGTACCAACTTCTAGCTCAATTTAGTGTTCAATGCCATGGACAGGTGGCTTGCCATGTGGAAGGTATTCAAAAACCTACTTGTTCTTCTGCAACATTTTTTTATATATTTGGGTCAGGAGGAAACCTTGGAAGTATTTCCCTCAGTGGTGATATGTCATTCAACATCCCATTCAATGTCCCCATGCCTCATAACATATCGCATACTTTTGGAAGAAATTACTTGGCTTGGATAAGTATTCATGCCTTTCAATACCACTGGTTTTCCTTCAACATCCTTGAAACTTATTTGGAGTACATGGTAATTCATAGAGTTCTCTCCAATAGAGTACAACCATTGAATCCCCAACACCATGTTGGTGTCTGCCACATTGACAACAAAATTTTTGTCTTTCATAGTGTAGTCAACAATATTCACTAGCAGATTTGGAATCCATTGATTGCATTCCATGGTATGGTTCCCTAGAATGGACACAATGAATCCTTCAAAGGGATTTGTCAACAGTTTTCTTCTCTCTACTAGGGTTGCATCAATAAAATTATGGGTGGCACCCCCATCCACAAGGATTGTTATTTTCTGGCCTTGCAATACTCCTTTCATCCTTAGAGTATGGAACCAGGGTACTCCACTGAGTACTACAATTTTTTTGTTCGTTTGAGGGAGTTGCTCCGAGTCTTCTTCAGTTGTTTCATACTCTCCATCAGCCATCTCAACTTCTTCCACTGCCTCTTGATCACTTTCAGAGAATACTTCAATCATATTAGAGGAAATTTCAACTCAAAATGGGCCTCCTAAAATGAACTAGTAAAATAATAGTTAAAATAATAAAATAATATTTATTAATTTTGAAGAAAGAAAAAAAACAATTTTTTTGTTTGTATTTTCGACATATCTCCCTGTGTTTTTACTCAAATTTCAATCGGGAGAGCTCATTGGATGCGGAATTAAATTCTGCATCCAACGAGTACCTACTCTGCATACTTTTGATGGACCCCACTACCCCAAAAACAAGAAATGCTTGAAAAAAAGTGATGATGAATTTGAGTTAAAGTTAAAAGGCCCATTTTGAGTTGAAATTTCCTCTAATATAGTGTGATTTTTTGTTCACACACTTTTGACCCACAACCCAAGGTTCTTGACAGGAGAAACAAAGGTTTTTCCTCCTCAATTCATCCTGATCCTTGTAGGAGTAATATCTCTTGCCAGGGGAAACAAATTTTCTCACAGGAGGTCTTGGATTCTTAAATTTATGAGGCATAGGAGGCCTAGAGGATACTTGGTCCTCAGGATTGCATCTCACAGGTCTCTAGTTCTACTCACTACTTCTTTGCATAGTTGTGGGTCGGTAAGATTTCACCAGCCCCTTCAAAGGTTTAGCCAGTCCTTGTGTAAACAAAAGGATCATACTTGCTTCTGATATTCTAGTGACCATTACAACCACCTTTTGGAAATCTGAGATGTATCATTTTAGAGTTCCTACTTGTCTAATGTGTGCCAAATATCGGAAAGAGATATCAGGATCTCTCCAGTCAAACCTTTCTGTTAATTTTTTGGTGAACACCTCATAGATGACTACTTGATCATGGACTAGGGTATTCATTCCATGAAACCACCAGTCAATGGAATCCCCATCAATATGTAAGGATTCCAACTTGATGGAATCCCTTTCTTCCATAAGATTCAGTTGAAAATATGTGTCCATTTTCTGGATCCAGGAGCTCTCTAAGCAATTGGAAGTGCCATCAAAATATGGCAAGGTGATTTTGCCAATGGAATTCTTTGATTCAGAATTTTGATATGGAATCCTTGTAGTTCCTCGTGGTGGCCCCTATATTTAATATCACATAAAATATATTTAAATGGCAGAGCCCTTCTGCATCCTTCACTCAAGGTTTGATAAACATAACACTTCTCCTCCCATGTAGAAATTGTTTCAACCTGTGCTTCATGGTATTCCTTTGGGCTCTCTACAAATTTGGGCATAGTAGGTCGAGGCTGCAAATTTTTTTCATCTCTATACTCTAGAAACCTATTCTGAGGCCAGATCTTTGAGAAGATATATCCACCCATGATCTTTCTCTCTTCACATTGGGAACCAATGCTGCTCCCTTCTCCATCTTTAACTCCCAACTATTTAGCTAGGAATTCCCTGGTCTCTTGACCAGACTGTATGATTTTAGTTGAAATGTCTTGCAGAAATTTCAACATGTTCCTCACAAAGTATCTAAAATTATCTTTCTCATCCTTGTCTTCATGGAATCTCCCTTCCACAGATTCAACTTTCTCCTCTTGAGGGATCTTTCTTTTAGAACCGGAGTTATATTTTGGACCCATCGATGAATATAAAGAGAAGGTATGGAGGACCATGCTCTGATACCACAGTAATTATCTGAAGTCTGATATACATATCAGATCACTAATGTTGCTGCAAAATTAATTAAAATTTCTGATATGAACTTGCAGACACAGTAAAATTTTAGACTAGGAAAATCAAGGTATTTTGCTGATAAATTTGCAGACAAGGGAGCAGGAAGAGGGAAATAACCAAGGTAATTTTCATAACAGTGAATTCATCTTCCATAATACCTTTAGATTGGGGACCATTCAAGTTTTAGAGTCTGCTATGCAGAAACTTAATCCTCAGCTTATGGGTCACCCAACTATGAAACTAGGAAGATTTATTCATTCCTTTCGACTAGGGACTTGGGGAAAGGAAAAAAGATTTTTTATGACATTTATATAGAAGAAAATAAGTTTTAGGATAGTTTCGGACAATTCTGGAGAATTTTGAAGAGTTTAGGAGTGAATTGGGGATTTTAGGCAATTTTTTCCTAGGGAAGTCCTACGCAATGGAGGCTACCAAAACACTCTATGGACTCAATGGATTTTAGATATGGGAGTATGTATGGATCAATGGTTTTTTCAATTACACACAAAAACTTGCAGAATCAAAATTGATTGAATATAAATCTCAGAATTGAAGAAACAACTAGACTAGTCAAATTTAACTAGTGATCTAGCTAGGGTGTACAATTTAGCATGAAATTTGTGACATAAACATATCAGACCTGAGAAATGAAATTGAAAGAGCCTAATACATATTATTTCAACATATTAAACCTTCCAAAATTGTTTCCATGACCATGGCTCAATTATTATTGCACTAGAATGCTCAAATCCCTCATTTTAATGATAAATCATGCTTATACAAGGAAAGATGAATAAGTAATCTTAGTGGACAGTATGATAATAGTATGTCATATACTTCAAATTTTTTTTATAATTTGATACATATCAAAGGAAGTGTATGTTGGGGCTCGGACTTTGAAGGTCCTTAATTTTGGCAACTCCGCAGTTTTGGTGTGAAGCTTGTAAGCGGAGTTGCAGTCCAAAATAGTCTTGGGGGCTTCAAGGTTGGGTCGAAGCCCCTCCTTTTGTAAATGTCCCCTGATTTTTGGGCACCCATGGTTTTTAAGCCCATGGTATTGTAATAGTGCACTTGTATAAATAGGCACTTATGTAAAGGAGTCAAGTAGGCTTTTGTGTTATGATGATGATGTGATGCGAAGAAGCTAAGGTCTATTTTTGGGTTTAAGGTTAAGTCCCAACTGAGTGTGTGGACGACCTCTGCAGCTAAGTGCACAGAAGGTTTTGGAAGAAAGGTTCTACAGCTAAGTGCACAGATCGGAACTGCATTGTTTTGTAAATTATTGAATATAAACGCAGTTCTGTGGACGTAGCCCCTACACTGGGGGTGAACCACGTATATCTTGTGTTGTGGTGGTTCTTTTTATTTTGTTCCTATTATGTTTTTATGCATTTGATAAGTGGATGAATGATAAATTAAGATAAATTACTAAGTATTTCGCTATGAATTCCCAGTTAAGGGTTAAGCAAGAAACTGTCTTTTTTATCTAAACTGTGAAGCTATTTAAGTGAATGTCGAAGCTCTATATTGCATAATTCTTCTTTGTTAAGGCTAAAGGTACAGTAATATCCCTCTTTCTCCTGTACAAACTTGATTCTGCGGCACCCCATAGCTTTTTTAGGTGAGACTACAACCTATTCACAGGTTGTTGCCGAAAGGGCCAACACTGTGGGTCAGTTTGTTGGTGCGAAGATAAAAGCATAAGAACCCGGGTCTGCCTTAGCCACCCAACAAATTGGTTCCGTTGTCGGTTGAACTAGTATCTGCTTCAAGAGGGATCTACGTCGTACCTAGAGGGATATGTTTTGGAGGCCCTCAGTAAAAGAAATCAGTGACTGGGTTGAATATACTTATCTAAAATTTGCTGAACAAGAGAATAAGGACCCTCGTCGTAGCTCAGATGACTTCTTGCGAAGGTACATTTTTACTGATATTTATGATATTTTCCTTGCTAGTATCCACATATAATTGCACCAGTGGTTATCTAGGTTGACAGAAAGAAAGACAAACATCAAATAAGATCAGTCTCCTGACTGGACCCCAGAAAGAATTAAGCTGTTGAAAAGTGTGAACAACGCGGTATCAAGAGTTGTTGACTTCTGGACAACACGAACCCTTGAAGCATTTGTGACGGAGTTCACCATCGACACGCATACTTCTTTTAGCGAAGCAGAAAGACAGTTTTTCAAAGGACCAAGGGGTAATTACTTGAATTCATTAAGTCTGACAATTAAAATGCTCTTGGCTGAGAAAGGCATATTGCTTATCCAATCAAATTGCTAGATTTATTGCTACTAACCTATGTTTGGAAGAAAAAGTAACTTCGACGAGCAAAGTGGTTTGTTTCGCAATGGTAAAAGATACAAGAGAACTCCTGGATCCTATATCTTAGGCTAGAACACCGATTATACCTCATTAAGTCCAGAAGACTCTAAATCTGAAGAAACCCCTTTTGTTGGAAACCCTCCTATAACTCCGCAGCGAAGATCTGTTATCCCTGAGAACCCTTCATAGTCTGAAAGTAACCCTAGCCCGAGTAGTCCTATCGCAATTCAATCTACCTTAGTAATTTCCCTTCCTCCTGTTACCAGTCTTCCCCCTGTTATCAGTCTTCCTCCTCCTCCTCCCCCTCCTCCTCCCCCTCGATTCACTATGGCCCATGTGAATGATGATATCAAGCTCCCAATATTTAAAGGAACTAGATCAGAGGATCTAGAGCAGTTTTGGTTCTTATGCGAAGCTATTTGGACTGCTAAGAATATTATGGATCAAAATATGAGAAGAGCGCATCTGGTCACCTCTTTCAGAGACTGAACTTTGACCTGGTTTATGAAGTTTTCCAGTACTCAGAACTATACCTTGGCTGATATTAAAAAAGTAATGATCAAAGAATTCAAGAAGCCTAAATCGGAGTCACAGTGTATAACTGAACTGAAATAAATTCAACAGAAGCAAGGTGAATCAGTGTGGGACTTTGATCAGAGGTTCAAGGTTCTGTTGGATCAAGTTAGTTTCACTATTGGACTAGAACAGCATAAAGAATGGTTCATTGCAGCACTATTGCCTCATATCAGGACTCCACTTATGCAACAGAAGGTTGCTAACCAGCAAGAGGCATTGGAAATTGCTATGAAACTTGAAACAGCTCCTGTTGGAGATAATTCTGGAATAGCCCAGATACAGGAACAGTTAGTAGAAATGGATTTGGAGCTTCGTGACATGTAAAAAGGGAAATCTATTCAAGAAGAGGTTTGGTGTACACGATGTAAGATAGAAGGTCATGACAAAGAATAGTGTCCTACATTAAGAAATTATTTGAATACTGGTGCATCAAACCCATTTAACCCTATTGTCCTATACTGTGAGATCTGTAGAACAACTGGCCAGCATCGACTTGAAGATTGCTATCTACTGCAGAGATATGTTCAAGTACCTAATAATCCCTACTATAAGTTTTGTAAGTCAGTTGGACACAACGAGGATGAATGTCGCAGCTTTGACCTCATGAGAGAGTGAACCTATGATGCTTATAGGGTACAAACCGATGCACAAGGCAATGATGGATATGGTTACCATGGTGGTACACCAGGTCGAGGTAATTTCATGGGTTGTGGTCGTGGTGGTATGCTTGGAAGAGGACTAGGCCAGATTATTTGCTATAACTGTAATCAGGAAGGACTTGTAGCTAGAGAATGTTAGAACCCAACTACGACATGTCGATATTGCAGAGGAGTAGATCATGTGATTGAACAATTCCCACATTTGATAGCCAAGATACAAGAAAGAAATGGCACTCCTACTCAGAATGTTCAGATGATTGCTGTAGAGAAAAGACTTGTCCCAGCCCTTAACGTTGTTACAAGGAGTGGAACTACGACATAGGTATAGAATAAGGGGAAATAGCCTTACGAGGCTTGGGTCCGTAAGACCCCAGAGAAAATTCCATCCTTCGATGTTGGAAGAGAAAAAGGAACATTTATAGAAGCTAAAAAAGACTTTGCTGATCCGAGAACATCAGTAGAAACTACGCAACAGCATCAACAGCAGTTACAGTTTCAAGAAGATTTGCCGAATCAAGTAAGTACACTGACATCATTTTTACAGAGTTGTATGAAGCTATTAAGAAATCAGAATGCTTTGAACGAGTTACAGAAAGTTATTGAGTCTTGTGAACCTCAGCGAAGCTCTGATAGAGGAAAAACTATTAATAGAGTTAGAAGGACTGGACAAGAAATGAGATTGCATGCTCAAATAGGAGATTATGACATGACTGATATCATTTTAGACCTAGGATTAGAAGTGAATTTCCTAGCTAAGCAGACATGGAAACAAATGGGAAAACCTATGCTTGAATGGTCCCCTATACAGTTGAGATTAGCCAATCAGCAGAAGATTCCCTAGTGTACCAGTGGATATTGATGGAGTCAGTACCTTAGTAGATTTTGAAGTCATTGAAATAATTGATGATAGCAACCCCTATCCAGCATTTCTAGGAATTGAATGGGCACTAGACAATTATGCAGTAATCAACCTTAAGAATAGATAGATGACTTTTGAAGGAAAAGGCTTGAGAGTCATAGTACCGTTGGACCCTTCTCAAGGAGAAAGGTATACAGAGCCAGTGAGAGATGAAGATCAGGATGTTTTGGATCATATTTACAACATCACAGCTAAAGAAGAAGACTATGTTAACCCTACTACTGAAGGTATAATGGATTGGCAATTTGACAGTTCTTGCATGACTGATTCAGATGAAGGCCTAGAGAATTGGTAGAATCGACTTTATGAGCTACATGGACATTGATGTGCAAGAATTACTAAGTCTATCAGATGGGTTGGCTCACAAACAAGAATCTTACCTATTTTTGATGGCTTGACAGACCCAAAAGATTTTATTGTACGATTCTCAGAGCAAGTACCAGATCCACAGAAAATGGAGACTCTAGATTCAGTATTCAGAGCCACAGCTGCCAGATGGTGGAATGGTCATAAAAAGTATATTCATAGTTGGAGAACTTGTCAAAAGTTTCTTTGCCTAAGATTCATGGATCAACCTCAAGAGGTACGAAGCAGATTTAATGGTAAGACTAGCCCTCAAGAACATTTGGAGCAGTGTTATGAAGCATGGAAGCATGTACCTTGTGAAGAATGGGTACACAGGTTTGTACACACTCTAGAACCTGTAGCAAAGAACTGGTATGTGGAGGTGGAGCTTCACCATGGTACTGTAAGTTGGGTTAGCCTTGCTGATATTTTTGTGCTCACATTTTCTCTTAATGAGGTTTGCCCTACTTTGGACGTAGTTATTAGGTTGATCCATACTAACGTGTTTGATGATAAAGAAATAGCCGAGTACCAACCTGATTGGAAGGAACAAGAAACTAATGACATAGAATTCTATAACCTCGCCATTGATAAAGACAATGACCCTCGCAACATTAATATTCTTGAGTCAGAAGGACATTGCGAAGTACATGGACCAGCAGTCGAATCACCTAAAGTAACTCAGCCCTTGAAAACAAGGAAAGTAAACATTGGATCAAAAGAAATGCCTAAGTACGCTACCATTGGAGATTATTGGGATGAAGAAATGGTAAGCAAAGTGACTGAACTCCTCCATGAGTATCAGGACTTATTTCTTATGAAGTTCTCAGAAATGAAAGGCATCCTTGGTGATATAGGAGTGACAAAAATACCTTTGAAAGTTGATGCGAAGCCTGTGAAGCAGTGCCCTTATAGGTTGAACCCTAAGTATAAATAAAAAGTCAGGATGGAGCTAGATAAGATGCTCACTGCAGGAATCATTGAGCCTATCAAAGAGTCCGAATGGGTCAGCCCTATGGTGGTACAAGAAAAGAATACCAAGGGAGAAATCAGAATCTGTGTTGATATGAGGAAGCTGAATGATGCCTGTTTACATGATCCTTTTCCTACTCCCTTTACAGATGAAGTTTTAGACAATGTCGGAGGTCAAAAAGTGTATTCTTTCACTGATGGATTTTCAGGTTACCATCAGATCAGAATTGCTCCAGAGGATCGACATAAAACAACCTTCTCTACAAAAATGGGATCTTTTCAGTATACTGTTATGCCCTTTGGATTGAAGAATGCACCTGCTATATTTTCCAGAGTAGTCATATCTGCATTTAAGGAATTTATTCATAAATTCTTGGAAGTTTACTTGATGATTGGACTATCTTTGTTTTATTGAAAGATCATATAGCCAGTTTAAGACTTATGCTGGACAAGTGTAGACAGCATCAGATTTCATTGAACCTGAAGAAGTGTCTCTTTTGTGCACCTTTTGGAATTATGCTAGGTCACATTGTATGCAAGCAAGGATTGATGGTGGATCCTGTGAAGATAGCCATTATTATGAACTTTCCACCTCTGAAGTCTGTTAAGCAACTTCGCACTACGCTTGGTCATACTGGATATTACAGGAAATTCATTAAAGGATATGCTCAGATTACAACCCCTATGGAAAAGAAATTGAAGAAAGATATTAAGTTTGAGTGGTCACTTGAATGTCAGGAAAGCTTGGATATTTTGAAAGAAAAGATGGTAACTGCCCCTATCTTAGTATTCCCTAACTGGATTAAGGATTTTCATGTTCATGTCGATGCATCTTCCATTGCTTTAGGTATAGTATTGGCTCAGTCAGGTGAAGGTAATATTGATCACCCTATTGCTTTTTCAAGTAGAAAATTGTCAACTGCAAAAAAGAATTATACTACGACAGAATGAGAAGGTCTAGCTATGGTTTATGCCTTGCAGAAATTTTGACATTATTTGTTAGGATCTCATTTTAAGATGTTCACTGATCATTCTACTTTGAAGTATTTGGTTAAAAATCTTGTGTTAGGTGGAAGGATATGCAGATGGCTGATTTTGTTTCAAGAGTATGACTTTGAGATCATAGTTAATCCAGGAAGACTTAACCTGGGGCCTAACCACTTGTCAAGGCTCGAGTTAGGAGAAGAGCCCACTAGTTTGGAGGAAGGTCTTCCTAATTCCCAGATGTTTTCCATCTATATGGTTGATGACTATTTTCAAGATATTGTTCAGTACTTGTCTACAGGTTTTGCACCCTCTGAGATGACAACACAGCAGAAGAAGCAGCTGGTGGTTAGAGCAGCTGACTTTACCTTGATAGCAGGACAGCTATATAAGATGGGACCAGATGAAATACTGTGTAGATGTGTCCTGGAGCATGAAAATCCACTGATTATGGCTGAGGCACATTCTGGAGCAGCAGGAGATCATTATGCAGGAAAAGCTACAGCATAGAAGATTCTGATAGATAGATTGTGGTGGCCTACGATTCATAGTCTTCTTCTTTAGCTGTGATGTTGTAAATATGATCCAAAACATCCTAATCTTCATCTCTGAATGGCTCTGTATACCTTTCTCCTTGAGAAGGGTCCAATGGTACTATGACTCTCAATCCTTTTCCTTCAAAATTCATCTGTCTATTCTTAAGGTTGATTACTGCATAATTGTCTAGTGCCCATTCAATTCCTAGCAATGCTGGATAGGGGTTGCTATCATCAATTATTTCAATGACTTCAAAATCTGCTAAGGTACTGACTCCATCAATATCCACTGGTACACTAGGGAATCTTCTGCTGATTGGCTAATCTCAACTGTATAAGGGACCATTCAAGCGTAGGTTTTCCCATTTGTTCCCATGTCTACTTAGTCAAGACATTCACTTCTGATCATAGGTCTAAAATTATGTCATTCATGTCATTATCTCCTATCTGAGCATGTAATCTCATTTCTCATCCAGTCCTTCTAACTCTATTAACAGTTTTTCCTCTATCGGAGCTTCGCTGAGGTTTGCAAGACTCAATAGCTTTCTATAAGAGCACTCCATAAGAGGACTCAAAACAATGGGCAGGAGGCCCAAAATATGACTATAGATTGGATGGGAGCGTAGGTCAAACTTGGGATTCATTGGAGCTCGACTTTACTGAGATGGAGGATGAAAAATATGACTTATATGATCTCAATGGATGACCATCAAGCACTCCACACCTCCAATGATAAAGGAATGGGAATGGAGGAGTGGGGAAGGAAAGATTTGGGGCTCGTCTCCCAAATATCTGAGGTACATCACTCAGAAGATTATGCTCACATAAGCATGAATCAATTAATTCATCAACTAAACTAGTAAATGGAGCTCAAATCCTTCTTTAATAGATATGTAGGTGACCTGCTTAGCAAGTAGAGGAAATAGGTGACCTGTGATAGAAAGTCATCCACCTAAACCCTAACCCTTATCCAAGTCATGCATCCTCCTTGAGAAAATTGGAATGTAGGGACCATGTGGAGATGTTTCCCTGTCCAATCATCCATCTGAATTAGCAATTGTGCCCTCCTTAGTCAAAAGGTTGTTTCTTTTATCCCTGACAATTTTTATGTTTTTCCCCACTTTTGAGACTAAGTGTCCAAAAGGAAACTGTACCCTCCTTAGTCAAAAGTTTCCTTCTTTCCCTATGATAGATTTTCTGAGTCTCCTAAAGGAAACTGTGCCCTCCTTGTCTAATTTTTCCTGCTTTTATCTCTGACTACTTTTTGTGGCTTTTGGGCACTTTCCCTTTTCCTCTGTGACTACTTTTGTCATAGAGTTTTCAATTTTTTCACCTTGGCAAGTTGACTTGCCCAATGCACCCCCTGACATGGAAAGTTCATTTCCACATCATTAAATTGCATAATAAATAATAATGATAAATAAAAATTAAATACATGCCTCAATAATGTTTATTTAGCAAAATTTCCCTAGGAAACTTAATTAATTCCACTTAGTCCCCCTAGCTGTTTAGCATGGTCCACACTTTTGTTGGTCAATTAGGTGGGGACATGAAAAAATTTGATGAAGAATAAGGTAAATGGGATAAGGAAATATATTTTTGCATAGCCAAAATTGATATTTTAAATGAAAATAAAAGGATTTGGGAGAAGGAAAAGAAATGGTAATATGTTACAGGACAACAAAGTGTGGAAACAAGTACATAAGGCATAGTTCAATCCATGTCTCAAGTTAGCTTGAAATAAGAAGAGATCAAAGGATTAAAAATATAAAATTAAAAACTAGCTAAAGCAATTAAGGAACAATAATAAGAAAGGAAGAGTTTCGAAGGAAAAAATAAAGAATTGCTTGAGAAAAATGAAAAAATAATAGAAATGGTATCAGGACAATTGCTAGTACAGGGGGCTATACATTTAATTTAGGATATGATTATTACTTAAGCTACTAAAATGAAGCCCCATTTAAATTTTATAAAGGACAAAGAAACAATGATCAATCTAGCATGGCAGAGCTATGCACTTATGAAAGAAACTTTAGACAAAATGTCAGCAAAGACAACTCATAATACCATCAATTTCCTCAATACTCTGTAAGGAGAGGAATTAAAAATAGTAGGGATCATAGATAGAATCATAGTTATAACTTATTTACATAACTATTTTAGAAAGGACTTCCTTCCTTTTGGGATGAATATGATAAATTGATTCTTCGCTTTGATTATCAAGCTTCGTTGGTTCAAGGTTGAATGGATCATAAAACATTTCAAGATATGACCAATCTTTAACAGGGAAGGTCATAATTGATAAGCTTGCAGTGCTTTTTAAAATTTTGGATCAATTCAAAGTAATAGGTGTCAAGTTGTCTCCTATCTCTTGTGTGGATCATGTGGACTTAAGAGTTTTAGCTAAAGAAATCACTAATAATGAGGTACCTTCTAGAGACCAATGGAAGGCAATTGAAAAGTTTGGGAAGATGAAGTATACATTTCATCAATAAAGACACTCATCTAGAAAACTAGAGCAAAGGATGTGTCAAGGTCCACTTCAACGTGGAATTAAAAAAATTTCTAATATTTATGAATATTTAGTTTTTAGTTGCATGAAAAATGTAATTAGTTAGTTACAAGATTCCTAATTTTAGAAAATAGGCAGTTAGGTATCAGCTTAAGGAGATTTGACGTATAAATACATGTTTTACAATGTAATTGGGGTTGGAACCCATAGGTGTGAGACTCATTTTGTACTGAGAAATTTCAAGTTTAATAAAAAAATTGCAGATCCAAGCAAGAACTTTTCAAAGAAGATATTCTCGTATTGTTATTTTACAGTTTGTATTTCCTTTTCTCCTGTGCATGTTATTCCTATTGTGTACTTCCATAGTGTTATATTTTCATTCTTGAATGAGATTGTGTTGAATCAAAATTCATACTTATATGCTCTGGTTCATAGGGTTCAAGTATTCACAAACATATTTCTTCTAAATTTAATATTGGATTCATCTTTATGGTGCCCATATTAATGGGTTGTTCGTCTTCTTCTTTTACCACCAACAATCAAGAACTTGACTATGAAAGAATAGCTATCCTGCCTCTGTGGAAAAATTGTATTGCAAAATACTTGTTCATATTTAATAATTCATGATTTTGACTCCATACCCAATGGTATCCTCCTATTTTAGCCATTTTCATTATTGATTTAGTTTGTATAAAGGGCCCTCTATGGTATTATCGAAGCCAACTTTCCTCCTAAATCTTGGTTTGAATGGTTACCTTGGAACTATCCTTCCACAACCAAAGGGTAAATTCTAAGTGATAACACTTGATACTTGCTTATTAATTCTTATTGGTCATAATATAATAGAGTAATTGTGTTGGTTCCAGTGCTATTTTTTTCTTCTTCTCTCCTTCAATGTATATGTCCTTGTATATTGTTATGTTGTATATCATGACTAGTTGTGCATATTGTTGATAACTATTTTTGTGTAATCATGTAGATTACAACACTATGCTATTCTAGGAAAACATAGATATAAGGCTACTATACATGAAACCAAATTTCTAATAAAACTAAGAAGTCCAGAAAATTATAATAATAGTAATCAACAATTCAAACTAGTAACCAACAAAAATAAAAATTCAAGAAAACAAATCCTAGAAGAAAAACAAATCCCATGTTATATGAATAAAATTGAACTATGCAACTCCATGAAAATAGAGATATAAAGTTAAACATGATATCCCATGAAATTAGACATAACATAGGATTTTAATTGTAATAGATGAAAAGGAACCCATGTACAAGCATACATGTATTCACCCAAAAGGAAACCCATAGACAAAATCATAATTTCTAACAACCATTCTCAAAACCATTGCATTTATATGAATAAATTGAGCTATGCAACTCCATGAAAACATAAATATAAATTTATTATGGAAAAAGTATTCTATCTATTACATTTATTTCTCACTGTAGTACTACTAACTCCATTTACACGACTTGCAATTATTCTAGGAGTTGCCAACATCTAGTGTGATGGGCTTTGTTCTTGGTTGTTATTATCATTTGGAGTGAGGTGGGTTGTTTGGTGTTCCTTGAATTTTGTAACTTGTTGTTTGTTGTTTTCTTTAGGGATATATTTTATCCAGAATCCAAAAAAGAAATAATAATATGATTGAAAATGAAATAATAGACATGTATTTTATAACATAAGGAAACAATTGATTCAGTCCAAATTATTAGAATAGGCGAAAATCAATTTACTTTGAAGAGGGAATGAAATGGTATATACCATGTATGGATAGGAAAACCAGTAACATGAAAGACTTCAAACAATTAAGAAAATCTAACTTGCACAATCATTAGCTTGAGCCAAAAGTGAGGTTTAGTTATAATGATGATTGACAAAGAAACGACCTCTCTCATAGTAAATTAATTATGCAACTCTATGGTAACAAAGATATAATATTACCATGCAGAAAATATTGTGTCAACTTGATTTGCTCTTCTACAATATCACTAGCTCCATGTAAACCACTTACATTTAGACTAGGAACTAATAATTTCTAGTGTAGTTGGGTTTTGTTCTAGCTCATTGTTCCCAATTGGATTAAGATGTCATTTTTTATGTTTAATGGGGTTTGTGAGATAGT
This sequence comes from Pseudotsuga menziesii, assembly GCA_001517045.1. NCBI lineage: Eukaryota > Viridiplantae > Streptophyta > Pinopsida > Pinales > Pinaceae > Pseudotsuga > Pseudotsuga menziesii. The sequence continues at coordinate 46,541 of LPNX010101198.1, read as the reverse complement.
ATATGTTTCCTTCTTGCAATGTTAAATTCTATAAAAAATACAAAGGTATTTTAGAAAAATAAACAAATGGCATGTTTGAAAACAAACCTCATTCTATGCATTTGCTAGACATGAATATGTTCAACATTATTGAAAGAGGGCATTGCAAAGGTAAAACTAATGTATTGACAAAGAAAAATAGGTCAACTAGGATGCTAGGTTTGGATTTTAAATGGATATAAGAAACTAAGCCAGATATCCATGAACTTGAATTCATGTAAATGAAACAAGCAAACCACATTCACATAAACAATGTTTATATACAAGGAAACCTGCAAAAGAAAACATTGAATCCATTAATTGAATGATATGAATTAAATGTATAACAACAAACAAGATTCATTGCCATAATTTAGTTTATGCACAAGTAGTTATCTTTCAAATTCAAAGAAATGGTTTCTAATGACACCATGGTGTTGATGCTTGGAAAAATCCCAGGTGCTGACAGTAGGGGTTCTCCCCAAAAACCGTTCCCAAATAGATCATTTATTGTTTGATACGGGAAAGCTGTCCAGTTTGCGGTCTGACTACCATAGAGTTAAAATGTATTCTTAAATCTCTTTTACTGGTTACGGCCCGATCCACCATTTTATAAATTTTTATCTTTTATGTATGAAATGCAAGTGCCTAGATTAAATGCAAGCAACAGAAACATAATAACTAATCTAAATTTACTCTAGCCTATCCCCAAGGAGCAAGGTCGATATTAAAAAAATGAATGATGTATTGTATTGTTTGCATAAAGAACTTTATAGATAGCTGATAAATTCAAGATACATACATACAACATAAAATTAACACAGAGGTAGCTCAGTGATATTAAAACATTCATGATTCATCGCTGCATAAGATTCATCACATAACATAAAACCATTCATAACGCAAAAAAAGTTCAGAGGGTTAGGAAGAATCTCACATATTATATAATGCTAAACAAGAAATAGTTCTCCATTCATCTTTACACAATACACTTTGAGACTGATGCGATACTTTCTCCAACAAAATTCCATCTTCTTTCGTATAAAAGGAAATAGTTCTTCTTACGATAAGCTTCAGTAACTATGCCATTGAAAAGCCCTTTCTGCATCTACTTTACCTATACTTATACAAATTACAAAAATGACTCTTGAGCTTCCCCAAACTTTTGGGCTTCCTCGACTCTTTCTTTACAAAAATTTGTCTTTTAGTGTATTTACTAGAAAAAGGAATAAATACAAAAAGTTACATTTCAGTTTATGAATAACACAAATTTAAGTGGGCCCAATTGGGGCCTTGATGAAAACATTCCATGTTTGGGCTTCTTTACTGATGACTCGATACTCAGCTGGCACTAGCACATGCACTGCCACCTCATGCTTTGGCAATTGGGACTCAATCTCTTTCACTTTTGGTACATTTTGATTTATCAATTCTTCCAGCAGGTGCTTATGTCCTGAATCTTGTAAAATCCAGATTTCAATAGTTTCTTCACTAACAACATCGAGCTTAGATATGATTTATTCCCCTTTTACCAGCCTTTCGTGTAAGTTCTTCAAATGTTCCTCCTTGACTGGGAAATCTTGGTCTAGGGCGCATGTTAAAACCATGCACTGATTGTGAACAGAACACATGATTTTGAAGAATTTAGCACACCTTTCAATAGTTCTCTCAATAGTTGTGTTTAATCTAACTGTTGTTCTACACCCGAAATTCAATATGGCCACCTCCATCTTAAGACTTTTTGTAGTCTTCTGAGGCATGTTTGCTGGAAATGTCGAATTGGATCCTATCCATGCTAGATGATTCTTCACAAGTTCAACCACCTTTGATAACCTCTTTTGGAATTCTAACGAGCTGTGTGCCAACTCTTTCAACCTGGCCTCAACTTGTTTAATTGTGTACATTTCCCCTACTAGCCTCAACAAAATCTGATTTATTCCCTTTTGTAACATCAATGCTTAATTCCGGAAAGGGGTAGTATCTATCTGCTTCTCTTCTGATTCCTGTAGTTGTTCTTTTAGCAAGTTTTTCTTTGCTTCTAGCTCCTCTACCCTCTTGGTTGTTGCATCTCCTTTATGTTCTACTTCTACAACTTGCTTCTTGAGATCTTTCTTTTCTCCTTCAATGATATTTACTGATAATACCAGAGCATCCTTGTCAGATTGTAAAATTTGGCATGCTTCTCTCAACTTCTCAAGCTTACTGAGAATATCTTCATGCTTCCTCTTCAAGCTTTGTCCCTCACCTCTTTTCTTCTTTAGAGTTTCATTCATTTGAATTACCTTCTTCTTGTATTGTTCCAAATCATCCATTATTTTATCCACATTGTCTACATTTGCAAGGGCTGAGGCTACACCTCCCTTTATAAGGAGTCTTGGGTCCTTGCCAGTCCCATGGACGATTGTTTTCTCAATTACCATGATTCCTTTATTTTCCCCGGTGTCCACTTTCTTCTCAGTTCTCATGACAATTCTTTTCTTATTTTTGTCATAAAAAATTGTATTTAAATCAGCTACCTCCTGCTCTTGAGATAGGATGAAAGGGATTAGCCCAAACTCTAATGTCGGAGTTGGAACTTCTATAGCTATGCTACTAGATGGGACAGATGACTCTAACAGATCATCATGAGACTGAGTCTACTCAAGATTTGCACAATCTTGTTCCTCCTGCTCTCTTTTTTGAAGCTCTCCAGCTGCTTTCTCTTCCTGGTCTCTTTCTCGGTTAGCTACTTGTAATCTTATCCTTTCAACCTCCTCCTACTTTTTCTGTTGCTCTTCTTCTTGTTTCTTTTTCTCAACTTCTTATTTTTCTTTCCTTTTCTTAGTTCCTTCTTCTACTAACCAATGTTCCACTTCTTGCGATAGTTTGAGTGCCTCTTCTTGCCTTTTCTTCACCGCTTCCTCTTCTTGTTTCTTTTGTTGCTCAGCAGCTTTTCCCTTGCTGCCTATAGTCATTATCTTTTTCTTGAATATTTTTCTTAGGGCTGTCATATTTCAGGTATTGCAAAATATTTCTTCCTTTTTATCCCAATAATTTGTGTACTCAAAATGTACCCCTACTGCAGCACAATAGTTAGCAACCTTGTCTTCAGAATCATTTCTATGAAAGCTCATTTATCCAAAGTGGAAGTACTCTAACTCCTTTACAAAATCCAGTACACTCTTCACCTTGGAGAACTTATAACTACCTATATAGAACGGTAGTGGTGGGTATACAACCTTCTTCTGATCAAAAAGGAAGTTCCCAATCCCATCAATGTAAAGCTTCCTCACTACTTCCTTATGAACCACATAGTCTGTGGCATATCTTGGTAAAAGAGAAGGGGCCCTAGTTCTGTAAAACATCCTTAGGTATAGACCTTCTTCTCTTAGGTAATAATGACCATTATCCTCTACAATCTTAAAGGCTTCCTCAGACATGTAGTTACACTCGGCAAGGAATATTAATCTGTATAGTGGCATTATGAAATCTTCGCAAATACTCTTATAATGGCTGAAATATGTACATGCCCAAAACAACTGGTATGCAGAATAAACAGGTGTTTTGGTCTTATCCCACTGGCACTTCAGTTCTGGGAAATGCTGTGGGAATAGAATACAATCAATCATAAAAGATATCATATAGAAATCTTACTTCTTTTGTGAGATTCCTCCAAGTGTTGCACTTATGCATGAGGACAGGCTATTGGATATTATATTGGCCCAGTTAAAAATGGTGCCATGAGTGGCCACAAAGAAAATCACTGGAACCTAGCTTAATTTGTAGTATTTCCCATTTGTTATCTTGAATTTCCTGTTCAGCATAAATGCTAACAGCTTATAAGGAGTGTGCAGGTTCGTGGTTTCATATTCCCCAGAAGGCCTTGTATGAAACTGCTTCTCGGGAACCATCATTCTTCGAACATTATCCAAAATATCAAGGTCAATACCTTTTAACCATTCTTTTGTTAGATAAGTCTGAGGAGTGGGTATCTTCCAGGCCTGAGCTACATAAGTCGGGCTATAAGCAGCAAAACCTTGTCCCTCCGTATTTGACAAAATCATCTTGGTTACGTCGGCTTTTGGGAGGATTCAGCCTATTACTTCTGCACACAAAAAGAGTTATGGTTGCATGGAAACCTTCATAATCTCCGATCTTTCTATGTTGGCACATATTGGAAAATCCTCTAACCCTGTATCTGGGATTCTCTGTTCCTTGATCATTTGGTAGATGTTCCCCCATCTGTACTTAGGTTCACTACTAGTGACAACCTTAGTATCTGCGTATATAACTTTGAATTGCATTATGACCTCCACTTCTAGATCATCTTTCATGGCTTGCACCTTCTTCTTCCCTTTTCGAGGCATATTGCTATATAAATGACGAGGCTCTTTAAACCATGAAAAGTTATGTTATATTCAATCCATTTCAGAAGCATATAACTGTAACTGATAAACTCGACAATTCATATGACCAAAATGAAAAAACCAGTTTTAATCAGAAACTTTACCGTATCATCATGATACATCTTAGCCAGTCTTTTGTTCCCACCATAAACCATGCTATCTTGAAATGAAAAATTAAACAACAGGTTCAAGGATTTCAGGAGGCTGAATGGACACGGTTCATAGGAAAGTACACTCTACTTCACGGGCCATAAGTATTTCATCATGGAAATACATCTCTCTAGGTAGAGTAATCCCAAAACCATCGATAGGTAAGAGGAAAACAGAGGATGTCGGGGAGGAAAACCTACATGGATAACCAGGGTTTTCACCCAAAATGTAAATTTCCTCCCACGACACTCCACAAAAATGCTTATTTCAACCCGTCCAATGGCCACAATCCTACCACCCTCACATTGGAGAGATGAAGGAGTGGTGCAAACGGTGAAACACTCGTCTTCCCACAGTCCTCCTACTGCAAAAGACTGTCAGAGAAACTCTCATCGAAAGAGCTGGGAAAACAATGGTTGGAGCAAGTATGAAAACTGTCAGCCATGGCTAACCCAAAAATTGATCAAAGCTTCAAAACTAAGAAAAAATTGATCTTGTTGTCTAGATACCCTCCGTGAAAAATGGGAAAAGACCTAACCCTACCAAGTTATTACAACAAAACCACCAAGCATCAGAACAAGCAATGGGTAAGATCCTACCTAGCTGCTAAAATGAGCTGGAAGAAGTGTGGTCCCTGCTGGATATATTCGCTCAATGACTGTCAGTTCTACAGACTCAAACGACCAACATTAACCGTAAAATGTTTCCTTACGGGCTTAAAAACAAGAGTCAACATGTAATAAATGAGCCTCGGGCAGAAAACCCTGTTGGTGCCAAAGTTAATATTGGGACCGATCTTGAGAGCAACAATGAGAGATTTGGGTGAAATAATGGAATGGGCCTGATGTCGTTCAGATGGCTACATACTTAATCTACCGGAACAGGAAAAAGGATAAAAAATCCATCGGTAAAACATCTGCATCGACATCGGGGAACTCTTCGTAAATATTATTGGTTACACATCAGACTATGCATCCGAAGTGTCGACGAGGGATTCATCAACAAACTCTTTGGAAAACTCAGGGACAAACTACCGAAATGGTGAGCGGGTAAAAAAAACTCTTTTGCGGACATCGAAAACTAAAACAACAATTCAATCTGGTGTGTTAGAAAGACTATTGATAGCCAACCAGGAAGCATCGAAAAATATTCCCCGATATCATCGATACGACAGACAAAAGTACATCTGATGAATCAGTAAACTCTTGTAAGTATTCTGGAAAGCACGAGAAACAATGATTTGGCAGGCCTTCAAATAACTCCTCCACTACGTCAAATAAACTCCACGAGTTCATCCGATGCATCAGGTGGAAAAAAGAAGTTTTGCTTTTGCAAAAACTAAGTTAAGAAGAAACTTTTGTAGGATAAAGGTAGACTTTCAAGCCCTTTTTAAAAAACTAGAACTTCACAGAAAGAGTAGGGGGGCCTAAAATATAAAAAAATTCGGGATGGTGATTGCAGCAGCAACAATTGTCGACTAAATAGTGAACACGGATCTCTAAACAAACTGAATTTTGAAACATAAACTGCTTTATGACATTTTGTCTAGATCCATTTTCCTTGTTTTCTTTCAACAATTATTTAATCATCTAGACCTTCAAGAAATGTAAGATTTAGAACTTGTCATTGATTTCAATCCCAATGGATAAGGCAACCGGGATTTCAAAGTCTTGATAACTCTTTAGAGGGCAATATATGATATTCATTTACCTCTACATTTGGTTACTTTTGGCCAGGACACCACAAGATCGTAACAAGATTAGGACAAGTATATTCGTTTGTTCCTCATTCTCATGCCTTTTGCATTCTTTTGATGCTTTTAGACTTTTGTCCGATGAGTCTTCCCAGATTGATATTTCTTACACTTGAGATTTGATTTAGGTTCTTCCATCCATAGTGTCCTTTTTTGTGAGTGATATTTCGTTCAGCTCACGGACAGAGAAGAACCTTTTAGCAATCCTTTTATTTACTAATTTATGCTTTTGCACTTTCTGAGATATCCTTTTATTTTAGGGAATCTTGACTCTTAAGACTTTTGGATTTAATTTGTGGCATGGGATTATTTTGAATACCATACACATGTCTGTCCTACTTCCTTTCCATGGATCCTAGGCTGTAAGGTTCCTAGGACAGATATTACAGTGAAGTGGATGGAACCTTAGAATAGTATTTAAGACTTATTCAACCTTGGTTATTTAAAAGGATTTAAAATAGGACTTCAATGTGTTCCAAAAATAACTTTCTTTCCAAGATCTATCAGATTAAAGAATCCTGTAAAAATAAATTCTCACATAGATGACATTCAATAAGAAGTTCCTGGCTTTAAAATATCCACGGTTTGTTCAAAACCCAATGTATTCCAGCACCAAATGCTGAGTTGGTTTATTTAAAATAAACTAGAGTAAAGCATAGAAACAAAATAGCAATGAACTGACATAAAGTAAATCAGAAATCAAAAGAAAAACAAAACTAATTAAAGTAATCAAACAAAAGATTTATTTATGTACAGATAAGTTCTCTCAAAATATCAGGTAAAGTAAGGTTTGAGAACCAAGCCATTTACAGGCATATTCTCTTCCCGTCCTTTCAAATCATGAAGTTTATATTTCAAGGAACCTAACTTTGCAACAACCAAAAATGGGCCAACCCAGAGATGTTGAAACTTAGTGTGCTTACCCTTTTCATCATGCGGGTGATCCCACTTTAGGACTAAATCTCCAACTTCGAAACTCTTATTTCCAGACTTACGCTTGTCAAACCATCTCTTTACAATCTCTTGTTGGTGCTTGAATCTCTCTTTAGATTTAATCCTAGACTCTTCTAATCTCAGCAAAGTATTAATTTTGACTTGTAAAACTTCACTGCTGGATCCTCTTGAAGCTTGGGCTAATTGGGAGGTCGGGAGTAAAATGTTTGGTGGAAAAATGGCTTCCTTTCCATAGACTACAGTGTAAGGTGAGACTCCTAATGAGTTCTTTGGTGTGACTCTATCAGCATAGAGTGCATTCAGGAGAGATATATGCCAACTCCTTTGGTTTTCTATGACAGTCTTCTTCAGAATTCTAATAAGATTTGTATTGGTAGATTCGGCTAATCCATTACCTTGGGGATAATAATTAGCAGAATCATGTAACTTTATTCCTTTATCATTGGCAAATTTCATAAGTTTAATTGATGAGAAATAATATGCATTTTCAAAAACCAAGGAAACTGTGTCACATACCTCAATTTTGCAAAAAAACAATTTAATATTATTTGAGCATAATATGTTAAATTTTATGCTAAGTTGTAATTGATGACTCAGTAGGGTCAAGGATATTTATTGTAAATTCTGAATATTTTATTTATAAAAAAATAAAGGAGGAGACAACAGCTTAGGAGAGTTGTTAAAAGAGTGTTTACTGGTCAAATTGGTGGAGGAGACTGGGTGGAGAGCAAACTGACATGTGGCAGCGTCCTCAAACCACTTCCAACTGTTGCAGGTGGAAACTTCCCTACATTTGTGGTCATGATTCCCCAAGAAAGTGGAATCAGAGCAGGTGGCTCAATTAATGAAAACTGACCTAAAAGACCTAGGCAATCTTTATAAAAATTCCCATTGAAGAGAGCTGGGGCTGCTCATTCTAGAGAAGTGATCATTCAGGTTGAATGAATGTACTTCAGAGAAATTCAATGGAAGGGAAATTTGGAAAGTGTTTGAGGGGATAATTGCTTATTGATCTAGTGCATCTTTTAAGCTGAAGATCATACTGCTAAGAGCAGAATATTTACTGAGGTGTTGAACTAGTCAGTTGACAGAGGGTTCTACTGTTTGCAATCTCCACCCAGTTCTCAGCCAAGAAGACCAGGAATAGGCTCAGGGGTCCTGAGGAAGCGATGTTTGAGCACTCTCCAGGAGATTGGTAGGGAGGAACGACCTCCTAAAGCTGTTGTCGTCTGTCCTCAACAGTTTATATGTTATTTGAGTTTACTGTTTTAATTAAGTAATCTTAGTTTATTTGCTAAATGAATGTTAAAATTTTAGAGTTTATGAAATGTTAGATTTAATCTTCTTATTATATTGTTATAGAAATGAAACTGGTTTAGGAAATAATGAAATAGAATGAAAATCAATTTCTGGACTGTGTTTTTTCACACCTGGAAACCAGGTCGTACTCTAGCACAGACAGAATGTTTTAAGTAGATAAGAGAATGAAAATAGTAGGTAGGATTGTGTATCTATAAATAGCAGAGTAAATTATTTTAATGTTTAAAATAGTATGAAGGAAAGACAGTGTTATGATTTATTTGTGTTTACTGTTTTACTTAATATAACTAAATAAAATGTAGAAAAGAAACAATAAACTACATTAGAGTTACAGTAGAAGTAGAGAGTTAGGTATATAAACAAGCTATTATATACACAGTTTATTTGTTAAAAATATCAACTAAATCTCAACTATTACTTAATATAAACTAGAGTAGGGATATGTTACAAATCCTTAATTTATAAAGAGTAAACAAAGTTACAAAGTTTACTTTCTATCCTTTAGAGAACTCTGAATAAATTCTATGTTGCAGAATAGTAAATAAAAACTATAAATATAAATAATAAATAATATAAAAACTAAGAAATTGCATATTTAGAAACTACTTTATATTTACCAAACAAGCTTATAACCTATGAAGGAAGAACCTCAGAGTCGAAACCCTAACTTCTAAATTATTTATTTATAATTTAATTTACTTAAGTTTTAATCTTTTTACAGTGATAAATATATAAATAAACTTTACAGGAAGATTTCAAAGCATCCTTTAGACTGTTTACAGTCTTTTCTTAAAACAAATATCTTTTATAAACAAGCAAGATAGATTTACAGTTAACAGGTTAATATACCACCACACACCTGTAATAGCCAAACCGAAGTAACAAGAAGCAGAGCTTAAGTAATATTAAATTGAATTATATATTTAGACAAGGGTTTCATTTCTGGTAACCCTAGCTAGTATAGTCTCGAAAAGTAATTCTAAAATTACAAATTTCACATTTCAACTGAGCTACAGTCTTTATATTAACAATAATTACTTACAAAAAGATATCTTAGACAGTAATTTTATTCACTGACAAAGAAGAATAAAAACCCTAAATTACACAGAATCATAAATTTCAAGATTACAAATCCATTGCAAAAACGAGACAGAGCTCGAAGTTAAAATCCTTTTTAAAAACCAAATGTATTACATTGATAGGCCATAAGGCTACAAAATTAACCAAAATACATCACACAGCTTAAGGCTGGTACTACCCAGCATCATAGCGAGGGTTTGTAAACAAAACTAAAAAAAGAACTTATTAAAACCTCATATCTAACGAAGAAACCAGACTGGCTTCCAAGCTCTGTGTTTTACCATCAACAACCCTTTTTACAAGCAAGTTAAAAACCCATTCTTTGAACTCAGGGCTTACCGATTGGGGCCATGAGTCCACTGAAGCCAGCCAACACTATCCTCATCACTGAAGTTTAGAGCTATCATGAGTTCCTGCAAAGAACACAACATTGTGCGTTAATACATAGATGAGTCTCCATTTACAAACCTAACTGTATAAACATTTTTAACAGTGAGTTATCCATATTAAAAACTGAGTGTATTTACCTGCAAGCAAGAAGAATAATTTGAGCATCGATGAAGCTGTTATAAGCTAAAGTAGTTTGAAATAGAGATGGATATAACCCTTATGCCGACCTAGAGTAGAGACAAAGTTATCAAGCTCAATTTCGCAGGCCGTGACGAGGTGCAGGAGAAACAAGACTGGAACCTTAGACTGGACGAGAGCCAAAACACAACAAACAATAATTACTCGTACAATAAGGTGCACAACTATGACAATGTATAAGCTAAAGACTAAGGAAGGAAACTACAGCAAGAACTAACACAAGCCATGGAGCAAGCAAGTAGTGGAGAAGCCACTCATGGCCGCCAAGACAATTACACAGAGTAGTCGCAGATCAGCAAAAACCCCGGAGGCAAATGAAAAACGAGTAGGGTTTCCAAGTATTTTTATGTCGCTATTGCATGGACGAGAGGTGACCATGTGCCCTCCAAATATTTAAACCATGCAATGGTCGAAGTCTATAGTTTACCTGCGTATTCAATAATTAGTTTATTATTGTATATATATATATAAACAACTATGTAACGAATATGAAAAATAGTTTTATATATGCACTGATTACAACTATATCATGGTAATCAGAGTTATCAAGGCTTGTATAATTGAGAGTAATGATATCTAATGTTGACCTTAGATTTTGGTTATAACAGCCTTGCCATCGATACAATCCCAAAGTCGACCATGCATTAGAACTTTTCTTTATAACAATTGATATGTATACTTTGCAAAACGAAGATATAGTATTTACATATGATATTGAAGTTAAACTATATCATTGAAACCGATGGTTTAAAATAGCTATAATATATGTCGTTGACTATAAGAGTAAGGGTATTTAAACAATAACATTTAAACAATCACAAGGCTCGACCTTGGGGTAAGCTTACACAAATAATAGTTTGTATGCTCACTTGTCAATATTAATAATAAAAGATCCTATCATTATTGGCAAAGATAGTTTGTGATTGTTTATGTTTGCTTGTTCTTAGCATAATATATGAATCTTTGTCATATTGGTTTCATTTAATGTAGACCTCAGGTTAGAAGCTCTAAGTAGAAAAATTCTATCTTGATAGTTATTATTATCTACAACTATTATAAGTAAAGACAACTTGTTAATAGTAAATTTTACCATGAAGTAAACTATGCTCAAGGTTTATAATTATTAGAATAACACTGATAATATATTTACCTTGGACTCATGAAAGTGATGGTAAGTAGTATTCCATCTTAAGACGATGTGTCTAAACTACAAGAACCAAATTTATAATGTCATGGACACTTCCAAATAGAATATTTCTATAGGATGCAAGCAATAATTATCTTGGAACAATATAAATTAAGGGATATTGTATATAGTTACAATAATATGAGCAACAAGGCAATAGTTTAAGTACTGAAGTCTTTAACTTAGTGCTTAACTTACTTACATACAAACATTAGATTAATAACTTCGAGGGCTAGTAAGAAAAGACAAAACATAAACTTTTACTCTATTGGAGACCGTTACTATCGAGATTGACAAGAACACTTTCTTGATTAAGAGACAGCACAATCAAATACAACCTTAGAGATATAAACATGTTGAAATAGAAATAAATGTATTATGAAGAACATGAGAGCTAAGCTCACAGTGAGTATCTTTGTTCCACTAAGTATGATAAATATAATGATCTTATATATAAATATGAATACTGTCTTAGAAACAAAAGCTATAGAAGACAAATTACTTTACCTCATAATAGCTTGCTTATAAATAATCAGTTAGTTACTATTAGTTTAACATGCAACAGATATACTTCTTGCTACTTATGAATTAAACTTCTACTTGATCGACCGTTACCTTTTGAACCTGTAAGAACCAGCAGTCCATCTGCATTAGCATAAATGCTAAGTAAGCCCAAGTTTTCAAAGATAGATTTCACCTACTTGCCAAAAGTAAACTTGTTAGTTAAACTGAAAGAAAGTTGAATGCAGGTCAATCTTATATACATTACGAAAATGAAAGCTGTATTAGTTATCGTAATATAAAAATGATTAATACTAATTGATAGACTGTTTCATTTTTCGCTAACCGCTAGCAGTTAGTAAACTGTGTATTCAACATTTTATGTTATCTTAAAAATTTTAATTTTTTATGAAATTTTGGGGTTTTGACATGTGGTATCAGAGCACAAGGTTCAAACACTAGGCCTTGATGAAGCTCAACTTACTTATATGAAACAATGTATTAAATCATTCTAGTGATGTTGTTTTATTTTAATGTTATTCGACAGAGAAATTTGTTTCTGAGTTTAACAATAGGTATCGAAAGACTGGAGGAATATGTGGAAGAGGAATCTCCCTTTACTGAACAAGAAAACACACAAAGAGACCCTATACAAGAATACATAACTACTAATTCCTCAGAACTCTTACAAACAGTAAAAGACGTAAAATATGAAATGGAATCTATTAAAAAAGAAAATGAAAGGATTCTGAAATGGAATCTATTAAAAAAGAAATTCTTATCTGAACAGTATTATGAAGAAAGAGTGTAGCTAGGGTTTTACCCCTAGCTTGTGCGAATGAGCACCTACTAAGGAGAAGTGACTCCTTAGTAGCAGTTTAGTAAAATGTAAATAAAAAAGCTAAACAGAAAAATGAACTACTCTAAATATATGCATGAAACAAAACAACGAAATGTAAAGAATGGTTTTTATATTGATATTACCTCTGATGTGAAGGTTGGTGAAGCTCTTGGCAGTGATCCAAGACGGTTGCTCCAAGCTCCAGCCTGCTCCTTCTCCTTCTCCGATGGTGGAAATGGGCCAAAAGGGGCTCTTAATGGTGAAAGTAGCTCAAGGGTGAGCTAGGGTTTCCAGAGCTATTTTGGCAGAGTAAGGATGCTTATGATTGTGGATGTGAAATAAGGGGTCTCCATCACCTATTTATAGTTTTTCAGTGGTGGAGTGCTGGCCCATGGTTTTGGAAACCCTATGGTTTAGGGCAGCTGTATAGGGTTTTTTCCTCCTTTTCCTCATTATTTTATATTTTTTCTTCCCTTTTAGGGGATTTTTGCTATTTTTAGAGGAATTTTGGATATTTTTGGAGGAAAATGCCATTTGGAGGCTTTTTAGTGGGATTTTCAGGGTTTTTAAGGGAAATATGGTAGGAAAATGGACAAATGAGCCATGTAATGGGGTAGATGAGGTAGTGAACACTTTTTGGGTGTTAACAAAGAGCAAAAGAATTCTATGAGCTTAAACTAGGAACAATGACTATGAAAGATTTGAACAACAAGTTTTTAAGTCTGCTTAGGTATGTGCCATACCTTATAGATGAAAAACCGAAGGTACAGCGGTTCCTCAATTGTTTACCTTATCACATAAAGGATAGGATTGAGTATGACAGTCCAAAAACTTTGGAAGAAGCTATGAGGAAAGCCAATTTCTGTTATGAACAGAATAGGAATAAGGAGAGTATGGCCAACTAGAAGGCCAAAAAGAACAATAATAATTATGATAAAAAAAGGAAAGAATTTGTGCCCAATCAGAATTCTAAAAATAATATGGCCAGAAATTTTCCTAACAAGAATTTCCAACGGAATAAGAATAATTCACCGAGCAATCAGAACAATTCAAAGGGTAAAGAGTCTGCTAATAATCATGGTAATTACACAAAGAAATTTAAATGCAAAGAACCTATAAAGTTCTAGGAGTGTAATGGCCCACATTATGCCTTAGTCTGTCCCAACCAGAAAAAGACTGTCAGTAATATCCATACAATACAGGAGGAGATGACTATTGGAGACTTAGCGAGGACTATGCCCAACATCAATGCAGCCTTGGAGAATCGATAGGCAGACTATCAAACTTCCATGGTGGAAGTAGAAGGTAAGATAAACCAAACCCCTATAGCTATTTTAATTGATCCAGGAGCTAGTCTAAGTTATATTTCACCTAAATTGGTAGAAAAATGTAAGCTGCTTGTTGAAAAATTTGAAAGTTCTTGGTTGGTTCAGTTAGCCATTGGTGCAAAAAGGAAGGTAACTTGTTTTGTAAATAAATGTGCAGTAGTTATGGATCAATTTGAAACTTTTGTAAAGCTTAATGTATTACCTCTTCGTTCTTATGACATACTAATTGGTATGGATTGGTTAGAATAACATAGGGTGATCTTAAACTATTATGATAAAACCTTTACTTGTATAAATAATGATGGAAAATCAGTAAGTGTAAAGGGAATCCCTAGAAAAACAACTATAAGGCAGATTTCTGCTTTGTAGCTTAACATAGATTTTAGGAAAGGCTGTAAGACTTATGCAGTAATAGTAACTAATGAGGAAAATCTAAATAATACAGATAAATTAAAATTGGAGGATATATCAGTTTTAAAAGAGTATTCATATGTATTTCCGGAAGAAATTCCGGGACTACCTCCAAAAAGGGAACAAGATTTTACCATTGAGCTGGTACCGGGTGCAGTACCTAGCTCAAAGGCCCCTTATCGGATGAACATACTTGAACATAATTAACTAAAGTCCCAATTAAAAGAACTTATTGACAAGAAGTATATTCGACCCAGTGTGTCTCCCTGGGGGGCACCTGTCATCTTCGTTAAGAAAAAGGATGGAACTATGCGACTTTGCATAGATTACCATCAGTTGAATAAGATGACTATTAAAAATAGATACTCGTTGCCTCGCATAGATGATCTATTTGATCAACTATGAGGAGTTGTGGAGTTTTCAAAAATTGATTTAAGGTTTGGATATCACCAAGTTAGGATTAAAGATGAAGACACCTTTAAAACAGCTTTTAGGACTCGATATGGCCATTACGAGTTTTTTGTCATGCCATTCGGTCTCACTAATGCCCCAGCTACTTTTATGTGTTTAATGAAAAATTTAATGCATAAGTATCTAGATAAGTTTGTGGTCGTGTTTATCGACGACATACTAATCTACTCGAAATCTAAAGAAGAGCATAAGGAACATTTAAAAATTGTTTTGCAAGAGTTACAAGATCATCAACTCTTTGCAAAGTTTAGTAAATGTGATTTCTTTAAGGATTTCTTTAAGGATGAAATCCAGTACTTAGGTCATGTGGTGACTAAGGAAGGTACTTCGGTGGATCTCGAAAAGATAAAGGTGATTGAAGATTGGTCGGTTCCTAAAGATGTAACTGATGTACTGTTATAGCGGATTTCACCACACTAGGCGAATCACACATTGTATGGCCTTCCCCTGTCTCGCTGCAGACTCATTAACCCCAATGGACCACTTTTTGTCTTTTGATGTATCATTGACCATCCCTAAAAACATTAGAAAAATGATATACGCGTCCTTTTCCCCGATAACCGTGTACATACGTGGATATTCCATCTATAGTCGCGTACATCGGGATGTGTACATAATCCAAAATCCTTTGGAGCATTCCTTGACTTGGATCGGACTCATATGACTCCTGGCCTTCCATATTCCTTGAGATCGCACGGATTTGACCTTTCAGTATCACTTTGAAAATCTATTTAAGGAACCCTTGAGACATTGAAAGAATAAGAGAGAATTGAGAGTACCGAAACTATAGTCCATTGTTGCCAGAACTTATGCTTGATTCTGCATCCCTTTGTCCCTTGGAGCACTGTTTTGTTCTTCCCAAGCTTGCCTTTTGTTAGTAAGCTTGCTATCAGAGTGATGGAGGATTGAGGTGGTGGAGGCCCAAGTGGGGGATTCAGTTTCTCTGGTTCGCAAACGTGCCGTAGGAGGTTGTCACTTGTAATCTCTGATTCATTTTAATAGAAATATCTTTTCCTGTCCAGTAATGTGTATTTGAATGAATATTGTATCCATTGGAATATGTCAAATGCTTTTACATTATTGATTATATATGCTAGAATAGATCTAACACCATGAAATATAGTATGCTTGTATTGTTTACTTGTTGTTGAGGACGTGCTATAACAATTCAAGTTGAAGATTGGAAAGCTCAACGGGGATCTACTTCAACCGTCCGGAATAAGGTACGAGGTTTGATCCTTTAGTGTTAGATGTTTTTATTTCTATTGCATATTGGGAAAGATTGATTTCTGGAGTCTAGCTGTCTGTTGTGGTACCCCAAGCCATAGGAATTTCTCTCCGTAACAAAATTGGCGAATCCGCTGGGGAGTTCCTAGTAATTGTTCTTTGGGGGTTGATTTCTTGGCATTCAATGTATTTGAATTGCTCCCTCTCTCTTGTTTCTGTGTTGGGTATGGGGGCATGTATGCTTGGTAGAGCCTGATTGGTGTGAATTTAGTCTCAGCCTGTCTGTTTGCCTTGAATTTGTGCATCTTTTTATTCTTGTATGCAGGTTTGTCAATTACAATCGCGTATACATGCGGTTTCCCCTGGGATTGTCGCGTATACCATGGTTTTTACCTTTTTGTGGAAGATATTGGATTGCTGGGTGAATTCTGTTAGTTGTTGAGTCTCCTTTGGCACTGCCTGAGTCTGTTAATACCTCTGTTTCTAACCAGAAATGTTTTTTTTAGCCTAATTTTTTTTTTTTTAGGAAAGTTCTTGTCATGGCATCTTTGATTTTTTGTTTGAGATTAGTGCATTAGAGTCCTTTTGCCTTAGTGCTTTGCTGGAATGCTATTTATGTGTGCTTGCAGAGTTTGGGGTGGTTAAAATCATTCTTTTGCTTTTTGTATCTCTTTATTTTCAAAAAATCCAAAAACATTTGCTTATCATCATGCATTGCATTTTGCACTTTGCATTGTACTTGCATTAGAACTAGATTTGCTTTGGAGTAATAGTTAGGACTTCATATAGGGAAATTTGCATTCAGCATTTGAAGAAGAAATTGTGCATTCACGTAGTATGCATACCCTATTTTCATGGACACAATGCATTTGCATTGATTGTTAGGTGTGCATTTTACTTCTTGTTGCGTCATAACACCATTAGTTGCACTACCATATCCTATTTTTGAGTAATAAATCCAAACTAAAATCAACGCTAATTAAAATGAATTACACTCTTTTCTTTTCTAGGGTGCACCAACAAGCTTAGGTTTTAGGATCTTGGAATAGTTCATTGAAAGTTAATTCTCCAAGATCACTAAACGACAACAACTAGGTGTTTGTCCAGGGAGTGTGTGAAATCCTTTATATAACCAGTGTTCTCAGGAAGCTCCTCTCAAAAGGTTGTCAAGCACTAGGAAGTGTGAGTGGTTGTTGATCGGGATAACCCTTGGTTGGTAACTGTGTAGCACCGGCGATATAGCCAGGATTGTATTCGTATCTGGGGGCTCTTTCGGGAGTTTCGGGCTTTGCTACCCTGCCCATACGGTCAATCCCGCCTACGACTGTCCGCCTGAGCGTTGATTATATCGAGGTGACCTTAGTGACCTTACCTAGGATATCGAGGGGGTACGTGTAGAGGTTATTCTGCATGTGTCCCGGCCAGGTTGGGGTTGGACAGCACAGTCGCTTTACGCGTTGAAGTTGAGGGCCGCAATAATTGGTTTCAAACCTCCGCTTGTGGTGACAAGGGCCTCTCAAGCCTCTCCTAGGCGAGACATACCGGCCACATTCAGGAGCTCACTTATCCAGCCCTTGTTTGCTTGCTTTTGGCTTTAGATTTTGTAGTGATTGCTCTGTGCATGCTAGTTGGCCTAGGGTTGATGTAAATAGAGAGTCTTTGCTTTTTGTTGAGTCATTGTGGAGTTGGGTGCGGTTCCACGCTGTTCTCGTCGGTTAGCAGGACTTTCTCCTTCCACTTCTCCTCCTCCTTTGGGAGAGAGGCCTAGATTGTCCAGGCAGACTATGTCACACACTGATTCACACACCATGGAGGATCATTCAGAGACTATTCCTGAGCCACCTCCTCCTATTCGTATTGACGATGGGGAACTTACTCTTACATACGATCCCTCACCTGACCTAGCTGAGATCGGTCCTGTGATTTCCCAGATAGGATCTTTTCATGATAGACCTACTCATACTAGGGCAGATTCCCCATTAACTTGTTACCGGTATGGAATGTCGGATGATGCCGAGACTCACTTTGACCCTCCTAGCACTAGCTATGGTAGTTATGTTACGACCGGTTTTCCTATGCACGATTTGACATTTCATGTTGAATCCGACTATGAGCCTAGCACTATGCCTGGGAGCAATCCCATACCTTACCTTGCAGAGAGGTTTGGGAGTACTAGTCACATTGCACCTTCCATCCCAGTGGTGGAATCTCCATCTTATATACCTCCTAGGTCTAGAGTTAGTGATCTAATAGGGATACCAGGTTCCAGATGAGTGACGATAGGCACTAGTACATTTCTTCTTACAGAGATTCCTTCGTCCTCGCTTCCGAGTTCTTCAAATGTAAACCCTCCACCTTACTCACATGGTCCTTCGAGTCGGCACGTAGCTACGAGTCAGATCTGTACTGTGGTTACTAGACCAATTGTGTCTCAAGCCTACATACCACCCGTGGTTTCAGGAGGTTATGTTCATGTTTCTAGAGGTCAGATTCCTACTTCTGTAACGTATATCCCTACCTATGGAGTGTCTCATGGGGCATCGCAAGCGATGACCTATGGACCCTACTATGGGACGCAGTATGGACATGTCTCTCCACCTTATGGAGGTGGATATTCACAACCTGCTTATTCTCCTAACTATGGCTTTGTAGCTCCTACTAGTCAAGGTCCACCTCATTATGCTACTTCCACGCCACCCTATACAGGTCATACAGGAGGAGGTCACTATGGCCAAGGTCATGGTGGTAATCAATCCTATATGAACCAGGGAGAGGTCCCTAGACCTCATCATCCTAGGCTCCCTTTCCTCGCGACACTCAATTTTCCTGACTTATCGAGACTTACGAACGACCCTGTGGCTCATGACCCAGCTTGGCCAGCTGTCCCTACCAAGCTTCCTTCGGACATCCCTAAGTTCGAAGGCAAACCAGGAGAGGATCCAAGTGAACACGTTACGACATTCCACCTATGGTGCTCTTCCAATTCATTGCATCAGGACTCAGTCCGTTTGAGACTATTTCAACGCACCCTTACAGGGCCTGCAGTGAAATGGTATACAGAGTTACCTAGCGGTGCCTTTACTTTGTTCGACGACCTTGCGATGACTTTCCTTAATCACTTCCAGCTACCAGTGCGCTATGATGTTGGTACTGAACTCTTGTCGACATTTCGGAAAGATAAAGCCACCCATATTTCTGATCATATTCAGGAGTGGCGTAGACGGAAGAGATTAATTAAAGCCTTTATATTGCCAGAATTCCTCCTTGAGTGGTTCCCCAAATCTTTATTGCCATATATCGTGAAGGATGTTTCCACATCCGGAGTGCAGAATGAGGAACAAGCAATCTTTAGGGTGCAGGAACTAGACTTGATCTATGCTCAGTCTGGTTTGTTATATGAGATTATACCCAATGCTCCTCGTTCTAGTTACGATCCCAAGGTCAAACTTGGACCACATGCCGATGGCATTGTGGGTAGTGCAAGTAAGAAACCTGCAGGTTCGGTTGTGAAACAAGTTGCTCAGTTGTCAATCAACCAATCTGCCTCAAGACAAGCTACGGCTTCGTCTCAACCTACCCAAATGGCGAATGTACTTGCTGTGCAATCGTCCGACCAGAAGGGTAACCAGCAACCTGGACGAAATAGAAAAAAGGGTAAAAATAATAATAAAAAGGGTGGGAATAAGAATGAGAATGCCAACAATAATGACAAGAACAATAAAAATGTTGGTGGGGACAAGCAGAATAAACGTAAGGTTAAGTTTCCTTGCAAGCTATGTAAGGATGATCACCTCACTTACTTGTGCCCTAGGATGGACGAAGCTTCGAAGTTCATAGCACAGGGCCCAGCTGTGTTAACGAACCCTTTACCGCATAACCATAATATGAACTCGAAGTCCCATGATCAATCTAGTGATGAAGATCCACCTGAAACTAGTGGTCGTGGGTGCATTAATATGGTCCGTGCCGCTAAAGTTGTGATGCGTGCAAAATATTATACTTCGTCACAACCCAACCCAAGCAAAGAACCTGATCCACCAGGAACTCCTTTGCGCATTGAGAAACCTGGGGATAAACTTGAGGCTACACCTCGCATTCCTAAGGGGGTACTTAAGCATTCGGGGCATAATACAAATGCCCAAGCTGCCCAGAACTATTCAATTGTCGAGGATTTGGGTCATACTCCTTGTGCAATGTCTGCATTAGAAGTGCTTCAGAGTTGTCCGTCGCAAAGGAAGGCTTTGCTTTCTGCTCTTGGTGTGAATGGTGATGATTCTTCCTCAGTGATCAAATTTGAAACCGTAGGACATCAGCCTTGCTTTCCCTACTATGTGTCCCTTTTGGTGCATGTAGAATGTCTTAATATGATCGTCAAGCGCACTATGATTGACGAGGGCGCTGCTGCTTCTGTGATGTCTTTGTCTTGTTGGAAGGGTCTTGGTTCTCCTGAGTTGTCAAAATATATGACCATGTTAACTGCTTTTGATGGGAGATCATTTAGGCCGCACGGTATCCTTCCTTCTCTTAAAGTCCATTTGGGAGGGAAGACCGTTGCGATAGAGGTCGAGGTGGTTGATGCGCCCCTTGACTACAATCTCTTACTGGGAAGGAACTGGATGTATAGTATGCAAGCCGTTGCGTCTTCCGTATTTTGCGTTGTATGCTTTCCTCATAATGGGAAGATTGTAACGATTGATCAAATGGCATTCAAGAATCCACCTATTAGTGCATCTTTGGAAGCTTCGGTTCTGAAAGTTGAAGATTCCCAGCCGGCAACTGGGAGTGTGGGTATAGGCATGTATCCGTCCTTCATGGGAACCTTTAGTTGTCCTGCGCCCATCCTCATGATAGGATCTAGTTTCGATGGTGCTTCGATGTCTACAAGATAGGTGCCTTTTCGCACAAGTCATATGGGAGATCCTTGGATTCTTCCTTCACCGAGTCCTTCGAGTGAGCCCATTGAGACAAGCGTGCCATTGCCTACAGTCATGATAGCTTACCAAGATAATATCCAGTCTGCTGCAGAGCCTTGTTCTTCCTCTTCGCAGACGAAGGAGGAAGACCCCTATGTGCTGCCGGCATGGGAAGTACAGTCTTCTCATGCCCACGATTGCCTTGATACGGTTTTCCCTTCAGATGAAGCGATTATCGAGGCTAGGTTGGGAGTTGAGCCACCATGGGAGAAATTCTATCATAGATCGGACTTTCTTCCTGAGCTTGACCGTGTGGAGAGTGAGGAGATTCCTTCGTTGAAGTTAGTTGTGGAACTCTTACCAGACACTTCACCTTTGGAGGAGCGTTTGGTTCACCTTGAGCAACTCGATGAGCAGCATAGAGATGCCTTGGTGACTCTAGAGGTTAATAAGCGTCACGTGAAGGCCCAATATGATAAGTCTGTCCATCTGAGAGTGTTTAGTGAGGGAGACTTGGTCCTTTTGTGGGATCAATCGAAAGAACCCTTGGGGGCAGGGAAGTTCAATCCTATGTGGCATGGTCCTTATGTGGTCAAGCCTGTGTTAGAGAAGGGTGCCTACGAGTTAGTGGATTACAAGGGGACAGTCTTGGCAGAGCCTAGAAATGGGCTCTATCTCAAAAAATACTATGCATGATATTTAGCCAAGGTTGTTTGTTGTATATTATTGTACAGCTTTTTTGCATAGTTAGGTCTTGTTTATCGTGATAGGGTTTGTGATTAGTTTCCATTTCTTGTGGCAGATGTCGATGGAATCTTCCACCTACATAGGATTCGCGGATGGTGCAAGCCGTCACACTCAACACTCAGCCTCAGCTGCTTGGGTGATTTATACTCCTATGGGTCATGTACTGTCTTCAGGAGGTGTATGTCTACGGCCATCTTCCAACAATGTTGCTGAATATAGTGCCGTTATCGAGCTTCTATGGGATGCCATTTCGCATGGTTTTCTCTCTCTTGAGGTACGTCTTGATTCAGAGTTAGTAGTGTCACAGCTCAATGGTTTGTACCATGTTAGAGATCCGACGTTATTGAGGAGATTCTTACATGTGAGATTGTTAGAATGGCATTTTGAGAACATAACATATATACACATTCCAAGAAATTATAATCAAATTGCTGGCTCATATGATAACTATGTGTTAGATTGGCATTTGTTTCATTCATTATAAATTAATCATAAACACAAATTTTTACACATGTAAATAAATAAATCGATCACCATAAAACTTTTTTATATACATCAAAAATGTGGTAATACATAGTGTCATAATACAAAATTGGGGCTTTGAAAGCCACCATCATATACATGGTAGTACAAAATAGATACACTCCCAAGTGTCTAGTCCTTTGGAGGTGGATGAGGGTTGTGATCATGATATGTCACCACGGCTCTAGCTAGCCACTGGAATAAACGCACCCATGCGCGTGGTACACCCACCACCTGTCTTTGCATAGCCTCAGGCAAGTCCTCGACTTGCGCCATGGGAATCCTGTGAGTCAGTCGCACGAATTTGGTATGGATGCTTTGGAGCATTCGCTCCGCATCCACACCGGTGATATCGTCTCCTCTTCCCCTCCGTCTATGACATGGGAAGCCCTCTGGTCGCCGTGGTCCCACATCTGCACATGAATGGTAGATGTCACTATGTATTGTCACCCAAAAACATGTCTTTTTGATTCCATATAATCAAGAAAACACAAAAAAATTAAATACTTCAAAATTTTTTAAAAGAGTAAGGGTTGAGATTCGTTACCTATGTCTCCATATGCTGATCCTGGTGGTAATCGCATGTCCAGGTATCCCCAAAAGTCTATCCCTGCATAAGGGTAGTCCTCTATGGAAACAATCTATCATCGCCACCATGGAAAAAAGTCTGCTAGATAAGGGTTGGCCACCCTACCGCCCCCCAGTCTGCGCATCGTGTCTTCCCAACGTCATTGGGCCGGATCTCGAACCCCGTGGAGAGGAACATCCACTCTAGGGCTCAATCCTAGAACACACTTGAAGAAAAACGTGCTCAAGATACTGTTGAACCCGAAGTTCCGTATACTACCTGCCTTGCACTTGTTGAGCTGATGTTTCATGTTGCTCAGTAGTGAAGTGCTCCAGTCATAGATGGTCGGTGTCATGCACTCCACCGCATAGAACATCAGTGGCTGAGAGGCCTGATGGAGTGATGCTAAGCCTGCTATCCTGCCCAGTGTTAGTAGTATGGCCTTTAGGCCCAGTACCTGTATAGCGTTGGTGGGAACTTGGCTCCCCACCTTCTCCGTCTCTAGGTAGCAGTACACAGCTATGTACTCGTCGATAGTCAGCCCATGACCTGGCCCTCCTCGGGCACGAAGGTTCACCATCTCACCTCGCCATGATAGACCTGTGATAAAGTAGATATCCTCCACCTCAATGGTGAGGGACATACCATCTAGCCAGAAGGACTCTGAGTCCAGATCCCAATAGTCTACAAGCATCTGTAGTAGTCCTGGTTTGGCCCTCAAGCTGCCTAGGTACCAAAACTTGTAGAGTCTACATCTTCTTAGAGCTTCTTGAGCCATTCTGTCAGCCCTTACTGCTTCCTCTACATCACCGTGCTCACGTTCTCGCCACTCTAGCACCATCCTGCATGAGAATTTGACCAAAATGTCCATTAGATTCATGAAAATCTTAGTGTGCGGTGTCATACGCGGCTGTTTTACAAACAGCCGCGTATGTACGCAGTTTCTGGTCCCTTTTCCACGTATAGCCAGCCCTATACGTGGAAAAAGCCTCGATACCCGCGTGGGCCGTAGCGCTCATGTAAGTTTGGCCTTTAAAAATTCATTTGACCATGAAAAATTATAAAAATTGTATTGAAATGCAAGCAGAGAACATGAGTAAATACCTAGAAGAATCGGTTGTGAATTCCGTCGGCTGGATCTCCTGGAATTTGCAGTTGAAAATTAGAGCTCCAATGGGTAAAAGTTTCAAATGATTTATATTTTTTACTATTTATAGAAAAATTTTCAAATATTTGAAAATTTTTACCCCCTTTCCTATAGTTTTGACCGTTTCTAACCATTTTGGACCGTTTCTGACCTAATCTGTGATGTAGAAGACCATTTTCAGCGCCGTTTCAGCCTTTGGATTAACCTGTTCGTACTGATCTCAGGTATAACGTCTACACTGGCATATAGGTTAGGTTCACCACCGTTTGCATTTTTCATGACCTTATGACCATGTCATTATTTCCTTAGGTACGAACCCACTCTATTATGTCACGGAACCTTCTTCCTGCTATAGAAGTGGCATGATATGAGTGGTAGAGCCTCACCTTACATGGGTACCCTAGTTAGCACCTTATTTGCATTTGGTGCCCATGCCGATGTTTCCCCTTTAGGGTGTGGGAGTCCGTTGTATAGTATTTCCATGACATTTAGCAAGAGCCTCATACTCCTCTTGATCTTACGCTGGCCATGACCCCCCAGACTCCCCTTGTATCAAGTTGTGGATGCATTATCATGAGCTTTTCCTGTCTTATTGAGCTTTATGCCAGCTCCCCTGACATTGCGTTTCAGCCATATAGCCCGAGCTTGTCTCATGTCTAGCCATGCAGAGCCTTTATTTATATCTTTCGCAGCTTGATTCCCTTTTACCGGGAGGGGATTTTCCCCCGAGTGTCGATATCCTACACATGTATCCTTGCATTGAGCATAGGTATGTTCCACTGCTTGGAACTAGTTTGTTTTCCCTAAAGGACACTCGTGTCCTCCTAGTTTGTAACTATAAAGCTAGTTTATTCTTTTTTCAAGCTTTTCAAATAACTGAAAAAGACCAAAAAAATCAAAAAACCAAAAATCCGGACAAGAAAAGATATTATCTTTGGCAGCTGTCGAGTCATGTCGCCTTCGAACAGAGCACTATATATCACATCCATTGGTTGGGTTATATTTTGACTTAGGAGCTGTACTCGTTATCTGAGTTTTATCTCCACCGATTGGTTAAGCTTCCAGTCCCTATGGAGCCTCTATTGATGCCTCCTGCATCATAGAGATGTCCCAGTTTATATATCGAGTCTATGCTGCCTTCATTCAGTCACCATACGCCGTTATGCTCTTGTTCGAAGGAAGTTGAAACCTAAGTCGGCCATTCCTCAGTTATCTTGACTTTACATGTCGGCCATTCCCAGTACAGTTATTGGTTCGTGCACCTTATGATCGAGTCCTTCCACATTATACAGCTTTGCTGAGTACCTCGTGTTGGATGATGGGGAATGCCCTAATGCCCTCCTTCCAGCAGATTTCATCCCATCGACTTCAGATCATTTATTTTGGGATTGGAATCTAGAGTCATTTTGAGTGCCTTGAGACTTGCAGTCATCAGTGGCAGGTTCTCTCGCCATCGACAGTTTTGGGAATACATCAATGTCCCCTGATCGATGGATTCTCTCAAGTGTTTGACCTCAACACATTTATTCACACTTGTTAGTTTGCACTCTAGTATCTTGATTCCCATTTTCATTATTGGTGGGTGATCTCACGTCTGTTAATGGTATACATCAATGACCAGTAATCAGATGATGGACTACTATGTTCAACCTCGACACTTCTATTCACATAGTAGGACATGTACTCGTAGCGGTGTGTGTAGAAGACCTTCCAGATTGGTGGCATCCACTATATGCTACCTCCTTGATCGTGCTAGTGTTCATGAGATTTCAGCTCTCGTGACTTGTTCCAGTATATGTCAGATATTTCCAGCCACTATGGAGATATTGATCTGTTATATATCTTCAGCCTGTGTGGAGATCATGGTCCTTTGTATATCTTCATCATGGAGATTCTGATCTATGTATATTGTACTTGGCGATGACCACATCTATGTGTTATCATGTTTCATGCCTATTCATGGCCATTGTACTCTTATGTATCCGGGACTGCTATATGTATTCGCAGTTATATGCAGAGTTGTATTATGGTATTATGCTGATTGGGTGGCTGGTCTTCCATTTGGGTACCTTCATCGCTTCACTTCTGGGATGGACTTATAATGTATTTCGGCCATCGTATAACCCCTATGATCTCATACATTAGGGGGCATCTGTTATAGCGGATTTCACCACACTAGGTAAATCACACATTGTATGGCCTTCCCCTGTCCCGCTGCAGACTCATTAACCCCGATGGACCACTTTTTGTCTTTTGATGTATCATTGACCATCCCTAAAAACATTAGAAAAATGATATACGTGTCCTTTTCCCCGATAACCGCGTACATACACGGATATTCCATCTATAGTCGTGTACATCGAGATGTGTACATAATCCAAAATCCTTTGGAGCGTTCCTTGACTTGGATCCGACTCATATGACTCCTGGCCTTCCATATGCCTTGAGATCGCACAGATTCGACCTTTCAGTATCACTTTGAAAAGCTATATAAGGAACCCTTGAGACATTGAAAGAATAAGAGAGAATTGAGAGTACCGAAACTATAGTCCATTGTTGCCAGAACTTATGCTTGAGTCTGCATCCCTTTGTCCCTTGGAGCACTGTTGTGTTCTTCCCAAGCTTTCCTTTTGTTAGTAAGCTTGCTATCGGAGTGATGGAGGATTGAGGTGGTGGAGGCCTAAGTGGGGGATTCATTTTCTCTGGTTCGCAGATGTGCCGTCGGAGGTTGTCACTTGTAATATCTAATTCATTTTAATAGAAATATCTTTTCCTGTCCAGTAATGTGTATTTGAATGAATATTGTATCCATTGGAATATGTCAAATGCTTTTACATTATTGATTATATATGCTAGAATAGATCTAACACCATGAAATATAGTATGCTTGTATTGTTTACTTGTTGTTGAGGACGTGCTATAATAGTTCAAGTTGAAGATTGGAAAGCTCAACGGGGATCTACTTCAACCATCCGGAATAAGGTACGAGGTTCGATCCTTTAGTGTTAGATGTTTTTATTTCTATTGCATATTGGGAAAGATTGATTTCTGGAGTCTAGCTGTCTGTTGTAGTACCCCAAGCCATAGGAATTTCTCTCCATAACATGTACGATCCTTCATGGGAATTACAAGTTATTACCAAAGGTTCATTGAAGGGTTTTTGAAAATTGCAAATCTGATAACTTCTTTGCAGAAGAAGGGAAAGAAATTTGATTGGAACCAGAAATGCGAGGATAGTTTTAAAAAGTTAAAAACTTTATTAACCAGCACACCTATTTTAAGAATAGTTGATCCAAATAAATATTTTATAGTATGTACTGATGCCTGCAATGATGGTTTAGGTGGAGTATTGACTCATGAAGGGCATGTTATTGCTTATGAGTCTAGGAAATTAAAAATTCATGAAAATAATTATGCAACTTATGATTTAGAATTAGTTGTTGTTATACAAGCTCTAAAGATGTGGCATCATCATTTAATTGGAAGAAAATTTATGCTAATGACTGATAATAAAGGATTAAAATATCTTTTAGATCATCCTAATCTGAATGCTAGACAAGCTAGGTGGCTTGCTTTTCTAAGTGAGTATGATTTCAAAATTCAGCACATTAAAGTGAAAGAAAATAAAGTTACTGATGCATTAAGTAGAAATGCACAGCTGAACTTTGCAGCAGCTATCGGCACTTATACAACAGATCTGGAAGAATAGCTTAAAGCAGAGTTAGAAAAAGATGAAATTTATCAAAATTTACAAGCAAAAGCGAAAGAAAATCCAACAGAAAGTTTAAGTAAAGGGTACAGTTTGAATGCAAAAGGATTTTTACTGTATAAAGACAGAATGTATGTACCTAATGTACCTAAAGTTAAGTTAATAATTTTAGATGAAATCCCTAAAACTCCATACTCAGGCCATCCGGGTTATCAAAAGACTATAACTAAGTTAAGAAAAGAATATTTTTGGCCAAATATGAAGACTGAACAAGCAGAATATATCGCTAGGTGTTTTGAGTGTCAGCAGGTAAAAGCTAAACATCAACACCCAGCTGGATTACTTCAGCCATTGCCCATTCCTAGCTGGAAATGGGAGATAATTAGTCTTGATTTTATTACTGGACTGCATAAAAATCAGAAATTAAATAATTCTATAATGGTAGTAGTTGAAATATTAAGTAAAGTAGCCAACTTTATACCTATTAAAACTACGTATAAAGCGGCAAACATAGCTGATATCTTTTTAAAGAAAATTTTCCAACTGCATGGGATACCGAAGGTTATAATCTCAGATAGAGACCCTAAATTTACAGGTAACTTTTGGAAATCTCTGTTTAAAGGATTAAACACTACACTAAATTTTATTACTTCGTTCCATCCTCAAACTGATGGACAAACTGAAAGATAAACCAAGTACTAGGATATTTACTAAGAATGTATGTAAAGGATCAGCCAGGTAAATGGGAGATTTGTTTGCATCTAGTGGAATTTGCTTATAATAATAATTATCAAGCTTCAGCCAAATTTAGTCCTTTCGAAATCTTGTATGGAAGGAAGTGTAACACTCCTATATCTTGGAGTAATTTGGTGGACAGATTAGTATTAGGTCCTAAATTATTGAAAGAAATTGTAAAGCAGGTGCAAGGTAATCTAAAAACTGCGCAAGATCAACAGAAGAGTCATGCAGACCTTAAAAGAACTCCAAAAGAGTTTTAGGTAGGTGAACATGTGTTCATCAAGGTGAGACCCAAAAACAGTTCTCTAAGGTTGGGTAGTTGTGCAAAACTAGCACCTCGTTACTGTGGTCCACTTGAAATACTGTCCAGGATTGGACACGTAGCTTATCAATTAGCATTACCATCGAATTTAAGATTTCATAATGTTTTTCACATTTCTGTATTAAAGATATATGTTCATGATGCTACTCATGTTGTTAACTCAAATGATGTATAGGTGGAACCAAAAGGAGATTTTCTGGTGGAACTGGACTGTATCCTCAGGCGGAGGGAGATCACACTTCGGAACCACACCATTGGTCAGGTGAAGGTGCAATGGAAGCACCTTAGTCCAGAGGAAGCCACCTGGGGGTTGGAAAGTAATATGCGGGATGCATATCCAATTCTGTTCCAAGGGGATTCTGAGGATGAAGAATAAATAACATCGAGGACGATGTTATGATTTAAGGGGGTGTGTATGTCAAATACCCCAATTTTGCAAAAAAACAATTTAATATTATTTGAGGATAATATGTTAAATTTTATGCTAAGTTGTAATTTATGACTCAGTAGGGTCAAGGATATTTATTATAAATTCTGAATATTTTATTTATAAAAAAAATAAAGGAGGAGACAGCAGCTTAGGAGAGCTGTTAAAAGAGTGTCTACTGGTCAAATTGGTGGAGGAGACTGGGTGGAGAGAAAACTGATATGTGGCAACATCCTCAAACAACTTCCAATTGTTGCAAGTGAAAAATTCCCTACATTTGTGGTCATGATTCCCCAAGAAAGTGGAATCAGAGCAGGTGGCTCAATTAATGAAAACTGACCTAAAAGACCTAGGCAATCTTTATAAAAATTCTCAGTGAAGAGAGTTGGGGCTGCTCATTCTAGAGAAGTTATCATTCAGGTTGAATGAATGTACTTCAGAGAAATTCAATGGAAGGGAAATTTGGAAAGTGTTTGAGGGGATAATTGTTGATTGATCTAGTGCAACTTTTAAGCTGAAGCTCATACTGCTAAGAGTAGAGTATTTACTGAGGTATTGAACTAGTCAGTTGACAGAGGGTTCTACTGTTTGCAATCTCCACCCAGTTCTCAGCCAAGAAGACCAGGAACAGGCTTGAGGGTCCTGAAGAAGCATTGTTTGAGCGCTCTCCAGGAGATTGGTAGGGAGGAACGGCCTCCTAAAACTGTTGTCGTCTGTCCTCAATAGGTTCTATGTTATTTGAGTTTACTGTTTTAATTAAGTAATCTTAGTTTATTTGCTAAATGAATGTTAAAAGTTCAGAGTTTATGAAATGTTAGATTTAATCTTCTTATTATATTGTTATAGAAATGAAACTAGTTTAGGAAATAATGAAATAGAATGAAAATCAATTTCTGAACTGTGTTTTTCCACACCTAGAAACCAGGTCGTACTCTAGCATAGACATAATGTTTTAAGTAGATAAGAGAATGAAAATAGTAGGTAGAATTGTGTATCTGTAAATAGAAAAGTAAATTATTTTAATGTTTAAAATAGTATGAAGGAAAGATAGAGTTATGATTTATTTGTGTTTACTTTTTTAATTAGTGTAACTAAATAAAATGTAGAAAAGAAACAATAAACTACATTAGAGTTACAGTAGAAGTAGACAATTAGGTATATAAACAAGCTATTATCTACACAGTTTATCTGTTAAAAATATCAACTAAATCTCAACTATTACTTAATATAAACTTGATTAGGGATATGTTACAAATCCTTAATTTATAAAGAGTAAACAGAGTTACAAAGTTTACTTTCTATCCTTTAGAGAACTCTGAGTAAATTCTATGTTGGAGAATAGTAAATAAAAACTGTAAATATAAATAATAAATAATATAAAAACTAAGAAATTACATATTTAGAAACTACTTTATATTTACCAGACAGGCTTATAACCTATGAAGGAAGAACCTCAGGATCGAAACCCTAACTTATAAATTATTTATTTATAATTTAATTTACTTAAGTTTTAATGTTTTTATAGCGATAAATATATAAATAAACTTTACAAGAAGATTTCAAAGCATCCTTTATACTGTTTACAGTATTTTCTTAAAACAAATATCTTTTATAAACAAGCAAGATAGATTTACAATTAACAGGTTAATATACCACCACACGCCTGTAATAGCCAAACCGAAGTAACAAGATGCAGAGCTTAAGTAATATTAAATTGAATTATATATTTAGACAAGGGTTTCATTTCCGGTAACCCTAGCTAGTATATTCTACACAAGTAAGTTTAAAATTATAAATTTCACATTTCGACTGCGCTACAGTCTTTATATTAACAATAATTACTTACAAAAAGATATCTTAGAGAGTAATTTTCTTCACTGATAGTCAAAGAAGAAAAACCCTAAATTACACAGAATCATAAATTACAAAATTACAAATCCATTTCAAAAATGAGACAGAGCTCGAAGTTAAAATCCTTTTTAAAAACCAAATGTATTACATTGACAGGCCATAAGGCTAAAAACTTAACCAAAATACATCACACAGCTCAAGGCCGGTACTACCCAGCATCATAGCAAGGGTTTGTAAACAAAACTAAAAAAACAACTTATTAAAACCTCATATCTAACAAAGAAACCGGACATGCTTCCAAGCTCTGTGTTTCACCATCAACAACCCTTTTTACAAGTAGGGTAAAAACCCATTCTTTGAACTTAGGGCTTACCGGTTGGGGCCATGAGTCCACTGAAGCCATCCAACGCTATCCTTGTCGCTAAAGTTTAGAGTTGTCACGAGTTCCTGCAAAGAACACAACACTGTGTGTTAATACAATGCTCAGTCTCCATTTACAAACCTAACTGTATAAACATTTTTAATAGTGAGTTATCCATATTAAAAACTAAGTGTATTTACCTGCAAGCAAGAAGAAGAATTTGAGCATCGACGAAGCTGTTATCAGCTAAAGTAGTTTGAAATAGAGAGGGATATAACCCTTATGCCAACCTGGAGTAGAGACAAAGTTATCAAGCTCAACTTCACAGGCCGTGACGAGCTACAAGAGAAACAAGACTGGAACCTTGGACTGGCCAAGAGCCAAAATGCAACAAATAGTAACTACTCGCACAATAAGGTGCACAACTATGACAATGTATAAGCTAAAGAATGAGGAAGGAAAATACAACAAGAACTAACACAAGCCATGGAGCAAGCAAGTAGTGGAGAAGCCACTCATGGCCACCAAGACAATTACACAGAGCAGTCGTAGATCAGCGAAAACCCTGGACACAAATGACAAACGAGTAGGGTTTCCAAGTATTTTTATGCGGCCATTGCATGGATGAGAGGTGACCACGTGTCCTCCAAATCTTTAAACCATGCAAGGGTTGAAGTCTATAGTTTTCCTGCATGTTCAATAATTAGTTTATTATTGTGTATATATATAAACAACTATGCAACGAATATGAAAAATAGTTTTATATATGCACCGAGTACAACTATATCATGGTAATCAGAGGTATTAAGGCTTGTATAATTGAGAGTAATGATATCTAATGTGGACCTTAGAGTATGGTTATAACAGCCTTGCCATCGATACAATCCCAAAGTCAACCATGCATTAGAACTTTTCTTTATAACAATTGATATGTATACTTTGCAAAACGAAGATATAGTATTTACATATTATATTGAATTTAAACTATATCATTGAAACCGATGGTTTAAAATAGCTCTAATATATGTCGTTGACTATAAGAGTAAGGGTATTTAAACAATGACATTTAAACAATCACAAGGCTCGGCCTTGGGGTAAGCTTACACAAATCATAGTTTGTATGCTCACTTATCAATATTAATAATAAAAGATCCTATCATTATTGGAAAAGATAGTTTGTGATTGTTTATGTTTGCTTGTTCTTAGCATAATATATGAATCTTGGTCATATTGGTTTCATTTAATGTAGACCTCAGGTTAGAAGTTCTAAGTAGAAAAATTCTATCTTGATAGTTATTATAAACTACAACTATTATAAGTAAATACAACTTGTTAATAGTAAATTTTACGATGAAGTAAACTATGCTCAAGGTTTATAATTATTAGAATAACACTGATAATATATTTACCTTGGACTCATGAAAGTGATGGTAAGTAGTATTCCATCTTAAGACAATGTGTCTAAACTACAAGAACCAAATTTATAATGCCATGGACACTTCCAAATAGAAGATTTCTATAGGATGCAAGCAATAATTATCTTGGAACAATATAAATTAAGGGATATTGTATATAGTTACAATAATACAAGCAGCAAGCCAATAGTTTAAGTACTGAAGTCTTTAACTTAGTGCTTCACTTACTTACATACAAGCATTAGATTAATAACTTCGAGGGCTAGTAAGAAAAGACAAAACAGAAACTTGTACTCTATTTGAGACCGTTACTTTTGAGATTGATAGGAACACTTTCTTGATTAAGAGACAGCACAATTAAACACAACATTAGAGATATAAGCATGTTGAAATAGAAATAAATGTATTATGAAGAACATGAGAGCTAAGCTCACAGTGAGTATCTTTGTTCCACTAAGTATGATAAAGATAACGATCTTATATCTAAATATGAATACTGTCTTAGAAACAAAAGCTATAGAAGACAAATTACTTTACCTCATAAGAGCTTGCTTGTAAATAATCAGTTAGTTACTAGTAGTTTAACATGCAATGGATATACTGCTTGCTACGTATGAATTAAACTTCTACTTGATCGACCGTTACCTGTTGAACCTGTAAGAACCAGCAGTCCATCTGCGTTAGCATAAATGCTAAGTAATCCCAAGTTTTCAAAGATAGATTTCACCTACTTTCCAAAAGTAAACTTGTTAGTTAAACTGAAAGAAAGCTAAATGCAGGTCAATCTTATATACATTACGAAAATGAAAGCTGTATTAGTTATCATAATATAAAAATGATTAATACTAATTGATAGATTGTTTCATTTTCCGCTAACTGCTAGCAATTAGTAAACTGTGTATTCAACATTTTATGTTATCTTAAAAATTTTAAATTTTTATGAAATTTTGGGGTTTTGACAAACTGGAACCCCAAACCTGGTCATAATATGCTCTTGCAAGAAATCGATGACTGCATCTTCATTTACTTTCCGTAGTGGAATGGATTCCACCCATCTGGTGAAGTAATCAGTAGCTGTAAGGATGTACTTGTGCTGCATTGAAGAATTGGGATTAATTTCTCCAATAATATCAATTCCCCACTGTTCAAAAGGCTCTGAGACCACAAATGGTTGTAATGGACCAGTTGCTCTAACAAGCCTTCTTCCACTACGCTGGCATGTATCCCATTTCCTAACATATGCATGTGCATATTTGAACAAGGTTGGCCAATAGTATCCTGCCCTTAAGATCTTGTGGGCAGTAGTATCCCCTGAGTAGTTCCCTCCAGCAGGACCATCATGCAATTCTTTAACCACTTTAGCTACATTTTCATGTTCTAAACATCTCAGCAAAACTCTGTCATAGTTATTTCTAAATAGAACTCCATCAATTACTTGATAGGATGTTGATTTCAACCTTAGTGCTCTTCTTTGCTTTGAACTCCAATGTTACGATAAATAACCTTGCTGGAGATATTGTATCAAGTCTCTATACCATGACTCTGGAGCGTTAAAAATGGGACATATGTCAAATCACATGAACTTCAGCCTCATTTTCCCAATCATTCTCCTCACTGTTTTGAATTTCAGCCATGAGTTTGCAAAGCCCTTACCCTTTATTAATGGTCATTGGCTTAAACTCTAAATCATATTCTTGTAGAGCTGTAACCCGATTTTGTCTTCTCTCACCCAGCTCCTTTTGTACGAAAAGGCTTCGGACTGCTAGGTGAGGAACAACCACTTTAGTTCGATTCTTAAGTATATATGGCCTGAATTGCTTTACCTCTTTAAACACTGCGTAATATTTCTTGTCGATGGCGGGATAGTTCAATTCAGCACCTTGCAGACCCATGCTCATAAATGAAATAGGGAATTTGTCTCCCCCTTCTTCCTTTTGCGTCAGCACAGCTGCAAGCAAAATATCAAAAACAAACGAGTACAATATGAAATATTTATCGAAATGTGGACTTCTGAGTGAAGGTGCATGTGCTATTGTTGTTTTAATATTAGTAAATGCATCCTTTTCTACATCAGTCCATTTAAACTGTACATTTTGCTTTACTATCTGCTGCAACAGTTTGACTATTTGTGCGAAATCGAGCACAAACCTTCGCATGAAATTAATGGTCCCCATAAATGACTACATACCTTTCTTATTGTGGGGAAAGGGAATCTGCGCTATCGCTTTAATCCTTTCTAGGTCTATGGAGATTCCCCTTTTAGAAATGACATGACCCAATAGCTTTCCTTCCAGCACCGCGAAAACACATTTCTTGGGATTCAATGAGATACCGTATTTTTGACAATGCTCAAAATTTTTTTTTAAATGATATGGATGTTCTTCTCTTTTCTTAGAAAACACTGTTACATCATCCAAGTAGACCACCACATTGTGGTCTATCAGTCCCCGAAAAGCTATTTCCATGGCTCTTTGGAAAGTAGCTCCAGCATTAATTAATCCAAAGGGCATTCTCCTATATGCAAAGGTTCCCCACTTTGTACAGAACGTAGTTTTCATCCTGTCTTGTTCTACTACCAATACTTGATTGTAGCCCAAAAACCCATCCAACAAGGAGAATAACTCAGAGCCAGACACTATCTGCAAAATTTGCTCTATGGGAGGGACTGGATAATTGTCTTTGTCTGAAGCAGGATTCAGATTTCTAAAATCCACACATAGTCTTATTTCTCCATACTTCTTCCTCATTGGTACCAAGTTCACTACCCATTCTGAATGTCGAACCTTAAAAATAATCTTGGCATCCAATAATTTATTTACTTCACTTTGAATTAGGGGTTCCGGCTTAGGATGCATCTTACGAAGTTGCTGCTGGAAAGGCTTTACACCCACTTTAATAGGAATGATGTGTTGGATTATGTGAATTTCATATGTCTTCAGATCATCATAAGTCCATGCAAATACATCCTTATACTACTGAAATAAATTGATGAACTTACTTCTTTCACCCAGAGAACAACATTTCCCCAAGTTGACATACTGGGGTTCAACCTCTATTCCCAAATTGATAAGCTCATATTGCATTGATGATCTATGTGTTTTAATGTTTACTGGCCTTCAGAACTTGTTATTTAAATCAAAAATACCCTCTAATGTCCTCACCCCTTTTGGTATGAAATTACTATTATGGAGATTCGCTTGGTGTTCCTCATCATCAATAACTGCATCTTTAAAAGTCTCCTCATTTTTTAAGAATTCCAAAATCTATTGGTCATCATCAAACACTCTCATATTGGTGACATTATCAGGTATTGATGACCTGAAAATCAATTCAATTGAACATTTGTTATTCGTGGGCACCAACCTTGCAGCAGAAGTAGCTAATAAATCAGTTGCTGCATTTTTTAGTCTAGGAATAGAATTAATATTAAAAGCCTCAAAATTTGTTATGAGTCTCAAAACTTCATTTTGATATCCTTTTAAATGAGGAGATAAGCAATGGCTTGTATTGTGGACCTGTTTTACAATTATTTCAGAGTCTCCAAAAACTTTTAAATTCCTAACTTTAAACTCAATTGCTTTTTTCAATCCTTGAATCAATGCTTCGTATTCAACCGTGTTATTCGTGCATTCAAACTCTAATATACAATATAAAAAATGTTTTTTTGGGGGGGGGATCAATTTGGACACAACCGGCCCTCGATCCTTCTTTAGTTTTTGAACCATCAAAATACAAAAACCAAAATTGATTTTCTTCTTCTAAGGCACTAGTTCTATTTTCTAAAACAGAAACTAAACTAACTATATTACAATCAATATCGTCAGTCCGTGAAAACTGAAGGAGATTGGACTGTTCATCTGACTCATTATTGGCCTCTTCCGCCTGATAATTTCTTGGTTCAAGTTCTAAAAAACAATTTCCCAAAACGAAATGTGCGAAAGTCAGAGGTTCATTTTTTCCTTCAAGATGCATCACATTATATTTCATGTGTGGTTCTCTTAGCACTTGAATCTGATTCTGACACCCTTTGTAAGGTAACTATAAGTGCGACCAATATGTTGCAAAATACCCATTAAGTTTTTCAGACCAATCCCTACTTAGTATTAAACCATAGGCTTCAAGGATGTCAACTACCATAATATCTATGTACTGACATACTCTTTCACCAGCTGCTAATTGAATCAATACATTTTTCAACTCACCTGCCACTTTAACTGTAGTTTTGTCCAACTTCTCAAGATCACTGAGAATATATTCATGCATCCTCTTCAGGCTTTGTCCCTTGCCTCTTTCCTTCTTCAGAGTTTCCTTCATTTGAAATACCTTCTTCTTATATTGTTCCAAACCATCCATTATTTTATCCACATTGTCTACATTTGCAAGCACTGAGGCTACACCTGCCTTTGCAAGGAGTCTTGGGTCCTTATCATTCCCATGGATGATTGTTTTCTTAGTTACCATGATTCCTTACTTTTCCCCGGTGTCCAATTTCTTCTCAGTTCTCATGACAATTCTTTTCTTATTTTTGTCATAAAAATTTGTATTTAAACCGGTTACCTCCTGCTCTTGAGATGGGATGAAAGGGATTAGCCCAAACTATAATGTCGGAGCTGGAACTTATATATTTGTGCTACTAGATGTGACAGATGACTCTAACAGATCATCATGGGGCTGAGTCTGCTCAAGATTTGCACAATCTTGTTCCTCCTTCTCTTTTTTCCAAAGCTCTTTAGCTTCTTTCTATGCCTAGTCTCTTTCTCGATTAACTGCTTCCAATCTTAAACTTTCAACCTCCTCCTTCTTTTTCTATGCCTCTTCTTCTTGTTTCTTTTTCTCATCTTCTTCTTTTGCTTTCCTTTTCTTAGCTTCTTCTTCTGCTAACCACTGTTCCACTTCTCGCAATAGTTTGAGTGCCTCTTCTTTCCTTTTCTTCGTCGCTTCCTCTTCTTGTTTCTTTTGCTGCTCAGTAGCTTTTCCCTTGACGCCTACGATCGTTATCTTTTGCTTGAATCTTTTTCCTAAGGCTGTCATATTTCGGAATAGTTTGAGTGCCTCTTCTTTCCTTTTCTTCGTCGCTTCCTCTTCTTGTTTCTTTTACTGCTCAGCAGCTTTTCCCTTGACACCTACGATCGTTATCTTTTGCTTGAATCTTTTTCCTAAGGTTGTCATATTTCGGGCATTATGGAATATTTCTTCATTTTTATCCCAGTAATTCGTGTACTCAAAATGTAACCCTACTGCTGCACAATAGTTAGCAAACTTGTCTTCATAATCATTTCTATGAAAGCTCATTTCTCCAAAGTGGAAGTACTCTAACTCCTTTACGAAATCTGATGCACTCTTCACCTTGGAGAACTTATAACTACCTACATAGAATAGGAGTGGTGGGTATACAACCTTCTTCTAATCAAAAAGGAATTTCCCAATCCTGTCAATGTAAAGCTGCCTCACTACTTCCTTATGAACCACATAGTCCATGGCGTATCTTGGTAAAAGAGAAGGGGCCCTAGTTCCACCAAACATCCTTAGGTGTATACCTTCTTCTGTTAGGTAATAATGATCGTCATACTCTACAATATTCAAGGCTTCCTCAGACATGCAGTTACACTCGGCAAGGAAGATTAATCTGTATAGCGGCATTATGAAATATTTGTAAATACTCTTATAATGGATGAAATATTTATGTGCCCAAAACAACTGGTACGCAGAATAATCAGAAGTTTTGGTCTTATCCCACAGGCACTTAAGTGTTGGGAACTATTGTGTGCACAGAATACAATCAATAAGAAAAGAGCTAATATAGAAATCTGACATCTTTTTTGAGATTCTTCCAAGCGCTGGGATTATGCATGAGGATAGGCTATTACATATTATATTGGCCCAATTAAAAATGGTGCCCTGAGTGGCCACAAATAATATCATTAGCACCTAGCTTAATTTGTAGTATTTCCCATTTGCTTGCCCAAAAATCCTGTTGAGCATTAACGCTAACAACCTATAAGGAGTGCACAGGTTCATGGTTTCATATTCCCCGGAAGGCCTTGTGCGAAACTGCGTCTCGGGAACCATCATTCTTCGGACATTGTCCAAAATATCAAGTTCAAGACCTTTTAACCATTCTTCTGTTAGATAAGTTTGAGGAGTGGGTAGCTTGTAGGCCTGAGCTACATAAGTCGAGCTATAAGCAGAAAAACCTTATCCCTCCATATTTGACAAAATCATCTTGGTTACGTCAGCCTTTGGGAGGATCCAGCCTATTACTTATGCACATGGAAAGAGTTTCGGTTGCGTGGCAACCTTCATAATCGTTAATATTTCTATGTTTGCATATATTAGAAAATACTCTAACCCCGTATCTGGGATGCTCCATTCCTTGATCATTTGGTATATCTGCCCCCATCTATACTCGGGTTCACTGCCACTGATAGCCTTGGTATCTTCATATATAACTTCGACTCATGTTATGACCTCCACTTCTGGATCATCTTTCATGGCTTGCACCTTCTTCTTCCCTTTTCGGGGCATATTGCTATATAAATCACGAGGTTGTTTAAACAATAAAAAAGTATGTGAGATTCAATCCATTTCAAAAGCATATAACTGTAATTGATAAATTCGACACTTCATATGACCAAAATGAAAAAACCAGTTTTAACCAGAAACTTTACCGAATCATCACAATACATCTTAGCCAATCTTTTGTTCCCACCATAAATCGTGCTATCTTGAAATGAAAAATTAAACAACGGGTTCAAGGATTTCAAGAGGCCGACTAGACATGGTTCATAGGAAAGTATACTCTACTTCACGGGCCCTAAGGATTTCATCACGGCAATACATCTCTTTGGGCATAGCAATCCCAACACCATCGACAGGTAAGAGGAAAACTGAGGATGTCGGGGAGGAAAACCTACATGGATAACCAGGGTTTTCACCCAAAATGAAAACTTCCTCCCACGACACCCCACAAAAATGCTTATTCCAACCCAGCTAATGGCCTCAATCTCTCCACCCTTTCATTGGCGAAACGAAGGAGTAGTGCAAAGGGAAAAACACTCATCTACCCATAGTCCTCCTACTGCAAAAGACTGTCAGAGAAACTCTCATGGCAAGAGTTGGGAAAACAATGACTGGGGCAGGTATGAAAACCGACGGCCCTGGCTAACCTAAAAAGAGCAAAGCTTCACAACTAAGAAAAAAATTACATTCGGTGTCTAAATACACTCCGCAAAAAATGGGAAAAGACCTAACCCTACCAATTTATTACAACAAACCACAAAGCATCAAAACAAGCAATGGGTAAGATCCTACCTGGCTGCTGAAACGAGCTGGAAGAAGCACGGTCCCCACTGGCTAGATTCACTCAATGATTGACAACTCCGTAGACTCAAACAGCCAACAATAACCATAAAATGTTTCCTTACGGGCTTAAATAGGCTTAAAAAACAAGAGTCGGCATGTAATAAATGAGCCTTGGGCGAAAAACCCTGTTGGCGCCAAAGGTAATATCGGGATCGATTTTGAGAGCAATAATGAGAGCTTCAAGCGGAAGAATAGAACGGGCCCGATATTATTCAGGTGGCTACATACTTAATATGTCGGAACGGGAAAAAGGCAAATCCATCAGTAAAACATCCGCATCGGCATCGGGGAACTCTTTGGAAAGATTATCGGTTACACATCAGACTATGCATTCGAAGTGTCGGTGAGGGATTCATCAACAAACTCTTTAGAAAACTCAGGGACAAACAACCAAAACGGAGAGCGAGTAAAACAAAACTATTTTGTGAACATCGAAAACTAAAACAACAAGTCAATCTGGTGCGTCGAAAAGACTGCTGATAGCCAACCGAGAAGCATCAAAAAATGTTCTCCGATATCGTCGATACCACAGAGAAAAGTACATCCAACGAATCGGTAAACCCTTGTAAGTCTTCCGAAAAGCGTGAGAAACAATGATTCGGCAAGCCTTCAAATAACTCCTTCGCT
Organism: Pseudotsuga menziesii; assembly: GCA_001517045.1. Lineage (NCBI taxonomy): Eukaryota > Viridiplantae > Streptophyta > Pinopsida > Pinales > Pinaceae > Pseudotsuga > Pseudotsuga menziesii. Next base: position 5,619 of record LPNX010101198.1, on the reverse strand, counting down.
ACATCGGATAAAATCCATGAGTTCATCCGATGCATCGAGTGGAAAAAGGAAGTTTTGCTTTTGCAAAAACTAAGTAATGAAGAAACTTTTGCAGGATAAAGGTAGACTTTGAAGGCTTTTTTAAAAAACTAGAACTTCACAAAAAGAGTAGCGGGGCCTAAAATATAAAAAAATTTGGGATGGTGGTTGCAGCAGCAACACATGGCCATCAAAATAATGAAACTCACCATCCAAGCACTAGGCATGCAATGCATCAAACTAGAACATATACGAGGAAACAAATATAGGTTGTGTTATACAACAGTCAACGGAGAAACTACCTCTACATAGGAAAAGAACTATGCAACCCCGTGAAAGCATATATATAATATTATTGTATAGAAAATATTGCATCAACTCATTTTATTACCTCTAGGGTATAACTAGGTCCATCTAAACCACTTACATTTTTTACCAAGAACTAAGAAATTCTAATGTAGCGAGGTTTTGTTCTAGATTATTGTTCCCAATTATATAAAGGTGGCATGTTTGATGTTCATTGTAGTTTACAAGATTTTGTTTATTTCCTTCTTTCAATGGCTGATTCTGTCCAAAATCCAAAGGCATTCTCGAAGAAATAAACGAACAACATGATTGAAAAAAATTGCACTCTATGCATTTGCTAGACACAAAAAACAATGTAGTTAAAATAGGACACTGTAAAGACAACAATCATCTATTGACAAGAAAACTAGGTCAAGTAGCAAGCTAGGCCACGACTAATAAGAGCTAATAAGAGCTAAGCCACATCACCATGAACTTGAGTTAAATAAAAAATGATATAAGTACACTGTGTTCACAAAAACAACATTTTTAAACAAGGAAACATGCATAAGGGAAAATTGAATCCGTCATTTGAATTATATGAAATAAATAAATAACAACATCCAAAATTCATTATCTTCTAGTTTACACACAAGTAGATTTATTTCAGATTCAAAGGAACATTATCAAATTCCATAATGCCCATCAACAAACACACAACTCACCATCAAAGCAAAATCAATACAATGCATCAAGCCAAAACCTATCTCAACAAAATAATATATGTTATGTTAGGAAACCACCATAGTGGTTGCATTCAAACAAGCTAACACTTCCTCAAACAATGACTTGCTTGAAACAACATCCAACCCATGATCATGCCATTCCACATGTCAATTTAAGAACCCCTGGATTCAATAATCCTAAAACAACGCTCGTTGTTGGCGAATCCCACCAACAAAGCTTCATTGATAGGGGTTCCCACATTGTCAACACCCTGCAGTGCAATCTCCCTGAGCACCGGCCCAGACAGGTTTTACACTACCCAGCAACGTCTGCGAAGCAGACGAGGTCTCTCCCGAGGCGTTCAAAGGAGAGCTGTCAGAACTGAGTTTTCGATAGTGGGAGAGGAGGATATGGGGATCTGATGGAGGGAGATCATAACTTATGCGATCATCATACAGTATCAAAATATTGCAGCATTATTCATGGAACATCATAGCGCATCAAATAGTTACAGAAACAGAGATTGCATCAACTTAAAACAGATCGCATTGATATAGTAGGAAGAAACTGAATTGCATTTATATCATGTCATTTTAATAAAACAGAGTTGCAGCATCATAACAGATCTATAACAACAGACAAGAATTGATCCATACTCATCACATCATATATTAATCTTGCTCAAATATGCCACATTACACAATCCTTCTCCAAAACTGGAGACTGCATACATCAGGAAGAAGCCCAGATAAAATCACAGTCAAGGTAGGAAAGTCTCCATAAAACAGATCGCACCAGATCTTATCCCTTACCATCGTGCATGCAATCACATACAATTGTTCACAACTGCTCCCATACGACTTTGATACTTGATTCCTCAAAATTGATCTATAAATAGGCTTATGCCTTTACATCAAGGGTCCACTACTAACTAACTTCTAACTGCTACTGACCTATTGCAACAAAACTTGGTCAAAATATACATAAAATATTCAAAAAGCAGTTATTTTTCCCTCTCATCGCGTCGATCTTCGCTTGCACGGTACTGCGTGAGCTTGCGTAGCTGCCGCGACGCTGCGCAACTCACTCGCCCCAAAACCCTTGCCAACACTCGTACATACTTTGAGACCAAAACAACAAATGTAAAAAAAGGGGTCATCCAACAACCTAGAATTAGAGTTCAATGGAATAACACAACCATATGGAAAAGATTACATTTGCTCAATTAACTACTCTTGTAATATCACTAACTCCATATGAATTACTTACATTTAGAGTAGCATCTAGGAACCTATAGTGTAGCCCAATTTTGTTCGGGGTCATTATTTCAATTTGATTAAACCGAGTTGTTTGGTGTATATTAAGGGTTTCTATTATTTGTTCATTTATTTCAAAGGTGGATATTGTCTATAATACAAAGGCACTCTAGAAGAAAGAAACAAATGGCATGAATGAAAACAAACTGTACTATAGACTTTTAGTAGACACAAATAATAATGTAGTTGAAAGAGGCAATGGAAATACAATGGTCATGGACTCACAAGCAAACCAAGTCAACTAGAAAGCTAATTTTATAGCTCAAATGGATAAAAATACCTATGTTGCATCATGAACTTGAGTCTAATGTATAATGACACAAGCACACCATGTTCATAATAACAAAGTTTATATAAAAAGAAACATCTTAAAATACATTGTAAATCCATTAATGGAGTAATATGAACTAAACATATAATAGAGAACAAGGTGAGGAATTCACTCACTAATAGCAATGAAAACAAGAACCTTTTTAATAAATGGCAACATGACATAACACATAGTGTCCTATGAACCAAGCTCTCCACCAGAAGAACAAACCCCTAACCATAGTGAAACCAAGGAAAATAGGCGACTTATAGAGGTAGTTTATAGAGAAAAACATAGAGCCACCACAAAACCATGGATGTCAACCAAGGAAGCAAAAAAACCATAAAGTCCACGGGTGATTCCATGAAGATGGGTAACACTTTTTGGCCAAATTTGGTGATGAAAACCTGATTTTTTACTCATGTGCTAGATAGAAGCCCTCAAAACGCATATATGCCATGTGAATTTTGACTTGCAGTAAAAAAACAAATTATAGAATATTATGTTGGCTTCATAGTGATATTTTAAAAAAAATATTTTGA
>LPNX010101152.1:137315-159054 GCA_001517045.1 Pseudotsuga menziesii | reverse complement strand
TACCATCAAGCTACTTCCATCATTGAGACCCCTTTTGGCCTATTTTCCACCATCGGAGAAGGAGAAGGACCAACTCGGAGCTCGGAGCCACCGACATCGGACTAGCGCAACGGACTCCACCAACCTCCACATTGGAGGTAATACAAATACAAAACATTTTTTATACATCTTCTTGTCGTTTTTACTTCCTGTCATTTACTTTTACTGTCTTAGCTTAGCTTTTTACTTTCCAGTTTATTTTTAGTTTAATCGAACTGCTACTAAGGATTCCAGATTCCTTAGTAGGTGCTCATCAGCACAAGCTAGGGTGAAAACCCTAGCTACAATTGTGCTTGATTTTATGTGTGAAACCGGTGGTAATGAAATTTGGACCCCGGTTTCAGTGGCTTCCTATTGGATGTAGGTGGTCACTTGGCCACCAGGACTGCCAGAAGACAACACTTGGCTTGTTCCTCACAGGTGCTTCTACTCAATCGAAAGGGGTCGTTTCTTGTTTCACTTAGCAATTCCTCTTAGTGGATAGCTACTTTGGGGTTCCTATGGCAATCCTCACAATGAGTTTCTGGGTAGATCCCAAGTACTTCCCACAGTTGAAGTAGTCAGGGACTTATGTCCTCAAAGACTGCACAGTTGTTTGTACTTGGTGTAAATTAGTAAATTTTAAGGCTCACTCAACGTCATGAACTAAGTTGGGTTAATTAGTTGGTATGGTGTATTTGTTTGCTTGTTTTTTCTGGTATTTGGTTGCTGTAACATGGTTTATGAATTCATCATGGTAGAGTTCATGTCATTGTGGTTGTCTATGCAAGCATAAATAAACATAAATTGTGAACAAGAACAATGATTAACCCTGAACATTTGCTGGCCTAACTAGATGTCTACCTCACAGTGATATTCCTCTTCAACCAAGAGAAAGTGTTGTGCTCTCAACACATTGGGTCTAATCCCATCCGTAGATCCTCAAGTCACCTCCCAGATGCTAGGTTGGTCAACAAGGAGGATGCTTACCGTCATGAGAAGCCCTCCTTCTCTACCCCCTCTACCTTCCAGGTCACCCAGTTTTAATGGTTTTGGAACAATATCATGGAGTGGCTAGATCTATATGAGCTTACCCTTTGTCATATCCCAAAATACCCCGGAGGGTGATGATTGGGTAAAGGAGGAAGGGGAAGAAATATCGTTGATTTTAAGTTGATTTTAGTTAGACTAGGTTCATTTTATTAAGACATAATGATTTACTTAACATTTACACATTGTTCATGAAATAAAATGTAGAAAATGAAAACAAGAAATGAAATTAACTTGCAGTGGTGGATAGAGGCGGCTGGACCACACTACTAGTCCTCTGAAACTGAAATTTACAATCTATTAAATTCAAATTAAAGTTCTGTTTGACAGGCTGCACATTTTTGACCAAATCTAGTGAGGGGGTCACATAGAATGCCAAAACAGCTCCACCCTGAGTTTTTGGGATGAAGTCACACTTATTAGAGGATTAAGCGCGCCCTGGGTGCACCTATTTTCCCATTAAGTGCACCCCAATCTCACCTTTTGCCTCAATAAGAGGGCCCCACTCCAGATTGGGGTTTTTTGGTGAGACAGAGTCAGATCTGGCTGACAGTAATTGGTACTATGGTTTCTAGTTTTGTAGAAAGGATGTATCCTTGCTAGAGGGGCAGGAATGGCTCCCTTCTATCTATAGGATAGAAGGGTAGGTTCCTGCTCATGGTAAATGTAGAAAAACAAAACAAAAACGAAAATGATAGAATAGTAAACTAAATTAGGGTTAAGCTAATGACAGAAAGAAATAGAAGCGATGTTGATGAACCCCTTTGCAAACATGGGTTAGGGTTCTACCTTCAAAACCTACAAAATAAACCTAAGCTACAATGGAAAAACCTGCAAACAATGTTAAGCAAAACTTGCAAATAAAAACAATGGTTAGAAATCAAAACAAACTAAATAACTAAGAAGCAAAACATGAAAGCACAAGTATACCTTCTCTAGTGGGAATGGGCCACCATGCCCTAGCTTGTGGAAGCCTCTCTTTCTTGGTTGGGGAGCAATGGCTCAAATGGAAATGGAGATGGAGGAGAGGGAGTGTGGGTTGTTTGAGAGGCAAAGGTCTCAAAGCATCCACGGGCAGCATAACAATATGCAATGGGAGAAGTGTCTTGAGAGTGACCCCCCACCCTCCTTTTATAGCTTTTCCAAGGGCTTTTAGGGTTTTAAGACCTTGGTTAGGAATTTAGCCCCTTTTTTGGTATTTTAGCCCCTTTTGCCCTAAATTTAGCTCCTTTTAGGGTTTTAGCCCCTTTTTGAGGGCTTTAGCTCCTATGAGGCTATTTTGGGCTCCTTTTTGGGGTTTTTAGCCCTTTTTCTTCATCCTTAGGCTATTTTGAGGGTGTGGGGGTTTTATGGAGGTTCAAATGGAGTGATACGAGGGTTGTGAGATGGTGTCCTTGGGTGGTGTAGGCCATTGAGAGCTATGTGGGTGATTTTTGGGTTAACAATTTACCTTCATTTTTTCCATACGCAGAAATCTGTTTTTGTGTTGCTAGGTGGATGCGAAGAGAGGTTTTCCGATTTGTGGGTCTATGGAGGTCAATTTTACTCTTATAACATCCATGCACATTTCCTGAAATCATATTTTCTCTCCTAGAGTTGTTTTTCCCTTCTACCAATTCGTTTTTGGTTTCCCAACATTTTTCCTTCATGCCCATGCCATTATTCACCCAGGTGTTTCTCTTCCTCACGCAGTTGGAGCTAGCTAGGAATTTCCTTCATGTTTTTTCTGTTGTTTTCCTTCATTTCCATGGCTAGGAAATGTGTTTTTGGTGTTGCATAGTCGATGGGAAAATAGATCCATGAATTGGGGGTTTGAAGAGGTCGTTTTTGGCCCTGTGAAGCCCATAAACGTTTCTGAAATCAAATTTGCTATTAGAGGGTTTTTTCCCCTTCTACCATTTTATTTTTTGGTTCCCAAGATGTTTTTATTCATGCCTAGCATTTGTATGTTTCTGTTATGTCCATCCATGTTTTGTTCTGAAAGGATTAGGAGTGAAAGAGGCCTAGAATTGGCTTGATAAACCTAGTGAAGAGAGGAACCTCACAGAGAGATCAAGAGGGGCTAGCTAATATTCTATGCACACCCTGAAGAGTACTGGAAGGGAAGGTATGGCCTGAGGGAATTTGTAGCAATGAAGGGAATACTTCCTTGTGTTGGGTGTGTAGGTATTGTGGAAAGAAAATATAGATAGATCTTGTGCAAGTTTCCATAGCTCTGTGGTTGATCTCACTAGCTTAGAAATTCTACCTTTCCACTTCCCTAGCATCCTGATAAACCTAATTGTATATTGGCTTGGCTTAACCTTTATTGTATTTGGCTATGTTTGAACTTGATGTTGCCTAGTTCCTTGTGGAAATCATGCCCATCTCGAGGGTGGTAGTGGTGCTGAGAAATTGATGAGCACACTAGCTTATGGTTGGGTGGAATGTTGCAGCGACATAGCTAGTTGCAGGGAAACTTCTTTTCAAGATAAGTATTATCTTGTGTTAACTCTACAATGTATTTTCTTTATGAATTATTATGAACATTATGAATGTGTTGAATGAAATTTTCTTCCATTGTATATTATTGCATTATGCATATACAGATGTATTTTATTTTCAATGCATTATTGTTTATGTTCATGGGGCTAGATCCCCATATTTATAGAAAGAGCAATTGAGTCACGTCCTCTCTCTCACCGAGTAGAGGGGAGGGGACGTGACAATTTATTTCCGCTTTTTTGTTACCAATAAAAAAAATTGTTATGTTAATGAAAAGTATGCTTCATTTGCAAGGTATGTACACTACCGAATCTTTGTCCGATACATAGCCCTTTTCTAATGCGAAGTACATATCCAATGTCCATTATGATTAGTTTATTTCTATTGCAAAAATTATTGAATGCAATTATTTTATACGCCTCCTATTTGCTAAAGCTATCACAATGACATTGTAGCCATGCTACTCTTTTTATGTTAGAGATAACTTAAAGTTTTAATATCACCCTATCATTCACATTAAATAAATATGATAGCACTAACATAAAGTTTTAGAATAACACCATATCATTGTAATACCCCTAGTTTGACCCTTCTATTGTATTGAATGAAGTTATGTCAATGATGTAATTATGATAGTATGGATTCCTACTGCAAATATCAAGTCCAAGGGCTGACAAGTTAATGCCTTTGCATGTATGATGTACATAGTTTTACTTGGACGTACATACTTTTACTTGGACGATATTGTGTGCTTGTATTGCTAACTCAAAATATATGTGAATATTATGTGGCTAAATAATATAATAGTACAAGAATGGTTGTGTAAAAACCACCAAAGGGGTTTTCATTCCACTAGAAGGGAAGAGGAAAGGGGTCCCATGGAATACCTTATCCTCATTTTCAAGTGTTAACCTTCGAACTCATCGAAATCTTTTCATCTACCTTGTATAATCCAATTATCTAATTTTTCCAATCATTGACTTGATATGTGGGGTTGGTGGGAAAAGTCACCTCATGCAATTATTGAAGCATGGGACTAAATGCATTTTTGTGATAGTTTTGTTAGCTTCCAGAAGTCATTCTACAGATGCTAGGATTCCTTTCTTCTACTGTCAAAATATATGTCAGTTGTATTGTCACCATTTTCTCATACATGTTGAATTCAACCCTCATTCTCTCACTCTCACATAGATCTACACTAACCAAAAATCTATGTTGTTTTCCTTGATTGTGTATAACCCAAGAAATTTTAATTTAGGGACAAAGCTACAAATTTGGAAGTTAGATTGATGGTTGTAGGTGAGAATATATCTTGGGAGAGCAAGGGACCCTTTCCCATTGTTTTTTGCTACTCATAGATAATTGAGAAGTTAATAATTTAGGCTACAGTTGGTTCTCCAACAATGCTTAGCATGTTTCTTTTTCTATGCACACATTGGAAGCACTCAATAAGATGGAATACCCAAAAATGACATGGATTGGTGAAGGGGATTCCTGAGATAAGAAGGGTGTTGTGTGGTGCAAGTACTGTGGAATCCAAGGTTGTGAGGGATAAGTGAGATCCCTTTAGAGATCTATATTAGTGTTTGGCTGAGCATATAGAGAATATTGGAATATGGGATGAGTGACATAATCCTATAGGTTTTTCCTTCACCTTGGTGGCCTTATATCCTAGCATGGGTTGCCTCTCAGCAGAAAGAGTATATGCTAGACAGAGTGGCTACGGTTGGGTGGAAAATTGCTCTTACACAACCAGTTGCTTGGATTTGCATTGTGTAAAGATAGGTATTCTTGTGTATCTGAATCTAAAATGTATTTAATTGATGCCAGTAATTTTTATGCTTGTATGTGCATCGATTTTATTTCTATTACGTATGTTTATTTATGTTCTACACACACATTTTATTTGTTATGGAATTCATAAGATTGGTTCAGGATTCAATTGGAGGTCCTGAACCCATGTAATTTCCCCTCCTAGTGGTCGAACTAGGTGAGGGGGACATTACAGAGTGGTATTGGAGCTTCTATTTGCAATATTGGAGTTTTGTGAGCCATAGATTCATAGTTACATGCATAAAATAAAAATTGTTCTGGAAAAATCAAGTGTTGTTAAGTGAAGAATAAGTGACACCAAAGTAATTTTGAATTAATTTTGAAATAATCATCTTATTACTAATTTAAAAATTTTCATAAATATCAAATTTTTATAAATTAGGCCCCACCAATGTCAGGTTGCAGAGTGACGTGGAGGATCCACATGGAAAATAGGTCCTACATGGAAGGTCCATGTGGGAAGAAGGTGTGATGTGAACCGGTCAAATCAAATCTATGAGAAAGTGATCACATGTAGAGAAGTGTGAAGGAAAATGAGATCTAGTGGTTGGGTGGCCACAAACATCAATGACATTTCATGCTTTAGGCCCACAAAGATGCATGGAGGTTAATTTATTTTCACAATCCTAAAGGGAAACCATCACATGAATGTTAACACCAAAAATTGTCAACATAGATCTCTATGGTCCAAACCATAATTATACATCATCGTCCCACCATTATTCCTTCCATTTTGACCTTCACAATTATATTACACCAAAAATGGTCTAAAACATTATTATTCCTTCCTTCATAAATACAAGGAAGATGGTAATTTATTGCAACATAGCCCCACTCTCTCCAAAAAGGACCAACAAAGCCTTAAATGAGAATGGTTAAAAAAAATGGACAAATACCATTCACAATGAAATACCATGGGTAAGAAAACCCTATATCATCCTATAAATACATTGTCAAGGTCTCCCCATAAACACTTTTCACTTTTTTCCCAACTTTTAGTCACACTTTTGATTCCTCAATCATTCCCACACCTTTCGCTATCTACCCCATGTTGGACGTCAATTTCTCTCTGTGTAACCCTTGATCAATTTCTCGATGACAACCTCTAGTTGGAGATAAATGGAGAGCAGGATCATCAGAGCCTATGAACTATTTCCTCAAACGACTGTTGTGGCCCAATTTAAAGGTATTTTTGTTCTTTTATTGCATTAGTTAGAGTAAAAACTATAAAATCATAAAAAATATTTTTGTATTTCTTGCTATAATTCATGGTCAAGAAATCTCTTGCAACACGAACTCTACTCTTCAATCCAATTGATCTAGGTTAGATTCCTTTTTACGTAGTAGGGGAGAAATCCCCACTACTATTTTGGGGACTCCATTGGATCAATCCCCTTGGATATCTTTTTTTGAAATTTCTTTTTGTTGGTTTGTTCTACTTGGGTACCCTCACCCATAACAGTGTGACCCCCCTACAACATATCCAAACCAGTCCTATAACAGTGCCTTCCCACCCAACCCAAGATGGCAATTTTTCCTTAAAAAACACTCGATTATGGTCGGATTGCACCTATCCTGAAGAAATTTGTGACCCAGGTCTCACCTTTTTTCCTGATAGGCATGACCTAAGTTGCACCTTTTTCTCGATAAGTGTGACCTAGAACTAAACTCCAAATCACACTTGTCGAAGCTTCGGGAGCAATCTTGATCGCTACTCTGACCTAGTTTACTCTGAATTAATGTGAAAAACCCCTTATTTTGTGTGACCTAAGTCTTTCTACTGATTTTTCGTCTTGATCATGACTATTTTATAGTTTTATGCGACCCTAACCGCACCTATTATGCGGATAGTTGTGACCTATAATTTTTCCAATTCTTTGAGGTCTTTGATACCCATTCTAGACCCCATGTATGTGTTATACCTCTTCATTGATTGTTTCCTTCCAGATTCCATTTTGTATAGCCCCCTGGTTTTTTTTACGATCCTATTTTCCTTGTATCTGAGCACATTTAGTCAATCTTGGTAGTTGAGACCCCCATGTGTTTCCTACACCCTATGAATTTCCTTATGTTTTCTTTTACTTATGTATGTTTAATTATGTCCACACATCTATTTCAAACAATAGACCCAGAGGTACTTATATCTTGGTTTCATCCATCTCAATATTGATGAGCTCCTTGGACCACTTGAAAGGAGTCCTTAGTTCCTTTTCGGTTGATTGTGTCTCACATGCTCGACTTCATATACATCATCGCATCGCTGAGATTTGTAAAGGGTAGTTGTTCATTATTTGGTCAAAGACCCCGGTTGTCACCTGATTCTAGCACATTGATGAGTTTATTTTGGGACCCATATAGTTTCATGTCCTCTGTGATCTTTGGGTTGCATTGGTGACAGTGTTCAGAAGCCTACCAATATCAGGTTTTCATGTATCTACAGTATACGATGTTTTTTATTGTACCTCATATATTTTTAATCTCAATCATTGATTCCATACCGTTGTGTACACCTTCAGATTCAGTAGAGATTCCGTTGTTGTCTTATTGCATTCCAAGAGAATGCCATTGTTCATATATACTAGTTCTTTAGATCATCTTTTGTATTTAGCCTCCCATTGAGACCAACATTATCTACTTCCACTTATATGTATTGGTTCGCTCCTCGTATTTGAACATTGATCCCCATTTTTATATTGAGACATTGATATGAGCATGGGTATTCCCACCTCATCCATATATATGTCTAATATTATATGTACCTCATCCATTTTTGAGAAGTAATACAAATCAAAATCCACTACAGTTTGAATGAGGAAACTTCGACTACTCCATGGTTCCCTCTGGTTTCTCCATTGTTGTCATCATTTATCCCTTGATCCTATTATGTATAATGGCCATACAATTGTTACGGATAGAAATTCCTATGGCTTTGGGTACCACAACAGATAGCTTGACTCCAGAAATCAATCCTTTCCAATATGCAATAGAAATCAAATATCTAATACTAAAGGTTTAGACCTCGTACCTTATTCCGTTGAAGTAGATCCCTGTTGAGATTTCCAACTTCAGCTTGAATTGATGAATCACTTCCTCAACAACAAGTATATAAGACAAGCATACTATATATATTGGTGTTAGATCTATTCTAGCATATATAATCAACAATGTATAAGCATTTGAAGTCATCCATGGATAAAATATTCATTCAAACATACATTATTGGACAAGAAAAGATATTTCTATTAATATAAAATTATATATTACAATGGATACAACCTCTGTTGGCATGTCTACGAATCAGAGAAACTGAATCCCCCACTTGGGCCTCCACCACCTCAATCCTCCATCTCTCGACATCAAGCTCACAAGCAAAAGGCAAGCTTGGGAAGAACACAAAAGTGCTCCAAGGGACAAATGGATGCAGACTCAAGCATAAGTTCCAGCAACAATGGACTATAGTTTCTTTTCTCTTAATTCTCTTATGCCTTCAATGTATCCAAAGAGTTCCTTATATAGATTTTCAAAGGGGTAATGAAAGGTTGAATCCGAGCGATCTCAAGGCATATGGAAGGCTAGGAGACAAGTGAGTCGGATCCATGTCAAGAAAAACTCCAAAAGGATTTGGATTTTGTACACATATTGATGTACATGGTTTTAGGAGTCAAACCCGCGTATATACGTGATTAGGGGTTTAAAAGTCGCATGTATCAATTTTGACATGTTTATAGGGATGGTCTAGGAAACATCAAAGGACAAAAAATGGTCCAAGGGGTCTAAGGAGTATGTAGAGGGATAGGGGAAGGCCATACAAGTGTGATTCACCTAGAGTGGTAAAATTAGCTATAACATATGCCCCCTAATGTGTGAGGTCAGAGGGGTCATACAATGGTCAAAAATACATTATAAGTCCATCCCAGAAGTGGAGTGATGAAGGTTCCCAAATGGAAGACCATCCACGCAATCAGCATAGTACAATGATACAACTCTGCACATAACTGCAAATACATATAACATTCCTAGATACATAAGAGTACAATGGCCATGAATAGGAATGATACAAAATATCACATAAGTGGTCATCATCATGTACAATATACATAGATCAGAATCTCCATGATGAAGATGTACAAAGGATCATGATCTCCATAATGGGTGAAGATATATAATGGATCAAGATCTCCATAATAACTGGAAATGTCTGACATATACTGGAATCAAGTCACAAGAGATGAAATCTCATGAACACTGGCATGATCAAGGAGGTAGCATATAAGAGATGCCACCAATCTAGAAGGTCTTCTACACAAACCGCTATGAGTACATGTCCTACTATGTGAATAGAGGTGTCGAGGTCAAACATAGTAGTCCATCGTCTGATTACTGGTCATTGATGTATACCATTAACAGATGCGAGATCACCCACTGATAATGAAAATGGGAATTAAGGTACTAGAGTGCAAACTAACAAGTGTGAATAAATGTGTTGAGGTCAAACACTTGAGAGGATCCATCGATCAGTGGACATTGATGTGTTCCCAAAAACTATCGATGGCGAGAGAACCTGCCACTAATGACTGCAAGTCTCAAGGCACTCAAAAATGACTCTAGATTCCAATCCTAGAATAAATGATCTGAATTCGATGGGATTAAATCCACTGGAAGGAGGGCATTAAGGAATCCCCCATCATCCAACATGAGGTACTCAACAAAGCTGTATAATGTGGAAGGACTCGAACATAATGTGCACAAACCAGTAACTGTACCGGGAATGGATGACATGCAAAGTCAAGATCACTGAGGAATGGCTGACTCAGGTTTCAACTTCCTTAGAACAAGAGCATAATGGCTAATGGTGATTGAATAAAGGAAGCATAGACTCGATATACAAAGTTGGGACATCTTTGCGACACATGAGGCATCGATAGAGGCTCCACGGGGACTGGAAGCTTATCCAGTCGGTGGAGATAAACTCAGATAAATGAGTACAACTCCTAAATTCAGAATATAAACCCAACCAACAGATGTGATATATAGTGCTTTATTCGAAGGTGACATGACTTGACAGTTGCCAAAAGATAACATCTTTCCTTATTCGGATTTTTGGTTTTTTGATTTTTTTTGGGACTTTTTCAAATATTTAAAAATATTGAAAATAATAAAATTGCTTTATAGTTACATACTAGGAGGAGACGAGTGTCATATGGGCAAACAAACTATTTCCAAGCAGTGAAACATACCTATGCTCAATACAAGGATACATGTGTAGGATAGTGACACTCGGGGGGAAATCCCCTCCCTGTAAAAATAGGGAATCAAGCTGCAAAGGATATATAAAATGGCTCTGCATGGCTAGACATGAGACAAGATCGAGCTATATGGCTGAAACTCAATGTCAGGGAAGCCGGCGTAAGGCTCAATACGGTAGGGAAAGCTCATGATAATGCAATTACAACTTGACATAAGGGATTCCTGAGGGAAATAGGCCAGCAAAAGATCAAGAAGAGTATGAGGCTCTTGCAAAATGTCATGGCAATACAATACAACAAACTCCCACACCCTAAGGGACAAAATGTTAGCATGGGAACCAAATGCAAATAAGGTGCTAACTAGGGTACCCATGTAAGATCAAGCTCTACCACTCATATCATGCCACTTCTAAAACAACTAGAAGGTTCCATGACATAATAGAGTGGGTTCATACCTAAGGCTATAATGAAATGGTCATAAGGTCATGCAAAATGCAAACGGTTATGAAACGTAACCTATATGCCAGTTAGACATGATCCCTAAAATCAACACAAATGGGTCAATCCAATGACTGAAACGACACTCAAAAAGGTCTCAAACATCATAAATTAGTTCAAAAAATAGTCTAAAAGGATTAGAAATGGTCCAAACTATAGGAAAGGGGGTAAAAATTTTCAAAAATTTGAAAAATTTCTATAAATAGTAAAAAATTCAAAACATTATAAAACATTTGAAATTTTTACCCATTTGAGCTCAAAACTTCAACAGCAAATTCCAGGAGATCTAGCTGGCGGAATCGACTACCGTTTTTTCCAGGTACTTACCTATGCTCTACTCTTTCATTTTGATGCAAATTTTGTCAAATTCCATGGTGTATTTGGGTTTCTAGGCCATTCTAAGATAGGCACCATGACCCATGCAAAAATCAAGAGTTTTTCTATGTATAGGGCTGGATATACGTGGAAAATTCCCTCAAAGTCATGTACATACATGGTTGTTTGGAAAACAGTCGCATATGCGGCTGCACTCAATGTTTTTTAAGTATTCTAATGGACAAAATTCAAATTTTATTTGTAGGATGGTCCTAGAATGGAGAGAACATGAACATGGTGATGTAGAAGAGGCAGTAAGGGCATATCTAATGGCTCAACGAGTGTTACGTGCATGTGGGATCCACAAATTTTGGTGTCTTGGTGGCTTAAGGGACAAACCAGGACAATTGCAGATGCTAGTGGACTACTAGAATCCAAACTCTAAGTCATTCCAGATAGATGGGATGTCCCTCACCATTAAAGTGGAGGACATATACTTTATTACTAGACATTCTCGATGGGGGGAAGTGGTGAACCTATGTTCTCACGGGCCCGGAGGTGATCTGAGTATAGATGAGTACATTGCAGTGTATTGCTATCCAGACACAGAGAATGTGGGGAGCTAGATCCCAATTAAATCCATACATGTGCTAGGCCTAAAGGCTATCCTACTGACACTAGGTAGGATAGTAGGCTTGGCTTCACTCCACCAGGACTCGTAGCCTTTGATGTTCTATGCAGTGAAGTGCATGAGACCCATGGTATATGATTGGAGCACTGCGCTACTGGGCAACATGAAACACCAGCTCAGTGAGTGCAAGATGGGCATAGCGCAAAACTTCAATTTCAGTAGCATACTGAGCACATTTTTCTTTGAGCGTGTTCCAGGATTGAGCCCTAGAGTTGACGTTCCTCTACACGGGGTTTGAGATCTGTCTCAACGGTGTTGGGCGGATGCGATGCGCTGACTGGGTGGAGGTAGGGTGTCCAACCCCTATCCAACTGATTTCTTTCTATGGTGGTGATGACATATAGTTTCCATTGATGACTACCCCTATGCGGGGATAGATTTTTGGGGAGACCTAGACATGTTGCTACCACTAGGATAGGCATACAGTGACATAGGTAACAAATCTCGACCCTCTTTTTAAAAAAAATTGTGTTATTTTTTTTGTGTTTTCTGATTATGTGGAATCAAAAGACATGTTTTTGGGACCACAATAGCCTGAAGGCTTCCCTCATCATAGACGAAAGGGAAGAGGAGACGATATCACGGGTGTGGATGCAGAGCAAACTCTTCAAAGCATTCATACCAACTTCATGAGACTGACACACAGAGTACCCATGGCGCAAATCGAGGAAGTACCTGATGCCATGCAGCATTAGGTGGTGAGTGTACCACAAGAATGGGTGCAGCTATTTCGACGGCTAGCTAGAGCCATAGTGACATTCCACGATCACAACCTCCCTCCTCCTCCATAGGCTTAGATACTTGGGAGTGATACATTTTTAATTACCGTGTATTGTATTTTGGTGGCTCGAGAGCCCCATTTTTGTATCATGACACTATGTATTACCACATTTTGGATGTTTATAAAAACTTTTATGATGATCGGTTTATTTATTTACATGTGTAAAAATTTATGTTTGTGATGAGCTTATTGTGTATGAAACAAATTCCAATCTAACACGTAGTTAGCATATGAGTCAACAACTTGATTATTAATTATTGGAATATGTATGTATGTTATATTATCAAATTTCCACTCTAATATAATCTCACACATAAGAATATTCTTAATAATGTTGGATCTCTAACATGGTACAAACCATTAAGCTATGACACTACTAACTCTGAATCAATACGTACCTCAAGAGAGAGAACACCATGAAAAATGGCATCCCGTAGAAGCTCAATAATGGCACTATATTCAAAAACATTGTTTGAAGATGGTCGTAGACATACACCTCCTGAAGACAATACCTAACCCATAGGAGTATAAATCACCCAAGCAGCAGAGGCTGAGTGTTGAGTGTGACGGCTCGCACCATCCATGAATCCTATGAAGGTGGAAGATTCCATTGACATCTTCCAAAATAAATGGAAACTAATCACAAACCCGATCACCATAAGAAAAAGACCTACCTATGCAAAACTATGCAATAATATATAATAACCAGCCTTGGTTGAAAATCATGCATAGTAATTTTTGAGATAGAGCCCATTTTTAGGCTCCGCCAAGGCCGTTCCCTCATAATCCACTAAATCATAAGTGCCCTTCTCTAACACATGTTTGACGATGTAAGGAGCACGCCACATGGGGTTAAACTTTCCTGCCCCAAAGGGTTCTTTCGGTTGATCCCACAAAAGGACCAAGTCTCCCTCACTAAACCTCCTTGGATGGATAAACTTATCATACTGGACCTTTACGTAATGCTTATTTACTTCTAGAGCCACCAAGGCATCTCGACGCTGCTCATCAAGTTGCTCAAGGTGGACCAAATGCTCCTCTGATGGAGAAGTGTCTAGTAAGATCTCTATGTCTATCCTCAAAAAGGGAATCTTGCACTCAACCGGCAATACCGACTCCACTCCATGTACAAGTTGATATGGATAAAAACCCATGGTAGTCTTAACATCGGTTCTATAAGCCCACAAAGCAGGATATAACATAATGTGCCAATTATTCTTGCTTTGTACGATGGTTCATTGGAGAATGGATTTGAGTGGTTTGTTCACTGCTTCTACCTGTCCATTCGCTTGAGGGTAGTAAGAGGAGGAATGCTCTTGTTTATACCCTAAATTTGATGACAACTATTCCATCATACGATTCTGAAAGTGTGATCCATGGTCAGTGAAAAGCTCTTTCGAAATCCCAAACCGAGTAATAATATGGTTAAATACGAAGTGCGCAACTGTCTCACCATCGGATTTAACTGTAGGCATAGCCTCAACCCATTTCGTGAAGTAGTCAACAACCACTCTGATATGATGATGCCCCCCAGCTGAAGCTGGGTTGCAATCCATAAAATCAAGCCCCCACTTAATGAAGGGACTGATAGTGATGATGGGATGTAATGGGACAGGTTTCAAGCACATATTACGTGCAAACACCTGGCAAGGATGGCACCTCTTAACCGCATCTACATAGTCCTTAAAGATTGACAGCTAGAAATAACCTGCCCTTAAGATTTTTTGGGCTCTAGAAAGCCCAGATAGATGACCACCACATTCCCCTCTATGGCAAGCATTCAACACTACCTCAACCTCTTCATGAGTTAAACAATGTCATAAAATGGAATCTACCCCACAGCGGTACAAAGTGTTATCCACTATGAGGTAATTCTTAGACACGTGACGTAACCGTCATCGTTCATCCGATGAGAGGTGAGTAGGGACCTTCAATGTTTGTGAATATATAATGATACCCCCATACCATTGGTCTAAGGTTGAGATTAAGAAGATGTGCTCATCGATAAACATATCTTCACAAACCAACTCCTCGGCCTCACTTTGGAAATCCAATATAAGCTCTGCAAAAATTAACGATTTCTTCGATTTTTCCAAAACAAAGTTGAGGTCGAATTCTTGTAGGATGAAAATCCATTTATTATATTTTCCTCCAATCATGCTTTGCATGAGGATGAATTGAAATGGATTGACATGGGCTACAACCAAGGTCTGGCGAAGGAGAATATAATGTCTCAATCGTTGAACTGCATGTATGATAGCTAAGGCAAGCTTCTCAACATGGGAATAATCAATCTCCACGTCAATAAGATTCTGGCTCAGATAGTATATGACATGCTCTTGGAGATCCTCATCCTCTTGAACCAAAACCATACCAATCGTCTCCATGGACGCGGCCACATAACGTAGAAAATCATGGCTATAGTCTAGGGGACTAATCACCGGGGCTGATGTTAGGGCTCGCTTGAGCGCATCAAAGGACTCCTGGGCTCACTCATCCCAACAAAAGGTGGTGTCCTTATTCAAAAGACGCATGAATCCTCTATTCAAATTGGCAAAATTGACAACGAATCTCCGTAAGAATTTTTCCATGCCTTGCAAACATTGAAGATGACGAATATTTTTCGGGGGAGACAACTAAAGTATTGCCTCAACCTTCAAAGGGTCGATTCTTATACCCTCTTTAGAAATGATGAATTCTAATAAGCGGCTAGACTTCACACAAAAGATGCACTTGTGACGATTTAACTTGACCAAATAATGGCAGCACCTTCTGAATACCAATCTAAAATGATAGGAATGATGCATTCTCATATGAGAATGAGCAGCAAGGTCATCCAAAAATATTTTGATAATCGATTTGAGATCGTGGAAGATCATGGTGATGGCCCGCTGAAAATTATCTCCGGCGTTCTTAAGGTCAAAAGGCATTTTTCGATATGAAAAATTTCCCCAAGGAAAAATAAATGCAGTCTTATGTTGGTCCTTAGGTTTAATTTGTATCTGATTGTATCCAGAAAATCCGTCCATAAAGGAAAAAACCTCACTATCTACACACACATCCAAAATATGATCAATAAATGGTGTGGGGAAATTGTCTTTAGGACATGCATGATTCAAATCATGGAAATCAGTACATATGAAGATCGCTTCCTTCTTATTATCAACCAGAATGGGATTTGAAACCCACTCTGTTAAGGGAACGGGATACATAAAACCAACTTTCAACAGTTTCTCTATCTCTGCCTTAATCGCGGGTTCTTTCCTAGGATTCACTGCACACAAGCGTTGTCAAATAGGCTTAGCATTGGGATAAGTCTTAATATCGTGTTCAATAATGTGAGGGTTGATACCTGGCCTTTGATCATAAGACCAAGCAAAGATATCATGAAATTCTTTAAACAACTCAGTATATTCTTGAATCTCAACATGGGAACATTCTGCCCCAATATAGACATTCTCTATCCTGCCAGGATCGCAAGAGATATTGATAGGAATCATTGGAGATATATTTTCCATGTTTCCATTAGCCATCGGACCAGGAGAGCTTAATGGAACCATGAGACTACCAATTCTCTTACTAAGAACCTCCCTAAATTCCTCATGCTCCAATTGGTCAAGCTCAGGAAGAAAGTAAGATCTATGATGCAACTCTTCCCATGCTGGCTCAACTCCCAACATGGCCTCAATAATTGCTTCGTCTAAAGGAAAAACACTATCAAGGCAGTCATGCACATGAGAAGACTATAATTCCCATGCAGGAAACACATATGGGTCCTCCTCCTCCATCTATGAAGAGGAAGGACTAGGCTCTGCAACACATCCAAGATTTCCTTGATAAGCTACCATAGTTGCAGGAAATGGCACGTCCATCATGATGGGCTCACTCGAAGTATTCGGTCTAGGAAGAATCCAAGGATCTTCCATATGACTCGTGCGAAAATACATTGATCTCACAGATGTCAAAGCCTCACCAGAATTAGACCCTATCATAAGGATAGGTGCAGGACAACTAAAATTTCCCATGAGGGATGGATACATGCCCGCACCCACACTCCCAATTTCTAGCTGAGAGTGCTCTACAATCAAGATCAAAGCTCTTGAAGATGCGGTAACTGATAGATTCTTGAATGACATTTGATCAATCATAACTATCTTCCCATTAAATGGAAGTCATACAACATGAAATAGTGAATAAGCTAGGGCTTGCATACTGTACATCCAATTCCTACCCAGCAAGAGATTCACTAGTACAAGTGATCAATTTTGCCATAGAAAAATGTGGCAATATCCATGGAAAATCGTGGATATTGCCACGTCTAAGTGTTTTTTTTTCCGTGGAAACAATTCCGTCACAATAGAGACGACCCCTAATTTGCATTGCAAGAGTGACAATGTTCTATATTTCGTTAGATGTCTAAGCCGTCGCTATATCCACACCTGCCCATCTCTGTACCCATGCCTGGCTGTCTCTGTATCCACGCCTAGCCATCACTGTATCCACGCTCTATATAAGGTTTAAAAAAAAATGCAAACTGAGGAATAAGACATCACTATAGCCATGCCTTTCCATCGCTATAGCCACGCCTTGCCGTATCTGTATCCACGCCTGGACATCGCTATATCCATGCCTGGCTATCACTGTATCCATGCCTGGCCATCGCTATATCCATGCCTGGCCATTGCTGTATCCATGGTTACAACTGTTTTAAAAAAAAAATACAAATGCATTTACTGGGCTCTCCACGCAAACAAACTGGGCTAGCCTACAAATATCCATGTTCGATACCAAGTCCCTCGCAAGTTGGGAGAGCATTATTATTATTATTAGACTCATGTATGATAGCTTCTTTTATCTCAGCCACTATTTCACTCACGCTAGGCCTATAAGATGGCTTAGCCTCAACGCATCTTAGGGCTAGATTGGCAACAACAACTATTGATTTAATGTCGTAGTTTCCATCCATCCTCTTGTCTACGATTTCTCCAATTTCCCCACTTATTGATATGTCAGGATTTTCATCCCTCTCCACTTGCACATATGGTGTGACCTATAATTACATAACATATTAATGAATGGCATTAGAATATCACAAATTACTGTGAAAATGTAATTATAAGATATCAAAATTATAACTAAAATTGGAAGAAGATGCAGTTGAATATCATCAACTACGTAGTTAGTAGGTTCATGTTTCATATTGAGAATGATAAATTATAACTAAATTCCTTACCCATTCAACCAGGTTAACTTGCTCTTTCGGTAGATTTGCACTTATGGGTGGTCTGCCGCATATGATTTCTAACAACACCACTCCAAAACTATATATATCACTTTTCTCAGTGAGCATTTGAGTGCGAAAATATCTTCCCCGGCCCAAACAAAAATGACTTAAATAAGTTGTTATCACTTGATATGTAAATGTATTGGATTTTCAAATCATAGGTCCTGCATTCAAATTATATAGGTAATCAATTCCAGATGTGATTACCTACAGGGCTTTGATTAAGGCACATTCTGAGGCAAGAAATATACAGGAGGCCTCGGAACTTCTTGATAACATGATAGGTTGTGGAATTGTGCCAGACGACTCTCTCTATAACACTGTCATTGACAAACTTTGCAATCAATGGAAATTTGATACTGGTATGAAACTCTACAATGAAATAGAAAGGAAAGGCATGCTCCCAAGTATTAGCAGTTACATGTCACTTATTAGAGTACTCTTAAAAAATTGCAGAAAGGAGGAGTTTAATGAGATTCTGAACAGCACCTATGTAAAAGAATTGGCTTCTGATGTCAGAACCTGCAATATGCTGATTGATTGTTTATGCATGGAAGATGCAGATTTTGTCGGATAACCGATGAAAATCCATGTGTTAAATAAATTCAACTGTCAACTTCTTACTGTTTATCTTTTGACAGACCTTCATTATATCATAAAGCAAAAGGACAAACATGTTCAATGTTATTGAGACAAATGACATTAAAATATCCATGAAAAGATATGCCACATTCATAAAAAAGAATGAACCAGAAAATAGATAAAATAAAAACCTAGTTGGATCAATAATGCCAATGTTAACAGTGAATTCATAGAGTAGAAACTTCCCATATCAATAATATTTAAAAAAATGGCCACAGTAAATGGTTTGACTCTTTGAGTTTCTGGCAAAAGCTTACCATCTGGCACACATGTGAGAGGGTTCCTTCAATATCAGCCACATTTAGTTTCCAAAGTGAGTTAATCATCAATTCTTTGTTGGACTGTAGATATGCTTCCAAATCAACTTCAGAATAATTCCCCTCTGTACTCAGTTGTCGTTTCATATCTTCTTGTAACTGTAGCATATTGCCTCCATAAGCTGTTCAAAAAAGTTCAGGGAACCAATTAAGCATAAACTAATCTAACATTCATGCATTTTTTGTGGATTCAACTATCAAATTAAAGACTAGAAATTAATGTAAATTTACACAGCAATTAATCCATGCCACTACAAATGCTATTGGGCCGTGGTTGAGGCACGACATTGCCATACCAATGATCCAAGGTCAAACACCAGCAGGAATAGAACCCTGAACAATGTGTGTTTTAGCTGCTCCCACATTGAAGGAGGGGTGTGATAATGCAGAAATTGGGATCATAGCTCCCCACAGACCAAAATATATGTTTACCCTTACCACTACAAATTTCACCATTTTTTTAAATCCTAATGTTTATGAAAAAAAGAGAGGAAGGGCATATTCAATGATCATATCCTCTTTCTCTGTGCCATTAGGGCAAAAATAAAATCTGATAAGCTGGAGCATCTAATTACTTTTAGCATATTTAATAAGCAGATAACCTTTAGCCAACAATTGCATACATATCTCTTCCCTCCAATTCCAATAGAAAGATTGAAGTGAACAATCCTCATCAGCAAAAACAGATTTTCACCTTAGCTTCTAGATGGTGAACATGGTAACCCTTCCAAATCCCTGTGAAGGCCAAGAGCACTAGATCCCTGGAGTCACCGAAAAGCATGGCTCTGCAAAGCACTTTTCCCTAAAAGAGAACTGGGTGCTGATCATTGATGTGCTTATTGCAGTCCCTGCCAAATAGACAGTCCCAAAAAATGTACCACAAAATGTACAAAGTTCTATCTGTCAGCCCACTCTTAGCCAAGAGGTCCTTTAAAGGGAGCCATCGTTAAATGACTAGCCATGTAAATACCTAGTGTGTATGACAAGCCACAGGGACCACACGCTTTGAGGTCAGGATCAGAAGAAATCCAACAGCAATAAGAACAGGGCCAGGACATGCCTCTGGTGAAGCCAGGAGTACAATTTCCAGGAATCAGACTATTGAATCTTTTTCCCAAATACCCACACCCAGTATCTCCAGAAAGGGCCCTGGCCCCTACATATCAATGTTCAGCTTGAACAAGTCCTCGGGGGGGGGGGGAGCAACCCAATGATGTCTTTGAAAGCAGTCTTGTCAGAAGAAAAGAGGGCATCTGACAAGCTAATACCTTCCAGTCCTTCCAACAATGAGCCTCAAAGTCCCAAAGGTCTCTCCAAGTAAAAATATTTTTCATTTTGGCCATACAGGGGAGCTATCACAGCTGGCAAATATATGGCAAAGAGCATAGTGTGAAGGAAATGGGTTGGTTATTCTTAAGGAATAGTGCATGGCTGTCTTTAATTTTATCATTGCTCCAGGCAGGTCTGTGGAAAGTGTCTCTGAGAAAGATCCCAGTTTCAAGAGAGGACACATTTTGGATAGAGTAGACATCTAAAGATACTTCATTACTCACACTTTGTGAGTAGTTAGTTTTTTGTGTATTGAAGGATGGGCAATCAAGCGTTTTGCTGAAAATATTGAAATCCCTTTTGAGCATGCATGTCGGGGCACTGTGAAAAGTTGTGCTTTTTTTTCTTGATGGAAAAGAATGCAAAGATGATGCACTGTTTTCACTAAATTTGCTGCTTCAAGTAGGTTATGACAAGTCAAAGCAGGAAGAGCTGTTGGGGAAGCAGCTAGGAGCTAGCTTTAAGATTATAGAGTATGTACTTGGAACTCTGACAAAGTTTATAGGAATTGTGAGCAAAGAAAACACAGGGAACCTGAAATTTTTTTTTCTGAGCTCCTCATTGCATGGTTTCCCATCACATGGTCAAAATACATATAAGTTATAAAATCCAGATATATAATAGTATGAAGGTTGCAAAACTAATTAATTTAAAGAGGAAACAGTTTTCTTGTATACATTTTAGAGTCCAAAATCCACAGATGTTGCCAAATGGACCACAGTATGACAGTAAGTACAAGTTCAAGTATAATTAGTGGCAACTTCTAGCTGCATGAAACACTACTACATGTAGCCTGTGTCTTGTGGTTCAGTTTTCATTAGTGTTGGTCTCAAGAAAAGTTTAATATTTTATAGAGGATTTTATATTTCGGTTTTGTATATGATAATGGAAGAACTGATATATATGGGCAGTCCTAAAAGGGACATGGACACTTTTGAACAGTTATAGGGTATGAAGATGATTTTGTCTGCACTCAGTTTGATAGGGAATTTGATAAAAACTGATAATCTTTGATATGTAAGTGTAATAGCACACTAAAAGTGTGATTTGTTTTCTCCATGAATAGAAATGATGATTATTTCCTTGGAAAAAAGTTAACCATGAAGCAGAACATGAATTAATAACCATCATATATTATAGTTGGACAAATATTTGAAGACAACACATGCAAACATTTCCAACAAAAAATGAATATCCTTCTATGATGCATTTCATGGTACCATAAAAAGTATTTTCTTCAATCCTGGTCTA
>LPNX010101152.1:103343-119002 GCA_001517045.1 Pseudotsuga menziesii | reverse complement strand
CCTATATAGTGCTCATTTTCTGAGTAAATTTTCTGGCACCACTGAACCAGGAAAGAGACAAAGATCAATAAAGTCCATGATGAAAGCAGTCACACTAGAGGATGTTGAACCTAGAATACTTGTCTGAGTATGGGCATGCAGATTATAGCAGTAGCTTTAGAGTCCATTAGAGTGTCAAGTCAAGTTGTGCCATGGACACAGTGCACATGGTAGGGATAACTTTAGAGTCCATTAGTGTGACAAGTTCAGTTGTGCAAATTACTTAGGTGCAAGTGCAACAAGAAGTCAAGTGCATCTAATGGTGTGGCATACTACAGTGGGGTGGATAGACTACTCAGCTTATGGATTTCTGTCAAGGTTGGTATTTGTAATGGCACATGCTGCTTCCTAGTTTTATATTGTCCAAGCACCATCTCACTCTCAGTTGGTTCAGAGTCAATATTTTGCACAACAATGTCATCCTTCTTGTCCTTGCATTTTCACATATTCATCCATCATTGATGTGTTTTGCAAGCAAGGTAATGTGGAAGTTGATGTGACGTTGAAGGGTCAGATGGTGAAGAAGGGTCTGGTATTCAATGTTGTGACCTGAGGCTTTGGCATTCTGGGAAGAACTGCAAAGACGTGGTGTTATGCCCAACATTTCTAATTACATTTTAGTTATCAATTCCTTTTGTAAGAAAGGTAGGATATCGGTTGCAAGCAACCTCCTTAAAGATTCCTTGGACAAAGTTTTAATTCCAAATGTGATTACCTACAGGGATTTGATTAAGGCACATTCTGAGGTAGGAAATATACAGGAGGCCTCTGAACTTCTTGATAACATGATAGGTTGTGGAAGTGTGCCAGATGACTCTCTCTATAACATTGTCATTGATAGACTTTGCAATCAATGGAAATTTGATACTGGTATGAAACTCTACAATGAAATAGAAAGGAAAGGCATGCTCGCAAGTATTAGCAGTTACATGTCACTTATCAGAGTACTCTTAAAAAATTGCAAAAAGGAGGAGTTTAATGAGATTCTGAATAGCACCTATGTAAAAGAATTGGCTTCTGATGTCAGAACTTGCAATATGCTGACTGATTGTTTATGCATGGAAGATGCATATTTTGTCATGAATTTGTATGACAAAATGGAGGTGAAAGGTGTTGCACCTAATGCTTCTACATACAATGCTGTCATTGGTGGACTTTGCAAAGTAGGAAAGGTAGATATGGCATTGAAGATGCATTTGAGACTGCAGAAAATGGGTTTTCTTCCTGTTATTGAAATCTTCAGCACCCTTATGCAATCAATGCCTCACAATAACAATGCAATCAATGCCTCGCAATAAGTCTTTTGAGACAAGCCACCAACAAGTGTATTGTCAGGTCCACTTAAAAATGGTTAATGAGAGTGGTACCATGGCAATCAGAGCTACACAAGGAATCTTTTGAGATAGGTCTCTTGCAAGGGTATTGTCATGACCCAAAACTCTTTAGTCCTATAGGAATACTACTCCTAGTTGAGCAATATTGCACTAATGGAACTCCCAAATTGTTGACATGACACCAACATCAATGGGGATCCAAGATATTTCCGAAATAAAAAATAGTATTTTCTATGTTTCATGGTATTTGTTGTGCAAATATATTTTTATATGTATATATAAATGTCGTAGCTAGCTATATGGAAAATTTCTAAAAATTGACAAATCCCTGTCCGTCCTTGTATCTATAATCATATCCTGGAAACATAGTTTGATTGAATGATAAAAAACAGGTGTTCATGGATAATTTTCTACTACATAGTGCAGAATATTGGTTAATGAAGATGCTCAAGTCTTTTTCAATTTCAGCATTTGTGTAAAGCATAAACAAAAGCAAAGCTCAACACCATAAAAAATAGGAAATACGAGATACCCTGCATCATTAAAAATGTTTCACTACCAAACAAATAAAAGAAAATGACTCCGGGTAACACAGAAAAATCGAGATAGCTGTTCATCATAGACTGCCCAGGATAAATTGCAAGGGAGACATTCTAGTGTGTATAAGTCCAATCCATAGAGTCTCAAAGGGTGAGGTCTAAAGTGAACAAATCTAAAGAATTTATATAAGGAAACCAAACAAAAATATCTCGTCACATGCATGGTACCTGAGCCAGGCCAGAACTTGGATGTATATGCACAATTTGTGGGTTCTTGACTATGCGATAGGATCCATTTTTCTATAGCTTGGAAATGTGGTAAAAATATCCTATCAAAGCAAGAAACCCTTGATTGTCAGGAAACCTTTGACTCAAGAAAATTGACCCTTGATTGAATTTTCTCAATCCAAGATGTAGATACCTGACGTTATAGCCTTCTTTATTGACTCGATGTCATTTAAATTGGTCGAAGGTTCTATCTCGACCCTTTCTAAAAGCCCCTCCAATTGATCTCTGATGTCTCTTGCTCGCTTCATACTCCTCACCTACAAAAAAAATATGAAAGCACAAACAAACATCAATCTAGGACTAAATGTGCAACAATATAAAATCCCATAACAACTTGGGGCTTATCCTAGACTACAAATAAATAACTTAGTAATTTTAGTGAAAGAGACATTGTGTATCAGCAACTTAGAAACACAAACAATGTTACTTAAATATAACTTTCACCAAAAGTTGAGAAATGCAACAAAATTGTTTAGTAGAGTTTGCAGATGAACACCTAAACTATTAGGGGTCATCAGCTCTCTGATAGGAGTAGAAGTGGAAAATTAAGAATAGAAGCATGAGATAGATAAAATGAGATAAGATAATTTTATCATTGTCCAACAAATAACGAAAAGGATAGGTCAATAGGACTAAAATGTACAATCAGTGACAAGGACCTGTGATAAGAACCTGTAGGAATGCACTAGACTACTTTGAAAGCAGAAAGTAAAATAAGCTAACAATAATACATGAAAAAGAGCATGCACTGTAAATTCAAAAAGAAGGAAATGTAGAAGTAGAGAAAGAAAGTTCCACTGAACATTTCCCTAACATGATGTGACAGGTTTGTGATTTTACAAATAACAGAACTTGATCTATTAGGAAGATTTTTTTAGAAGGAATGGTACTTAAGGTTTTCGAAACTACTTAATTGGGTAAAAATGAATATTACAATTTAAAATATGTATCAGATTTTATAATCCCCTAATAACATATTTGAGATCGATAATCTATCTAAAGACTAATATATATGAATAAAGTTCCACTGAATGTTTCCCTAACATTGTGTGATATGTCTGTAATTCTCTATGAAGCCATGGACAGTGCCATGGAGGCCATTTGAACCACCTGTTAAGGGGATGAGACCAAATGTATGCCACTCTCGCAGATCATTAAACACAAGTGGAAAAATCAGGGTAGCACTCTGCATGACTGTGATGTAAATAGATGAACTCTACGATCTAAAGAATATTGAACCCTAAGTTGCATGGAAATGCGTTTAGATAAAAAATTCAAATACAGATCCACTCGGATATGAAATAGGAGCAGTGGTAAAAAATAACCTTCCTATTTTCATAATTGAAAATCACTTTCATTATAGCTTATAGCTTTATACATGTTCTGCAAGCTGAGTTGGAGATAAAGCAGGCAAGTACACAAGCATGCACCAAAATCCTTTAGGTCAGTAAGACCTGCAAGGATCCATGCAAGTGAACCAGTTACAAAACTATTTGACAGAAAAAGAATTGGAAAGATATCCTTAATTCAACAATGCACGTGGATCCATTGCAATTTCCATGAAAGTGGAGCCATTTTTGAACATATATGCATTGAATTGATCATCCAGGTTCCTCTGCTCATGAATTCTATCAATAGACTAAGTAATGCATTGTTATGATAAATAAATAAAATGTCATCCTTAATGTTCTGAGACTGATTCTACCTATCTTTTGATTAGCTACACTTAAGAATATCTTCTAAATAATCCATGCATTTGGATGGGAAGACAAGAAAGGAAATGAGGTGCACTAGAAGATATGGTCCTCACTGGAAGAAATCATCTTCGAAGAAGAAGTTCTGCAAAAATACAACCTGTTGCCCAAACATCTACAGCTGGACCATAATGTCTGGATCCAAACAGTAACTTAGGTGCCCAGTACCACCATGCAAAAACCTGCAAAAATAAATCAATCTCACAAAATGAATTGGAAACTTAAAAAATATATTTTTCCTATAGAATAATCATGACATGCAAGAATGAACCAGAAGAAACAAAAAAAATACTAGCTAGCCTAGACAGGATGAACGTAAGTTTAGTGCAATCAGTGTGGTCACACTCCATGGCAAGTACAATATTCAAGGGTCATGGTACATTTTTACACTCCATGGCAAGTACGTTATTCAAGGGTCATTACGCATTTTTAGGGGTTCGTTGATGATCATGTTTCTCTATGTGAAAATACCAAAAATGACCCCAGTGTTCTATTTCCATGTCAAATATGTAGACCTTGCTTGAGTCTTCATGTAAAATGTGTTCCCATTTTATTTCAACCTAGATTTCAAATACAATAAGAAGGGCATTTAGAGTCTAGACAACCTTCTAACACAAATGGTCCAAAAATTTAGAATTTCATTATAAAAACCAGAATTTTAGAAATGAGAAATATCAATGATGCACATTGGTTTTCTGTTGAATATGCCCAGTTACTTACATCAATTTCAATAAGCCTGTCCACCACTGCCATAAGTATTCTACTACCAATAATTTCCCCGATAGCACTGCTCTCCACTCTAAGCATGTTCTCAACATACAAAGCATTCCACTGAAAAGCATAAGACAAAAAACACAATTATTCCACATAGATATAATCATTTTTTATTATAACCATGACATTTCTTAGTAAGTGCTCAGAACTATAGAATGCTGATAGTTGTAAAGAATGACATCATAAAGAATATTCAATTTACAAAAACAACAAACTATGATACCAAGTGTCGTGTACATGTATGCCTAAAGCCAAATGTAAACAGACTAAAATATAAGAAGATCTTCGTACAGCCATCACATACAAATATAAAATCTCTTTTCTCAATGTAAAGGACTGATCCATCTATGATCTACTTTGCCAAAAATGAGGTAAAGCACCCCCATACAACTGGTGTAAACATGTCACAGGGACAAATCTGTAGGATACCATGTGTAGAAATGGATAGATAACAAATGACTGCTGAGGGTTAGAGTGCTGATAGAATATGTATTTGATAGGCCTACATGAATGAGACAAGTAAACATCAAAATTACTCCAGAAATCAATAAAATGACTATGGAAAACTCTCTAGGCAGAAGCTGTGGTTTTTAGAGACCCTAACTATGGGTTTCCCTTTGCTATTCTTGGGCAAAGTTGGGTCCAAACTTTGGTTGTGATTCTCCCCTTTTACAGTTAAAATAGCTAAGGAAAATCTTGTTTTTTAAAGCTTAGTTGAAGAAAGTATAATTGTTGTTTCCCAAATGTGTGGAAGGAGAAAGTGTAAGCCGGCTTCATATCCAGGTTTGACCTTTGTTCAGTGGGTCATTGTTCACTCTAAATGATTGGCTATAGTTGTGAGTAGAATAGGAATATTTTCAGTGGGAAAATAAAGCTTCCTTTTCCATATTTATTCTCTAACTTGCATGAGAATTACCTGTCATCAATTTTACTTGGAGAATAGCAAGTCCACACAGCAAGACAAAGCAAGGAAAGGTCTGTTGGGCAGCCATACTTTTTTGGTCTCAATGGCAGTGTATAAACATTTAATTAATGGCAATTCTAACTAATGAAAAAAGGATTAGATGAGGGGGAAGAATTGTCCTTTTCTACCTTGGGTGCAAAAAAGAAGCCAACAACACCAACTACTCATCTAGTGCAGCAGTTATTCTTAATGTGACCTGCATGCAAATTTTATGGGATTTTGGGTTTTATTATTTTTATTTCTCCCAGCAGTGGGATCAATTTGGTTTAAGGAGGAGGAATTTCTTTGTATACATCTTACAGAGACTGTTTAGAGGTTAGACAGTTTGTTCTCTTGGCAATATTGTAGCAATGGACAGCTCTTTACACTACCATTCACGAGATCTAGAACACTACCTCCATTGCAAGTAAGGAAATCCATGGCATCCATCACATACAAATATAAAATCTCGGTGCTCAATGTAAATGACTGATCCATCTCTGATCTGCTCTGCCAAAAATGAGGTAAAGCACCCACATACAACTGGTGTAAACATGTCACAAGGACAAATATGTAGGATACCATGTGTAGAAATGGGTAGATAACAAATGACTGCCGAGGGTTAGAGTGCTGATAGAAGATGTATTTGACAGGCCTGCATGAATGAGACAAGTAAACAACAAAATTACTCCAGAAATAAATAAAATGACTATGGCGAACTCTCTAGGCAGAAGCTGTGGTTTTTAGTATCGAAGTGATTTTTTCCTGCAACAACTTTGAAGAATAAAAGGTAATAGAAAATCAAGCAGCATGAGGAAAAATCCAAAGGAGAGAAGATCGATGGGTCAAGCGAACAAAGATTTCTCATTAAAGAATGGACTTTTCTTGGAAAAATATCGATTTCCTATGAAGATGGAACTCTAGAAATCAAATATGTTGAGAAAAAAGGAAACACCAAAGTCTATAAAGGATTTGCCTATGCCACAACAAGATTTTGCATCCAAGAATGCTGACTTGGTATTTGCATTTATGCCCCTTTGCTCACTAAAACAACTTCAATAACAAAGTCAGCACCAAAATCTTGATTCCTCACTCTAGACTCAAGCTCTCATAACTTAGTAAAACAACTTCAATAATAAAGTCAGTACCAAAATCTCTATTCCTTCCTCTAGAATCAGGCTCTCATATAAATCATTTTAGTAAGTGCCCAAATCAAACATTTGTTATCAAGACTCGTTGAATTTATGGAATACTTCAGAGATTATGAAAAAGACAAACTTACTTTAAGAAAACTTCAAGAAACAATTCTTAGGTACTGACAATTATAAACCTGAACTATGGATGTGAAATATACATAACTGTCATACTTGGTTGGCCTTGTAAATCAATTTTATGGAAGATACTGAAATCAAAGTTTTCGAAAGAGAATGAAATCAAATGTCAGTCCAATTAAAAATATACTGCATGTGCATGCCCACAAATACATCACTTCTTTGTGGACAAAATATTTACCTCATCACACAATGAAATAAAGGATAATAATACTTGTTTAGTTCATGATATCATCCTTATGTCATTGAAAATTCATTTCTGTTTTCCTATTCAATGCCTCCTCACTTCATCTCGTAGAAGCTTCAACTGCATCCTTTGCTCTTATTTCTTCCTCTGCTTGTGTAATTGCCACTTCTTTAGCTTTCTCTTCCTGCTTCCATTTTTCCTGTGCATCACTCATTAAGCCACAAGTTACATTCTGTTCATACTAGTATATGCAACATATGTGCCACTATTGTCAAATCGCATAGGTTCTCTTCAATTTTAACAGGCATAGCAGGAGGAATTGAATGAATCCTTCTCTTATTTCTTATAGATTTGTCTCTTGTTGTGCAACCCATTTTACACTGCACAAAAATGTTTGATGGTATGTGGTCTGTCTTCTAAACGAATCGAGGGAGAAAAAAAAAAGAATCAAACCCCAATTCTAGAAAACCCCAATTCAACACTTGTATAATAAAACCTCTTTGCAATATTTTCTGCTCAGTCAGAAATCCTAATATCTCAACAATAAATAATTAACCGCATAGTTTGATTCACAACTGTAGTCTTCAATATTCAATCAAACCATCAAAACCTGGCCAATGTAGAGGATACCCACAATAAAACCCCTCACCTAACTCGACAAGAAATCCAGGTCTCCAAAGCCTTAGTTGCATTTCAAATCACCCCTCAACAAGCAGCATCCTTGTTGTCACACATATGTCATGTAGCAAAGGCGCTAGAAGGCAACCTGAAAAACTCTGAAAACTTTCTAGGTGAACCAAAATCCTGGTTTTGGAAGAAAATGGCCCATATACGCTGAAAACTTAATGTGAAATAGCAAAACTTTTTAAAAGAGGAAATAGAAAGGATCTAGTAACAAGCTTAGCTAAACACCCCACCAACATCATTCACCAGAATCGTAGACCCTGCATTGATAATGTGCAGCCGTTGGAGAAACCCCACCCTGTCAAATCTGCGAGCAGGCTTAGCTAAACGCCCCACCAACATCATTCACCAAAATCGTAGACCCTGCATTGATAATGTGTAGCCGTTGGAGAAACCCCACCCTATCAAATCTGCGAGCAGGTAGGCATAGGTGAACAAACCCCAAGCCATCGAATCTAGGAGTAGGCAAGTGTAGGTGAGAAAACCCCAGTCCATTGGATCGATGAGTAGGTGTGCTAATTCTGAAAACCCCAATCACCCAAGTCGATTATGGTCCGAAGTGGGCCTGCAAATACAACCAACATTCCATGGATGGTGCCATGGGAGAAGGTGGATGTCAACAATGATAATGAAGTTTTTTAAAGATTTTTTAATGAAGTGTTTTAAAGAATTCAATTGTGAGTAGGATAAAATGGATTCCTTCCCCACGTACGAAAGATTACCTACATAGGTCTCATATTTTGGTTCAAAGTCCATTAATGGAATATTGTTCAAAGTAGCTATTTACATATTTGCAAGAGCTATAGAGGGGAAATTCAACATATTAGAGGAATATTAGCATATTTTTAAGGATTGGGTGTAGAATTGATGGGTCTTGGGGCGTAAGCAATGGTCAAAATTAAAAAATAGTGTTTCAAAGCCTCACTTCTATTTTCATGGAGAAAAATATTTGCATGCATCCCTAACCATGACATAATCCCTAAATATGAAAGTTTTGGAAGATGAGAATGATTATGATGGAAATATGAAAAAGGGATGGGTTGCATGGTTCGAGACTTGGTTTTGTTCCAAACATTATGGATTTAGTCCTAAACCATTTCTTTTAAGACTTACAAGTCATGCATGGGGAAAATTATTTTCCTATGTAAGAAATCCTCATCCTATCAGAGGAATGTGGACTTGATTTTGGGGATTGGACACCCATGAAATGTATTTTGTGTCTAAATCCATAATTTGGGATAAAAGGACTGATTTAGGTTGTAATACTCATTATTCAGGCTCATAATCCATGAATATAACCTCATACCATGACACATACTTTATAGAAGAAATATTTGAAATTTCCACTCAAGGCGCCATTGCTTAAGCAACGCTTATGAGGCTAGACATCGCTTAACTGAGGCTTATGAGACTAGACGTCGCTTAAACGACACTTATGGCCACATTTTCAAAAAAAAAAAATTATCTTTGTGATTTTTGGTAGGTTTAAAAAAAGAAATCCATGCGCCGTCGGATTTTTCCGTCGGATTTTGGATCAAAATGTAGTAGTGTTATGATATGTATCCCCAAATTTATATTAAAAAAGTGTTTAAGACCTATATGGTATTTCAAATTTAAATCAATTTCATTGGATAAGACATGATGACATGGAATTTGAATTAGAGTTAAAAGGCCCATTTTGAGTTGAAATTTCCTCTAATGCTATATGCCAACTTAGACATAATACCTGCAGTAGGCACGAATGGATCAAAGCAACAGTCAAACCACACTCAAAATAGACTCCTACAACATCAAATTAGTTCAAACGGTCCAAAATGGTAAAAAAATATAGAACGTGGGTAAAAATTTCAAAAAAATTCTATAAATAGTAAAAAAAATTAAAATATTCTTATCATTTGAAATTTTTACCCAACATAGTGTATTTGAGCTCAGAACTTCAGAAGAAAATTCTGGGAGCATCGTCTAGTGGAATCTCTCCCCGTTTGATCCAAGTAGATTCTCATGCCCTCCTCTTTCATTTTCATGCAAATTTTTTGAATTTTCATGGTCCATTTTATTTTTTGAGCCATCCATACTTGTGTGTTTTGACCCATGCATAAATCGGGCTTTTATCCGCGTATAGGGATCACCATACATGAAAAAAGCACTGAAAACCGCATACATACGCAGCTATTTTGAGGATAGTCACATATAGGGCTGTAAACAAGATTTTCAAAGGAAAAAATTGATCAAAATTTTGGTTTTTTGTGTAGGATGGTGCTAAAGTGGAGGGAAAGAGAGCATGGTGATGTGGAGGAAGCTGTACAAGGTGATCTGATGGCCCAGCAATCATTAAGGGAATGTGGATTATACAAGTTTTGGTGTTTTGGAAGCCTGAGGGCCAAACCAAGACTACTGCAACCATTGGTGGACTATTGGGATCTAGAATCTAAGACATTTCAGATAGATGGGATGTCGCTCAGCATTGAGGTTGA
The DNA here is from genome assembly GCA_001517045.1 of Pseudotsuga menziesii. Classification (NCBI taxonomy): domain Eukaryota; kingdom Viridiplantae; phylum Streptophyta; class Pinopsida; order Pinales; family Pinaceae; genus Pseudotsuga; species Pseudotsuga menziesii. Next base: position 108,655 of record LPNX010101152.1, on the reverse strand, counting down.
GGAAATATATTTTATCACTGGTTTGTCCCGATGAGGAGAGATGGTGAACCTCCAATCTGGTGGGCCAGGAGGTGGGCTGACCATAGATGAGTACATAGCAGTGTACTGCTTTCTAGAGACAGAAAAGGTTGGGAGTCAAATACTGACAAACTCTATCTAGATTCTGGGGCTGAAGGCCATTCTTTTGGCACTAGGCATGATTTTCAGGTTGGATTCACTCCACAAGGTCTTGCAGCTAATGATGTTCTATGCTGTAGAGTGTATGCAACCTACAGTGCATGACTAGAGTACGACGTTGTTGAGCAACATGAAACAACAGCTCAATGACTACAAGATGGGTAGGGTGCGGAACTTTGGGTTCAGTAGTATACTGAGCATGTTTTTCTTTGAGTGGGTGCCAGGGCTAAGCCCTAAGGTGGACATTTCTCCACATGGAGTTTGGAATCCATGCCAGTGATGCTAGGAGAATGTCATCCGCAGACTGGGCGGAGGTAAGGTGGCTAACCCCTACCTAGTAGACTTCTTTCCATGGTGGCGTAGACAGATCATCGCCATAGAAGACTACCCCTATGCAGGGATAAAATTAAACAGAGATCCAATTATTCCTCTACCACCAAGAGCAACTTACAGTGACATAGGTAAAGAATCCCAAACCCACTTTTTAATTTTTGAATTATTTAATTTTTTTGTGTTTTTTGATATATTGACTGAAAAGACATAATTTTTGGTGTGACACCATGTAGTGACAATCTGTCATGTATATGCATATGTAGGACCACGATAGCCAGAAGGATTCCCTGTCATCAACAGAGGGGAAGAAGATATGATATCATGGGTGCAAATGCAGAGTGGATACTCCAAAGCATCCACACCAAATTTATTAGCTTGACACATAGGGTACCCATGGTGCAAGTCGAGAAATTTCCTGAGACCATTCAGCATCAGGTGGTTTGTGTACCACAAGCATGGGTTCAACTCTTTCGATGACTAGCTAGACCTGTAGTGCTATATCATGATCAGAACCCCCCTCCACCTTAGGTTTAGAGACTTGAGTGTATTCATTTTTGTATGACCGTGTATTATATGTTGGTGGCTCGGAATCCCCAATTTTGTGTATGACACTTATGTATTATGATGTCACTTTTGGGTATTAATGAAAAACTTTTATGATGATTGATTTTATTTATATTTACATGTGTGTGAAATGTATGTTTGTGATATGCTTATGGTCTATGAAACAAATGCCAATCTAACACATAGTTAACATATGAGTCAGCAACTTGATTAAAAATCATTGGAACATGAATGCATGTTATATTCTCAAATTTTTGTTCTAGCAATCTAACACGTAAGAATATTCATAACAATGTCGGATCCCTAATACGATATAAGCCATTAAGCTGTGAAACCACTAATTGTGAATCAAGACGTACCTGAAGAGAAAAAAAACCATGTGAAATAGAATCACACAATAACTCAATGACGGCACTATATTCAGAAACATTGTTTGAAGAGGGACGTAAACATATGCCTCCTAAAGACAATACTTGACCCGTAGGAGTATAAATCACCCAAGCAGTCGAACCTAAGTCTTGAGTGTGGAGGATAGCACCATCAATGAATCCTATGTAAATGAAAGACTCCATCAACATCTACCATAAGAAATGAAAGCTAATCAACAAACCCAATCACCATAAGAAAACTTAACTATGGAATGCAAAACTATACAATAATATACAACAATCAGCCCTGGCTGAAGATCATGCATAGTATTTTTTGAGATAAAGCTCACTTCTAGGATCCTCCAAGGCTGTCCATTCCTAATCAACCACCTCATAAGCGCCTTTCTCTAGGACGCGTTTAACCATGTAAGGACCATGCCACATGGGATTAAATTTCCCTACCCCTAAGGGTTCCTTATCTTGATCCCAAAAAAGGACCAAGTCACATTCATTAAACCTCCTTGGATGAACAGAATTATCATATTGGACCTTGGCACGACGCTTGTTAACCTCTAGAGCCACTAAGGCATCTCTGCACCGCTCATCAAGCTGCTCTAAGTGGACCAAATTCTCTTCTGAATGCAGAAGTGTCAGGTAGAATCTCTACAAATAGCTATAGAGAAGCAATTTCACATTCAATCAGTAAAATTGACTCCACGCCATGTACAAGATGATATGGAGAGAAACTAGTGGCAGTCTTAACCATGGTTATATAGGCCCACAAAGTAGGATACAACATAATATTCCAATTAGTCTTGCTTTGTGTGATGGTTCGTTGGATAGTAGACTTATGTGATTTGTTCACTGCTTCAACTTGTCCATTCACCCGAGGGTAATAAGAATATGAATTCTATTGCTTATACCCTAAATTGGAATCCAACTCTTCTATCATTTTATTCTGAAAGTGCCTACCATGTTCCATGACAAACTCTTTCAGAATGCCAAACTGGGTGATAATCTAGTTGAAAATGAAATGCATGGTGGTCTCACCATCGGATTTAACTATGGGCATAGCCTCTACCCATTTTGTGAAGTAATCGATAGCCGCAATAATGTGATGATGCCACCCAACTGAAGCTGGGTTTCAATCCATAAAATCAATCCCCCACTTGGTGAAGGGACCGATGGTTACAATCGGATTTAACGGGGATGGATGTGACCACATATTGCATGCAAACGCCTGGAAAGGGTGGCACTTCTTGACCGCATTAATGCAATATTTGAAGATGGACGACCAAAAATATCCCACTGTCAATATTTTTTGGGCTATAGAAATCCTAGATAAATGACCACCACATTCCCCTCCATGGCAATCATTCAGCACAACCTCAACCTCTTCATGGGTTAACAATGACACAAAATGGAATCTACCCAATGGTGGTACAAAGTGTTATCCACTATAAGGTAGTTCTTAGATACATGATGTAATCATCATCACTCATCCCATGAAAGTTGTGGAAATTAAGGCCAGCAATAGATTAATTTTACTCACAACAATTATCAATTGATCATGCAAAATTGCTCGCAAAAGAGACTGAATATGGAGCTATAACACTAAATTGTATTAACTAAGTGTACAATAGCCAACCCTATAATAACATAGGTTGTTGAATAAATAGAATACATCAATAAATTGAATGCATGAGGAGGCATCCAAATCTAGCATAAAGCAGGCTTACCAAAAATAAGCAAATCCCCCATTGGTGTAAAAGGCTGATCCCAAATCTGTCATAGAGCTCACGAATTGGAAAAAGGCATAGGAAAGATAAAGAGTGATAGAATGGTAGCTCATACATGATTTTTCATGGAGAAAAGAGAGGAGGATGTGTAGGACAAAAAACTAGTCAACCTCACCTAGTCTAGCTTTTCCTTTTGCCTTAAAACACTGAAAAAACAGGCAATAAAGCAAAAAAAGCAGAAGGGTGCCTAGGAGGCCAGGAATAAAGTAGAATTGATTCCTTTATCTCTCCCATGCACTACATGAGTCAAATAAGGAAAGTTTGACCATTATAGATAGGAAAATGACAACTTGCACAAGGTGGGACACATGAACTAGGCAAATAAGACAAAAATAATGGAATTAATGTCTAAGAGGGTAAACTATGGGGTGATTATTATAACACCCCCCCTTAAGCCTGAATTATGAGGAATATATCATAAAATTATAGGGCCTAGCAACAAGGCTTAGTCACCCTTTACATACTGCATGTCCATTTAAACAAGGAAAGAGGCAAAACCAACTTGGGAAAATCCTCCCTTAAACATGGACTGTAAACAAAATTGTAGAATCTTGTCTTCACTCATGCTTTCACAGCATGATCAGAAATCCCCAGCAGTGATTTGAGATTTCTTAAGGTCTTCTCACAAAATTCTTTGGTGAAGATATCAGCTACTTGTTCTGAAGATGAACAGAAGAGTAGGTGAATGGTGCCATCATGCACAAGTTCTCTGATGTAGTGCATATGGATCTCAATGTGTCTGGTTCTCTGCTTCTGAACTGGATCCTTGTAGATTTTAATGGTACTCTGGTTATCATAGTATATGGTAGTTGAGTACTCAGGTTCGAAGCCACACTCTCCAAGTAAACCATGCAACCATAAACATTGAGTTGCTGCAATAACAACTACTTTGTACTCTGCTTCTGTAGATGAGAGTGCAATGGCACTATGTTTCTTGCTTGACCAGATGATTGGCCCTTTTACAAGCATGAACACATATCCTGATGTGGACTTTCTATCTGTGCTATCACCTACCCAATCATTTTCAGTAAATCCAATCAACTCAAGATCAGATTTTGCTTTATAGAAGATCCCATGTGTCCTTGTTCCCTGAACAAAGTTAAGGATCCTTTTGGATGATTTCCAATGGATCTCTTGAGGCTGATCCATGAATCTAGAATCCACACTTACTGCATAACAAATATCAGGTCTAGTATGTGTCAGATACAACAAATAGCCAATCAATTTCCTATACAGTGTATTGTTTACCATCGGTGAAGAATCAGCTTCTTCTAGCTTCACTCCTGAAAGGAAAGGAGTTTTGCTTGCTTTGCAATCCTTCATTCTGAATTTGTTCAGAAAGTCCAAGGCATATTTGGAATGGTGCACCTTGATTCCAGCTTTGGTTTGAGAGATCTCAAGCCCTAAAAATTGACTTAAGAGCCCCAAATCTGTCACGGAGAAGTCTTGGTTCATAGCTCCTTTTAAGGAAACAATCTCAGCATGTGAGCTTCCTGTAATGAGGAGGTCATCAACATATAACACAATTATCATTAATGAACCATTAACTAACTTAAAATAGACATTTGGATCTTATTTTCATCGAACAAAATTCAGTGATAGCAAGAAGCTATCGATCTTGGCATACCAAGCCCTGGGGGTTTGCTTTAGCCCATACAATGACTTTCTCAACCTGCACACAAGAGAAGGGTTAGTAGAAAAACCTTGAGGCTACTGCATATATATCTCCTCAGTGAGATTTCCATTCAGGAAGGAACACTTTACATCCATGTGATGTACCTCCCATTTCCTTGAGGCTGCAATGGCTAGAGCTAGCCTAATGGAATCCATTTTTTCCACTGGGCCAAAGGTCTCATTGTAATATATGCCATGAACTTGTGAGTAGCCCTTGGCTACCAATATTGCCTTGTACTTCAGTGGTGAACCATCAGCAGCAAATTTGGTCTTATAGACCCACTTACAATGTACTAGTTTTCTCCCTGGGGAAAGATCCACTAGCTCCCATGTGTTGCTCTTCTGGAGTGAGCTGAAATCCTCCTTCATGGCTGTTTGCCATATTGGATCTCCTACT
>LPNX010101152.1:73500-102598 GCA_001517045.1 Pseudotsuga menziesii | reverse complement strand
CTTTACTTTCAGTGAGAGAGTCATCTCCCAGTACAATAGATGGTCCTTTCGACATATCCAGTGAGGAGAAGGCCTCCTTAGTAGAAACCATGTGTCTTGAACCTCCAGAATCAATGATAAAAATGGGTGACCTTGATGTGCCAGCAACTAGAGCACGAACTCTCTCTCTGTCATCTGAACTTGATTCTCCTTCTCTCTTCTTTGAGCTTTCTAGAAGGGAGATGCCATTCTTCTCCAGGAGATTGGTCAGCATGTCTATCTGCTTTTTAATACAAGAGCTTTCAGAGTGATTTCCCTTATTGTAGTATGTGCACTTGTTCATTTCACCTTTGTTCTTCTTCTTCTGGTTATTCTTCTTGGGACCTTGTTGATCCTCCGGAGACTGTTTCTTGTCTCTCTTTTGCTCGGGTGGATTTTTAGCTTTATTTTTGCTTTTTGAATCCACCCTCGAATCTCTAGCAATCAAAGCTTGATCTTTGGATGGTTTGATGGTGCCCATCATCACCAGCTTGTCCTGTTCTTGTGTGAGAGATTCCATGAAATCTGCAAGGCTAGGAATCTTCCAGGTTTGAGCTATCAGTTTTGTGGCATAGAAGGTCGAAACAAACATTGAATAATCAGGGCCCATCTTTGAGAGGATGGCCAGTATGAGCTGATCATCTTTCTTTTCAATACCACACTGTTTCAGCTACAAAACTAGTGCTTTGAACTTGGAGAAATATAGCTGCAGGGATTCAAAGCTTGTTGGACTCAGAGAAATCAGCTCATTTTCAATTTGATGTCCCCTCATCTCATCTGTCTTTCCAAAAAGATCATCAAGATTCTCCCATACTTCATTCGGTGATGTCAATCCATCAAGATGGAAATGGAGGTCTCTGGAAATACTCAGGCACAGGAGGCCATAAGCCTCATCCCTCCTGTTGTGCCATTTTATCTTCTCTGCATCTACATTGGGCTCTGCTTCTGTTGCCATAGTCACCTTGTAGAGGCATTTTTCTCTCAACATTATCTCCATCTCTCCTTTCCATTCAAATAAATTGAAGGGAGTCAATATAGTTTTCTGTGATTGATCCATAGCTCTAGAAAATCTGTCCCGACTGTCAGTAGAAGGCTCCTAGTCTTTGATGTCGAACCTGCAAAACAATTTTTGAAGGAGAGAAACAACCTACAATGGCTCTGATACCATGTGGAAATTAAGGCCAGCAATAGATTAATTTTACTCACAACAATTATCAATTGATCATGCAAAATTGCTCACAAAAGAGACTGAATATGGAGCTGTAACACTAAATTGTATTAACTAAGTGTACAATATCCAACCCTATAATAAAATAGGTTTCTGAATAAATAGAATACATCAAGAAATCAAATGCATGAGGAGGCATCCAAATCTAGCATAAAGCAGGCTTATCAAAAATAAGCAAATCCCCCATAGGTGTAAAAAGATGATCCCAAATCTGTCATGGAGCTCATGAATTGGAAAAAAGGAATAGGCAAGCTAAAGAGTGGTGGAATGGTAGCTCACTAATGCTTTTTCATGGAGAAAAGAGAGGAGGATGTGTAGGACAAAAAACTAGTCAACCTCACCTAGTCTAGCTTTTCCTTTTGCCTTAAAACACTGAAAAAGCAAGCAATAAAGCAAAAAAAGAAGAAGGGTGCCTAGGAGGCTAGGAATAAAGTAGAATTGATTCCTTTATCCCTCCCATGCAATACATGAGTCAAATAAGGCAAGTTTTACCATTATAGATAGGCAAATGACAACTTGCACAAGGTGGGACACATGAACTAGGCAAATAAGACAAAAATAATGGAATTAATGTCTAAGTGGGTAAACTATGGGTTGATTATTATAACAAAAGGTGAGTAGGGACCTTCAATGTTTGAAAATATATAATGATATCCCTATACCAAGGGTACAATGTTGAGATAAGAAAAATATGCTCATCAACAAATGTATCCTCATAAACTTCCTCCTCCTACACACTAGGAAAATCGGATATAAGATCTGCAAAGATCAATGACTTCTTCAATTTTGCTGAAATGAAATCAAGATCAAACTCTTGCAAAATGACAATCGATTTATTGTATTTCACCCCAATCATCCTTCCAATGAGGATGAACTAAAATGGATTGATATGAGCTACAACCAAGGTTTGGCGAAGGAGACTGTAATGTCTCAAACACTGAAACGCATGAACAATAGCCAAGGATAGCTTCTCCACATGGGAATAGTGAAGTTTTGCATCTATAAGGTTTCAGCTCAAATAATACATGACATGCTCATGGATCTCCTCATCCTCCTAAACCAAAAACATACCAAGCATCTCCATAGATGCGACCACATAAATCAAGAAATCACGGCTATAGTTGGGTGGACGAAGCACGGGGGCTATTGCTAAGTCTCGCTTAAGAGCATCAAAGGACTCCTGGGATATCTTATCCCAGTAAAAAGGGGTGTCCTTATTCAAAAGACTCATAAAGCCTTTAGTCAAATTGAAAAAATTAACCACAAATATCTGCAAGAAGTTTGCCATGCCTTGAAAACACTGAAGGTGTCTAATATTACATGGGGGAGACAATTGAAGTATTGCCTCGCCCTTTAAGGGATCGAATCTTATACCCTCCTTGGATATGATGAGTCCTAGAAAGTTACCAACAGTCATGCAAAAGATGCACTTATGAGGATTTAAATGAACCTGGTAATGACGACATCTTTCAAACACTAATCTTAAATGATATGGATGATGAACTCTCAAATGAGAGTGAGCAGTGAGATCTTCCAAATATACTTCGATAATCTCTTTAAGATCGTGAAATATTAAGGTCATAGCCAGCTGAAATGTTGCTTCGACATTTTTAAGTCCCAAGGGCATCTTCTGATATGCAAAAGTACCCCAAGGACAAATAAATGCAGTCTTATGTTGATCCTTGGGCTTAATCTGAATTTGATTATATATGGAAAAACGTCCATAAAGGAAAATACCTCACTCCTGGCACACTGATCCAAAATATGATTAATAAATGGTGTGGGGAAATTATCCTTAGGACAGGAATGATTTAAGTCACAAAAATTAGTGCATATACGGATCGCTCTCTGCTTATTATCTACTACAATGGGATTTGAAACCCACTCCATTAAGGGAACATGATAGATAAAACCATATTTCAATAGTTTCTCTATCTTAACCTTAATGGCAGGTGCTTTTCTAGGATTCATTACATGCAAACGTTGTTGAACCAGTTTTGCATTCGGATACATTTTGATCTCATGTTTGACAATATGAGGGTCGATACCTAGCATCTCTTTGTATGACCAAGTGAAAATGTCACAAAACGATTTAAACAACTTGGTATACTCCTTGATCTCATCAGGGGAACAACCCGCCCCAATGTATACATTCTCAATTTTTCCAGGATCACAATAAATATTGATAGGAATGGTTGGTGATAAATTAGCCATGTTTCCATCAGCAATTTGACCAAGAGAGCTTAATGGAACCATGAGGCTACCAATCTTCTAAATAAGAATCTTCCTAAAGTCATCACACTCCATACGATCAATTTTAGGAAGAAAGTATGATTAATGATGCAACTCTTCCCAAGGTTGCTCAACCCTAAACATGGCCTCAAGAATAGCTTCATCCGATGGAAAAACATCATCAAGGAAATCATGTGAGTAAGATGACTTTACTGCCCATGCATGAAACACATACGAGCCTCCTCCTCTATCTGTGAAGAGGAAGGAATAGGCTCTGCAATTTGATAAATATTTTCTTGATACACCACCATTGTTGCAGGAAATGACACGTCCGTCTCAATGGGCACACTCAAATTACTCAATGAAGGAAGAATCTAAGGATATTCCATATGGGTAGTGAGAAAAGATACTAAATTCAATGAGGATGAAGCCCGACTAAAACTAGACCCAATCATAAGAACGGATGCAGGACAATTAATGGTTCCCATAAGAGAAAGATACATACCTATGCCCACACTCCTAGTTGTCGGCTAAGAATGATTGATAATTGGGATAGAAGCTCCCGATGATGCATTGACACTCAGATTATGGAATGACTTCTGATTAATCATAACAATCTTCCTATTAAATGGAAATCATATCACTCGAAAGAGGGAATAATTTATGGCTTTCATACTATACATCCAATTCCTACCTAGTAAAATATTGTAGTCAAGAGGTGCATCAACCACCTCGACTTTGATCACGATGGTCTTCCCTCCCAATTGGACCTCTAGAGAAGGAAGAATCTTATGCGGCCGAAATGATCTACCATCAAAAGCTGTCAACATAGTACAGATTGAGAAAACTTGGGAGAACCCAAACCCTTCCAACATGACAAAGACATCATGAAAGCAATAGCGCCTTCATCAATGGCTATACGCTTAACGGTATTGTTAAAAAACTCTACATGAATCGAAAGAGACACGTAGTAAGGAAAGTGAGGCTTTACTCCCATGGTTTCAAATTTGATCATAGTAGAAGATTTATCATCACTAACCCCAAGATCAGACAACAAGGCTTTCCTCTGTAGAGGACAAGTCTAAAGCACTTCTAACGATGACATTGCACAAGGAGTCTGGCCCAAATCCTTGAGAACTGAATAGTTTTGGGCAGCAAGGCAAAGACAACCGAGGACAGTCCCAACCAACAGGTGAAACACGGCTCAAGCCACAAGACAACTCAAAGTTTTTATTGGCCCTAGCGTGGCCAAAACAACTCAACAGCAACCCAAAACCAGGGTGCATCAACAACCACAACCCCACAATGAATGATGGCAACAAACCATAGTCCACAATGGATAATAAACAGCACATAGCATAACCATGGGAGACTCAACCAGCGGGTGTGGAAATCAACAACCAACCCAACATCCAACTACCCATAGTACACAATTACTCCATGCAGTCGTTGAAGAAACTACACATACAGGAATGGAGAAGGAAGGAGGACAAACTCTCCACCTGTGCGTAAAAGCAAGGACACAGTCCAAAATGGAAGAAGGAAACACACACACCATCCAAAATGGGAGAAGGACATTGGACTCTCAATAGCACCCAAACATCATGGGAAGAATAACAGCAACCCAAATCTTGGGTTAACCAATAGCAAGCCAAATCGTGGCTAAAATACCATAGTTATAACACATACCAGTAGGAATCGGGCCCTTGAGTCCGTTCCACCTGCTCACTGCATGCACAAACCAAAGAAGAGCCATGACTAGTGCGTGAGGAGGAACTAAATGCCTCTCTGCATGAGGATCCCAACCTATGTGTGTGAATCAACCGACCAACGGGAGGAACGAACAAACCACGGAGAGAATGGCGGTGGAGGTGAAGACCAGGCACGTGAGGAAAAAAAATAGAATGAAGAATCCCCCATATGACATGAAGAGGAAGAATCCACTAGTGGAGTGGGCACATGGGAAAGGATGGATAGTCCTGCCACAACCACCTCCACTCAACAATAATTGCCCCAACTAACAAAAACATACATTAAAGAGGTTGACAAGGGAATATGGAAATTCAAACAAGGTGGTAACACATGGGTTTGCCCCCCATAGACCAAGGTTTGACATCCCCCACCCATTATCCTTTGGAATCATGCCCTTTTCATTCAACGTTGCACTGTCATAGCTGGTTGTGTGTTATTTTAATTGATGTGCATGTTTACATGATGCCGAGCTATAATGTGCCAAGTAGCATGATAAACCATCGGCAACTATCCCCTATTGCCGAAACATTCACAGCCAAATCGATGGTGGGGCTTTTGCCTTTAGCTCCTCACCATGATTAATTACAATATATACATCATGCAAATGCAGTCAAAACTGGGGTGTTACATTCCCCTCCCCCTTGGAATAACATTGTCCTCGGTGTTACATTACATATATACAATACATATACAATTACACATCAAAATTCCAAAATCTTGTAGCTCTGTCCCACGTTCAATCATCTACTTTGAACGTTCATGACCAAGCCCCTCGGCTTCCATGGAATTCTCCTGCTGGTTCTCAGCTTTCATCTCATCCCAAAGTCTAGGAACTTTGCGGCTATTTCCCTCATCATGTTCCCTCATTGGTCAGTCTCGGCATAAATGATGTCCTCCGCATTCCCAGCATTGCAATGGCTGATTCATATTTACCTGCTCAATTTCCTCTGAGCCTCCATGCCTAAACCGTTTCCCAACGGGTCGCTTGGATGAATGTCCCATCACTGATCCACCTTCCTTTCCATTGTCGATTTCTCCCAGAAGGCTTTTAACCTCCCTTTGCAAACCAATAGAGTCTTGCAAAATCTGGTGGTTCATTTCATTCTGCCTTCTTTGTATCTTAAGCGTCTCCCCATTATTTTCTTGGGTCTTGGCAATCATTTGAAGGAGACTTCCAGCTAAGTCCAACAACTTTTGATCTGCTGCCATGATCAATGTGCACCACCTGGTTTCACTTTTCTCACCTGGGAAATGCACCATTGAAATTCTGTCAGACCAAGCATAATATAGACATTAAAATCAGTTAGTTAATTACCCAATTGTCATGACCGTCCAAGTCTCATCAGGGAGAATTTCACATTTTTCATGCCTTCCCCAACAAGCACATGAGCTCATTCATGTCCAGTCTTGGGTAGGGAATTAACCATTCCAGCATTCACAATTTACCTTCAGCAAAAACACACATTCCATTTTCATTCATACATGCATTCAACAATCCTTTGTTTTCACAATGCATAAATATATATGTATATATAATTAAAAGGCAAGAGAGAGCAACAAGGGTGTTTCCCCTCTTTGTTTTGTTCCATCCTGGAACCCACACCACTGCGGTGGCTTTTCATGCTCTCAGCCTCTTTCACTTTATCGTGAATGCCGGACCAATCCCTCTTGGTCATGAAACTTAGTGTCTCCAGTCCATTCTAGACCTCTAAACCATGGAGTCTCTCCACATGGTTTGTCTCAACTGCTAGGAACCTCACGGTCTCACTAGCACCTTTTTCATTACCACTCAATCCAAGCTTTCCAGGACAGTCACATGTCCACATGAACCCCTAGGATGCTCTCATAGTCCTCGCTTCTAGCGATACGTATATCCAAACATTGAATAGATTCACATGTTTAGTTTATTCTCATCGGTTTTATCTCTAGAACAGGAGCTTAAAACATCATAACCAAATCATATACACATGTATATTCCAATACTTATCTATATTGTGCATTTCCTCGTTCATCCACAGGATCCTGCTTCGCTTTGTAGCCTTGGGATCGCCTATGGACTTAGATGTTAGGTCAGCACGCAGGCTACCCCACAACATCAAATAATTAATATCCAGCCAGTACACCCTCATGTCAACTCGGCTTGGAACTTTACCACGACCATTTCCAGGCCTAGGATCTACTATGGATCCTCAGGCATATCACAGCCAAACATACACTTATACCAGCACACACTTATATCAACAATAACCCTTACTCCACAACCCCTCACAACAACCATTTACCTTTTACCTTTTACCTTTAGGGTGCAACACCCAACTGCATCTATTTAGCCTATCAACACAAGCAATACAAGCAATACAAGAAAACTCATCAACTTTATTGCTCTAAAACTGTAATCACATTTCTCATCATTCGCTATCAAGTATTGAGACACCAGGAGTGTGTCCACTCCCTAGAGTGTAATCAATATTGAAAACCCTTTCATGATTCAACATCGGAAAAGTGTGAACCCTTTCCCGGTGTGTGCCATGTAGGCCCTATTCATACTCAAGCAATCAGTCATCATGGAAATAAATTTAGAACATGTTCTATATATGGGATTTTAATAATTTAACATGCATATTCTTAGCAAGGGTCATAGAACACTTATCCATTTGCCGACGCAGTATGCCTTTGTTAAGGAGGAATGGGGGCTCCTTCTCTGAGTTAACAGTCCCTCAGTTTGTCATCCCAACTCCTTTTTACATTTCATATTTACACATGTCTTACCGACATAATTTATACCATTTCACTCATGTTACTACCAAACATGCAGTGCAGATGAGACATTTTCAAAATGTCCAATGGCGTTTCACCCGAAACCCATTTCCAAGGGAAAACCTTCCCAGGAAGTTTGGCTTCTGTAGGCCATCACACATGATCTTCCTGCAGTGTGTATCCCTGACACATTCATCAAATAGCCAAACAGTCAGTCATTATCTGATAATACAATCCCAATTGATTGCTCCATAGCCAAGCAATGACATTAGTAATCAAATTCAATAGGAAATTGCAATTTTGTCTACTACAAAAATTGATTTGCTCAATTGTGGGTTTCTTATAAGCAGCACTACTATTCCCATTATAATTTTATGCTTACTAGCATAACATGAATACCCACTTACCATGCATCGGGCCTTACACAATCTTATACAAGCTAACAGTGATTATTAGTCTCAGCAATTTCCAAAATTCACAATTCAAATTTAACAACCCATTATGCATACCAACTATTTTCACAACTATGAGACTCTTCTCATAAGGTTTGGCTATTTTACATGGTATATTCTGGCATGGGTCAGGGTCTTACCTCTCACTTCCATGCTCAAAATAATCTACCTGAAACCTGAGCTTCAATCATCCAATACAATCTTATGCAAGCCAATAGTGACTAGTAGTTGTCAGCAATTTCTTAAATCCAAAATTCACAATTCAGATTTAACAACTTATTATGCATACCATATGGTAGATTCTGGAATTGGTCAGGGTCTTACCTCTCACTGCCATGCTTGAAATAATCTACCTGAAACATGAGCTTCAATCAACCAAACACTTGGTAAGTCTGGATGCATATAACCTTTTCATTGCTACAACCATCACCGAAGCATTTTCAGAATTTATAAAATTCAAATACTTCTAGCTATTAGTCACATCAATGTATACCAAAACTCATTTGCTTCACGCAATCATCATCATACTATCATTTGCAAGGTATAGTCACATCATTCATGCAATTAAATGAAAGGTTTAGATACTCCTTACTTCACAAGTGTATCATTTGTACCACCTTGCTCTTCCATAGAGCATTTCTGGAAGCCAATTGACCATGACTATCCTGCATTCATAACAACCTTTGAAATGGTTCCTGAATTGTCATCAATTCATCATTTCAGTTCATTAGTCATCCATAATATCGCATGCACTCATCTCAATGCATTCATGCAATACATCACAACATTTGCACCTGTACTTATGCAATCAGTCACTCACATCCTTCATATGCATACATTCAATGCATAACTACAAGATTCATAAAATCTTCTTAATGCATATCCATTCAATGCTACTTTGCATTGATTCAGGAATACTATGCATTCAACCTACCAGGCATAGCCTAACCATGACTACTTCATATAGGATGCATTACTATAATCAATATCATCAACATATATAGGCATGACACCTTTCTATATTCAATCATCCACATGGTATGAGGTCTCTTACCTTTACCATTCCATGGAATTTGTCATAATCAAACTCTCACCTGCATGGGTTCTACTTACACCCTTGGCATGACCAATTTGGTTGGTCCTTTGCAGGAGATTACGAAATTTGCTCACCAACTTTTATCCTGGACTTGTTGCTATATTCCTTTTCTCCTTAGGGTTGCTAGTCACATTCATCAGCATCAGCAACATATTCATCCGGGTCCATGTCCTCATTGTTTTTTCCACTAATGCCAACATCAAAGCAATGATTATCATTAGTGGTTCATACCAACATATCCTCATACATTTCAAGGATAAAACTTAGGAAATGTAGTTATAATCAACAAGATAGGGTTTTAAGGAAACCTCCCTTTTCAAGTCTTTCATCCTTGCATGGAATTCCTCTTCCACACAACAGTTGATTTGACTTTGTAGTCCTTGCTACCTCTGGGCATGCAACTTCCCATATTTGTCCATTTTATAGCAGCAGCCATCATTAGCACTTTGCTGCTCCATGCTTAGATTCTGGTGAATTACCCTTGTCCCCTACTAGATAAGCTTTCCAACGCCTATCCATATGCTTCATTCTGACCTCGGGTGTGAAAACCACACCACTTCTAAAAATGAATAATTTCATCAAATCTTGGCATTTTACACACCACTGTATTTTGGATTTGGGTGCCAACTTCAGCCAACTGTAAACCACTAAAAGATAGCTGAGAAATCCTGTTAAAAAATGGCCAAAATCTGCTAAGAAATCCCACTTGGAAATATCAAAATTTCCTTGTGCATAATCGGATCTCATTTCCTCTATCAATCCGACATTTCGGATCCCCAAACAACTAACATCCTCCACCATTTCAGATCCCCAAACCACTAGCTTCTCTGTTGTTCATCGAAAATCGGATCCTCTAACCCGTCGGATGGCTAGTTCTCTAAGCTTGTGACACTCCGGCAGTCTGATCTTCATCTTTCATCCAACTTCATCGGCAGTCCAATCAACTAAATTTTTTCGACGTGTCAGGCTGATCTTCCTTTGGCTTCCGGCGTATCGGTGGACCGATCCTTTGATTTTCTTCGACATTTTCTATACTAAGAAAAATTTTCAATTTTTTCTCCTTCTTCTTGTCACCACATCGGATGCTCGATCAACTATCCCCTTCCGACATTTCACCGATCTTTGGAAGATCTCTGCCGAAACTATGGCTCCAACTTCCACTAATTCCCTCCGAAGCTTCTCTTCTTTCGTGCATCGGCAACTTCATCTTCTATTTTCTTCCGATTCTTGCTGCCGCATCGGCTACCCAAACAGCTAAATCTTGCCGAGGATTCCATACTTAGTCGATTTTTCAAAATTTTCGCCTTCTCTTCTTTCTTCCGTCGATGGAGTTGAAAGTCCTTTCGGCTAATTTTCACCCACGTCGGCTCAATCATGCACTTCCTACCACCGTTGTTGAGGCCCCAAACCTACTAACCTAGCCGACGTTCGTTGACACAAAGCCCGATTCCCAGCTTCTGCATCAGAAGACTTCTCATGATGCTTCCTGCCATTGCGGCTCTGTCTCAAGTTTCTGTCCATGTGCATCGGGCGGACTTCCGCCTAGCTCATCTGACAATTTTTGGACTTAGAAAATTTCAATTTCAAAATTTTAAAGAAATTTTCCCTTCTCATCTCCCCTTTCGCCACTTGATCTTCTTTTCATCGGCGAACTAGTTCCTTCTACAGCCGCAACTGCGGAACGCAATCTTTTATTTTCTTCTGATCGGAGGCCCCATCTGCTATGGCATAACCCGATCGGCATCGGCGATATTTTCACATTGGAAGTCTAGTTCCTTTGGCTTCCACAACGGCGGGCGTTCGAACCGCTATTTTCTTCCGATAGCTGACGAATTCTTTACTTAGAAGAATTTTAAAAATTCTTTCACGGCGTCGACGGTCTTTTGACATCGGGAGACTAGTGCCTTTGTTTTCCGCAACGGTGGATGCATGAAGAACTTCCTTCTTCCAATAGCCGATGATTTCTTCCTTTGAAGAGTTTTAAACTTCTTTTCCTTACAACGTCAGCTGTCACTTCTCATCGGAAGGATTAGTGCTTTTGGATGCCACAACGGTGGGTGCACGAGCACTTTCTCCCTCTGATTGGCCATCGGATGCCTAAATTTTTAGTCATCCGCAACAGTGGCACTTGTTCAACCTTTTTCTACCGACAACTTCAACACTTAGACAAAAATTTTGTCTTTCTTCTTTCCACAGAATATAACCCTGTCAGCGGTCGGAACCATTACGCACTATTGCATCGGCGTTTTAGTCCCTTATGCAGCTGCAACGGTGGACTGCCAATGCTAAACCCTTCCACTACATTGGAAGTTTCTTCCGCTTAGTGTTCCAATGATCCGACCATTCCAACACTTAGGAAAATTTCTGCGATTTTCCTCCAAACTGCTCTCCGTCAGGAAAGCCTTCGTCTAACTCTTCCGCTACGGCGGAAGTTAATTCCGCTAAGTCTTCTAACTGTTCGGACACTTAGACAAATTTTCAACAAAAATTCTTTTCCTGCTGCTGCGTTTCATGAGATGGCCTTCTGACTACACCTTCCGATGTTTTGGAGGAGCTTCCCACTAGCTCTTTCGACTGTTCAACACTTAGGAAAAATTTTGGAGGTTTTGCTATCATCAAATTCTGATCCCTACTGAGCAGAAGGAAATTTTGCTTCTGTCACTGCACCTTGGTGGTCCATTTAGGCCCATGCTACAACATGAGCTCTGATACCACTCAGTCACAAGAACATGAACAAGGATAAGTAAATGCTAATATTAAAAAGCTTAAACATAATACATGACTGGATGCATAATCCATCATATAGGGATGCATAATTCCTCAAATGCAATTGCAAATTCAAATGCATACTAAGATGCATGAAACATACGAAGATACACAGTTACTCAATACTCAGTGGAAGCAAACATAAACATAAACAGCATCAAACATGTCCATCATAATCCATGAAATAGTAGATTAAATTGCAGAGATGAGATAGTCATGATGACTTATCTTTTGATGAAGAATTTTCCTGTAACCAGCTACGTTGTTGCAACGTTCCACCCAACCATAGGCCAGCGTGCTCATCAATATCTCATCAAAACTGCCACCCCTGAGCTAGGAATGATTCCTCGAGGAATAAGGGTCAATGCAGGCTTACACATAGCCAACGTTCACAAAGCAGCAAACCAACACAGAAGGGATTCTACCAAGTCTTCAAGGAGCTAGGAAGGCAAATGCTAAGCTGGTGGCCTCAACACCAGTCATCTCAAGCATACCCAGCCTCTAATCCACTCCCAACAGTCCAAAGACCAACCACTGCATACCCGCAACAAAAAACCCACTCATGGCTCTGTGATGAAGGCAAAGACAACTGGGGACAGTCCCAACCAATAGGTTAAACACAGCTCAAGCCACAAGACAACTCATATTTGTTCTTGGCCCTAGCATGGCCAAAACAACTCAACAGCAACCCAAAACCAAGGTGCGTCAACAACCACAACCCCACAATGAATGATGGCAACAAACCACAATACACAATGGATAATAAACATCACGCAGCATAACCATGGGAGACTCAGCCAGCGGGTGTGGCAATCAATAGCCAACCCAACATCCAACCTCCCATAGCACACAATTACTCCATGCAGTCACTGAAGAAACTACACATACAGAAATGGAGAAGGAAGGAGGTCAAACTCTCCACCTGTGCGCAAAAGCAAGGACACAGTCCAAAATGGAAGAAGGAAACACACACACCGTCCAAAATGGGAGAAGGATGTTGGACTCTCAACAGCACCCAAACATCGTGGGAAGAACAATAGCAACCCAAATCATGGGTTAACCAATAGCAAGCCAAATCATGGCTAAAAGACCACAGTTATAACACATACCAGCAGGAATCGGGCCCTTGAGGCTGTTCCACCTACTCGCTGCATGCACAAACCAAAGAAGAGCCGTGACTAGTGCACGAGGAGGAATTGAATGCCTCTCTGCGCGAGGATCCCAGCCTGTGCATGCGAATCAACCAACCAATGGGAGGAATGAATAGAACATGGAGAGAATGGCGGTGGAGGTGAAGACCAGGCACGTGAGGCAAAAAAACAAAATGAAGAATCCCCCATACAACGTGAAGAGGAAGAATCCGCTGGTGGAGTGGGCACATGGGCAAGGATGGACAGTCCTGCCACAACCACCTCCACTCAGCAATAACTGCCCCAACTAACAAAACCAGACATTAAATAGGTTGACAAGGGAATATGGCAATTCAAACAAGGTGGTAACACATGGGTTTCCCCCCCATAGACTAAGGTTTGACATCCCCCACCCCTTAGCCTTTGGAATCATGCCCTTTTCATTCAACGTTGCACTGTCGTAGCTGGTTGTGGGTTATTTTAATTGATGTGCGTGTTTACATGATGCCAAGCTATAATGTGCCAAGTAGCACGATAAACCATCGGCAACTATCCCCTATTGCCGAAACATTCATAGGCAAATCGATGGTGGCACTTTTGCCTTTAGCTCCTCACCATGATTAATTACAATATATACATCATGCAAATGGGGTCAAAACTGGGGTGTTACATAAACCTGTACTAACTGGATGGTCATTCAAATTCTTTTACGAGCATGAACAAAACCAAGTTTGCTCCACAATATTTCTTTTTGAGAAGCATGGAAAATAGCTTAACGACAACCCGTGGTGAGGTTTTTCGTGAAGTGCACCCCCTCTACCCGAGAAAGCATAAAAGTGTATAGAGGGGTATGATCTTGTCTTGAGTGTGCCAAGGATGTCCTTTTCATGAGATGGTCTACATGGTTCGCAAAAGGAGATAAACGAGGTGATGTATATGCCCTTTCCTATACTTTAGCGAGTGGGAAAGGATGCAGCCGCGCTCGACAATATTTTCATTGTTTTAAGGAGTCAGAAAATAGCTTAAACGAAACTCCAATGTGGTCAACCGATGGTGGCACATGTGGTGCCCCATGTCGAGATGGTGGACAGAGGTCCACAGGTCATCCATGCAATATGGATGGAGTATAAGGTTCTCAAACATACCAATACATGCATGAGATAGATCACGGTAGAGGCTCACGAGTCGGTGTGGCAGAGGTACACAAACCGAGGTGGCTCTCGGATAGAGGTCAGGAGAGCATGTGTGTGTGTGTTGTAGTGGATGGAATTGACTACATGTGATGTAAGTACAAGTCTAAAGGCATTTATATGCCAAATACATACAAGAAAAATAAATTGTTTTGTGGACAATGGTCCAGAGGTCCACGTAAGGTGCGATGAAAAAGACAATTATAAATACAAAAATAGAAATAAAATTACATTCCTTAACAGGTGGTGGCCCAAAAACTCGCATGAGTTGCGGTCGGGAGGTGTGATACAAATACAGGTTCATAGACACTTGCATCGTCATGTCATGGCTCTTAAATCAAGGTGACTTGTGGGAAATGGTCTCGAAATTGATTTATTAAACATGAGACAATGGTCTCATCAGGAAATGAAAATTTGAGCCTGGAGGCGTGAGAGGTGTCTCGAAGCGGTTCTGGGTGAATTTGGATTAGTAGCTAATGGTGTTGTTGCTGACTTGTGCAAAAAGTGTTGAAAAACATGAAAAGAAAACAAAGCGACTCATTGGTGATGTCAAGAGTAAAATCTCTTGAGGTAGAGCCTGTTGCAGGGGTTCTCCAAGAGTTGTCCATTAGAGTCAATAAGGGTGATTGCCCCTTTGATATCGTGAAAGTATGTGCAAATGTGGATGGTACCCTATTTTTTATTCATGGGAATAGGATTAGAAACCCAGGTTGTGTATGCAATGGGATAAATGAAGTCGGCTATGCGCAGCTTCTCTATCTCGGCTTTCACCGTAGCCATTTTGGAAGGATGTATGGGTCATTGCTTTTGGGATACAGGTGCCACATCAGGCCATGTGTCGATGTGGTGCTCAATTATGGATGGATCTAAGCCAGGAATTTTAGTGTATGACCAAGCAAAGATGTCATAGAATTCTTGGAAGAGAGCTGTGTAGGCATCGATCTCTTCCGGGGAGCATGATTCCCCCAGCATGACTTCTTCAACGATCTCAGAATTGGTTGAGATGTCAATTTTAATGGTTGGTGAAATGTTTGGCATGTTCCCTTATTCAAAGGCATTAGGTGCTGGGATTGGGTTCTTGAACCAGTAAACCTTCCCATGGATGAAATCTTTGGTCTCCATGGAAAACTGGTCTGACTACGACACAAGTTCTTCCAGGAGGAAGAATGAGCGATGGTGCATGTCGTCCCATGGGTATTTTGAGGCAGTCAGAGCTTCAAGTATCTCCTCATCGTTGTTGAAGAAATGAAGAGATAGGTCTAATGGACCGTCGGTGGAGGAGGAGATGAGTGGGTCGGTGGAACTAGACATCATGTAAATGGACATGGTGTCTGAAGAAGGCAGTTGGGGGTGAACTTCTTCGATCAAGGTGATCTCAGACTCAAGGGAATGGTGATGGATATCAGCGAGAGCCATTCAAAACTTGGGTAAGTCTTGTTAATGGTGGGAGTAATGTCCATACAAACCACAAAGGTTGCAAGCATGGTTTGTCCTTAATTCCTTGTTCCTGACTACTGGCATGGTTGAGATTTCAACCATGGGGATGTTTTTGTTCGTATCCATGGCATCCAGATGTGCACGAATCACTGTGATTTCAAAGCAATTCTGATTTGGATGGCCCTATTGTTCACAGATGGCACAAGGTGGGACTTGTTGTGGTTTTGCGGTGGCTTTGGTGTTCATGCCCCTAGCCCTTTTGGGTTGGGGTGGTGCTGGTGTAGGTGCGGCAGTTGGCTTGTGCAGACCAGGTGGAGGGTGAGACTTGATCGTGATAGGTTGCACTGGGGTTATAACAAACTGGGCCATTGCTGGTTGAGCTAGTGGATCGAGATACCACACCAGGATTCCCAATGTAAATTTGGACAAGCTTAAGGTGGCCATGACCGGCTTGTTCATGACACTAGGTGGGGGAAAGTGGAAGGGAATCGTATGGACTCGAGATGAGCCTAGATAAATCCATGTGGGGGTGAGGTTGTGGTTGTGGTTTCACATAATGTTACCATTGTGGGTGACATTGTGGCTGTTGTCAGTGTTGCGGCTGCAGATGATGTTGTGGTTGTGGTTGGGGCTATGGCTACGGTTGTTGTTTGGGTGTAGTGGTTCTAGATGAGACCATGTACAAGTCCAAAGTTTCATTTTGTGTCGATGGTGGTGACACTAACTAGAAAGGAGCCATCAAGGTGGGATCGGTAAACAACCCAGGGCCCACATTCAATAGTGGGGAGGCTAGTGTGTTTTCAACCATAGTGTTAATTGTAGGGATGACATGGGTGTGTGTGTTCATCTCTTGCAGCTCAATGGTGGTGATGGTAGGGATAACATTGGCAGGCACTTTTAACCCTTGTAGATCATGGTAAGTGAGCTGGTCAACCATCACAATCTTCCCTTCATGGGGGAAAATCATGAGGCGAAAGACAGTTGATGTGACTACTCGCATGGCATACATGTAACTCCTCTTGAGGAGGAGGTTGTAGTCTATTTGAGCATTGATGACTTTGATGTCAATGAGGACTATCTTCCTGGCTAACGTGATGGGGACATGAGGGTGGATTCCTTGGGCTTTAGTGGGATTTCCATCATAAGCCCGCAGAGTCATGGAGGATGGTTGCAGAATTGGTGATCCAAGCTTTTGCCAAACCAAGGTAGACATGACACACGTGGATGCCCCCTCATCCACTATGCATCAGTGCACAACCAAATTCCAGATGGACACCAGGATTTGAAAGGTGATAGTGGAGGGCATACACGGTTCCCCATTCTCTGTGTCAAAGGTGATCAGTTTGGAGTCAGAGGGGTCTACTACCCCTAGAGCGAATAGTAAGGATTTCTGCTACATTGGGAACATTTTAAGTACCTCAAGAGCAGACATGGTGGTTGGCGTTTGGGCCAAATCATACACAATGCTATAGCTAACTACAGCTCTAGTTGTGGCATTATTGGCAACTCTGCATATGGGGGCATGTGAGAATGGGGGTAACTGAAGCAATAGGTTGTCTATCTTAGACATGGATGTTGCTAATGAGTCAATAGGTTCGATAGTGGTACCATACTGATTCCATTTGGTTTGCAAGTTGACCTCTTCAGTTGTCATGGCTAGCAGGTGACGAACACCTGTTTCAGCCATGGGGGGTGCCCCCAGAGCATTGGGATGGGTTTGGGGAGGGGGTGTGGTTGCCACCAATCCTTGGACTGGTAGTGGGTTTTGAAGCACCATGGGGGGAGGTCCTTGTGGTGTCTGGTTGGGTTGGGCTTGATTGGTAGCATTGGCAGCCTGTTGGGCCTTGTTTTGAATGGCCTGCTTAATGCGAGCCATGAGGGGACACTCAAACATGTAATGCCCATAGACATCATAGAGTGTACATGGTTGGTTTGTGCACAACAGGGCATTGCGTCTTGGTGGATTTTGTCATATGGGGTTTTGGGCTGGCCGGTTTGTCGCAGCATTGTTGGGAGGGTTCAGTTGTTGAATGCCTCCCTGTGGTTGGTTATTGCCTTGGTTGTAGGTTTAGTTGTTTCTAGCTTACCCTTGTTGATTGTTGGGGGTAGGATGGTTGGGACGGTTTTGTTGTGTGAACACTTGTCCAAATGGAGTGGGTGGAGTGGGGGTGGGGGCTTGCACTGGTTACACTAGTGGTGCATAGTATATTTGTGGGGGTGGTGGTGCCAAAAATGTGGGAATTTGCCCCACATACTATTGTGTTGGCCAATCCATGGCCTGAGACTGCTGCAGTGGCACAGGTTGTGCATAAGAAGTTGTTTCTTCGTACTAGGACATCATTCTAGCATAGTTCGAGGCTTGGTTCTAGTAAGTAACACTAGCAGTGTTGCTTGGTTGTGGTGTAATGGTGGGTGGTGTCAGTCGAGCCTGTGGTTGTTGGGAGACCGACCCTATGATGCCATTCGCAGTGTGGGATTCCCCCAGTGCATCGTGGTAGGACATACCTTGACGGAGAGCGTCTGGAATGATGGTATACAGGTATCCATACTAGGCATAAATGAGGTCAAATTGTTGGTCCTTCAGTATGGCCTCTTCTTCAGATTGGGGATGTTCAGATGCGACGTCCTTTGCAATGGGTGGGAGCAAAGTCTTAAGAAACCAATCCAAGAAGATCCTATCGTCTAGTTGGATTTTTGATAGACTACGATGTCGCTGCCACACATGGATATGGTTAGTTATGTGAGTGGCGATGGTTTGACGACAGGACAGTAGGATCTCCACCCCCTCATCATATATTACAGGGAGTTGGAAATATTGTAGGAACATGAAGGCTAAGGATTTGAAGTTTGGGTACTTGGCTTGTGGTAGCTCAATGTACCATTTGGCCGTGACACCTATAAGGGTGCATTGGAATAGCCTCAGCCTAATGGAGTCATCTACAATGCTATTGGATGAGCACCATAGATGGAATGTCATTGTGTGGTTTTGGGGACATTCCCCAGCTTTGCCTTCAAACTTAGGGATGTCTGATGGTAGCTTAGTTGGCATAGGTGGCCAAAAATCTTGATGAAGAATGGGGTCATTTGTTAATCTGGCCAAATCAGGCAAGTTCAGATGAGCCATGAAGGGCAGGTTTGACCCCAAGTTGATGTGGGATGGGGCTGCGATGGTGGTTGGGTTTGCAGGTGCATAGTGCATCTGCACGGCTGGGGGTGCTTGTGGTGGAACCATTGCAGATGGGCCAATGCCCCCCAAGTGTTGTGGGTGGGATGGTATGAGTGGCGAGGATATTTCCCCCATGTATGACAGTAGGGGAAATGTAGGTGGATGGTCCACTGCCCCACTGTGTAGTAGGAGGGGTAGTTTGTGTAGAAGAGCCACTACCTCCATGTGTTGTAAGTGGGATAGGTTGGATGGTCACTATAGGTGGTGGCAGCTAGATAATGACAATCTACATGATTGTGCTTGGGCCACTTGCCAGGTTGTGGGTAACCGATTGTGATGTGGACATGGGTCCACTTGCTAAGGTTGGTCTGGAAAATGGATCTGGATTTGTATTAGCCATGGGGCTAGATGGTGCAGTGTGGAGGTCTAGTTCAGACTGACATGGGTCTGAATCAGAATCAGAGGCTGTGTGGCCCTCTGATGGTGTGGGAGATCGCTGAGAATAGCTTTGACGGTGTCGATTGAGTGTTACGAATGGTGGTGGTTCGCCTCTTAGGAATGAGGAAGAGCGTGGAGGATCAATTGTGCTTGATTTTATGTGTGAAACTGGTGGTAATGAAATTTGGACCCCGGTTTCAGTGGATTCCTATTGGATGCAGGTGGTCACTTGGCCACCAGGACTGCCAGAAGACAGCACTTGGCTTGTTCCTCACAGGTGCTTCTACTCAATCGAAAGGGGTCATTTCTTGTTTCACTTAGCAATTCCTCTCAGTGGCTAGCTACTTTGGGGTTCCTATGGCAATCCTCACAATGAGTTTCTGGGTAGATCCCAAGTACTTCCCATAGTTGAAGTAGTCAGGGACTTATGTCCTCAAAGACTGCACAGTTGTTTGTACTTGGTGTAAATTAGTAAATTTTAAGGCTCACTCAACGTCATGAACTAAGTTGGGCTAATTAGTTGGTATGGTGTATTTGTTTGCTTGTTTTTTCTGGTATTTGGTTGCTGTAACATGGTTTATGAATTCATCATGGTAGAGTTCATGTCATTGTGGTTGTCTATGCAAGCATAAATAAACATAAATTGTGAACAAGTACAATGATTAACCCTGAACATTTGCTGGCCTAACTAGATGTCTACCTCAGTGATATTCCTCTTCAACCAAGAGAAAGTGTTGTGCTCTCAACACATTGGGTCTAATCCCATCCGTAGATCCTCAGGTCACCTCCCAGATGCTAGGTTGGTCAACAAGGAGGATGCTTACCGTCGTGAGAAGCCCTCCTTCTCTACCCCCTCTACCTTCCAGGTCACTCGGTTTTAATGGTTTTGGAACAATATCATGGAGTGGCTAGATCTATATGAGCTTACCCTTTGTCATATCCCAGAATACCCCGGAGGGTGATGACTGGGTAAAGGAGGAAGGGGAAGCAATATCATTGATTTTAAGTTGATTTTAGTTAGACTAGGTTCATTTTATTAAGCCATAATGATTTACTTAACATTTACACATTGTTCATGAAATAAAATGTAGAAAATGAAAAAAAGAAATGAAATTATCTTGCAGTGGTGGATAGAGGCGGCTGGACCACACTACTAGTCCTCTGAAACTGAAATTTACAATCTATTAAATTCAAATTAAAGTTCTGTTTGACAGGCTGCACATTTTTGACAAAATCTGGCGAGGGGGTTGCACAGAATGCCAAAACAGCTCCACCCTGGGTTTTTGGGATGAAGTCACACTTATCAGAGGATTAAGTGCACCCTGGGTGCACCTATTTTCCCATTAAGTGCACCCCAATCTCACCTTTTGCCTCAATAAGAGGGCCCCACTCCAGATTGGGGTTTTTTGGTGAGACAGAGTCAGATCTGGAGAAGTTGCTCAAGGTGGACCAAATGCTCCTCCGATGGAGAAGTGTCTGGTAAGAGCTCTATGTATATCTTCAAAAAGGGAATCTTGCACTCAACCGACAATACCGACTCCACTCCATGTACAAGTTGATATGGATAAAAACCCATGGTAGTCTTAACAGCGGTTCTATAAGCCCACAAAGCAGGATATAACATAATGTGCCAATTATTATTGCTTTGTACGATGGTTCATTGGAGAATGGATTTGAGTGGTTTGTTCACTGCTTCTACCTGTCCATTCGCTTGAGGGTAGTAAGAGGAGGAATGCTCTTGTTTATACCCTAACTTTGATGCCAACTATTCCATCATATGATTCTGAAAGTGTGATCCATGGTCAGTGAAAAGCTCTTTCGAAATCCCAAACCGAGTAATAATCTGGTTAAATAAGAAGTGTGCAGATGTCTCACCATCGGATTTAACTGTAGGCATAGCCTCAACCCATTTCGTGAAGTAGTGAACAACCACTCTGATATGATGATGCCCCCCAGCTGAAGCTGGGTTGCAATCCATAAAATCAAGCCCCCACTTAATGAAGGGACTGATAGTGATGATGGGATGTAATGGGACAGGTTTCGTGCGCATATTACGTGCAAACACCTGGCAAGGATGGCACCTCTTAACAGCATCTACATAGTCCTTAAAGATTGACAGCTAGAAATAACCTGCCCTTAAGATTTTTTGGGCTCTAGAAATCCCAGATAGATGACCACCACATTCCCCTCTATGGCAAGCATTCAACACTACCTCAACCTCTTCATGAGTTAAACAATGTCATAAAATGGAATCTACCCCACGGCGATACAAAGTGTTATCCACTATGAGGTAATTCTTAGACACGTGACGTAACCATCATCGTTCATCCGATGAGAGGTGAGTAGGGACCTTCAATGTTTGTGAATATATAATGATATCCCCATACCATTGGTCTAAGGTTGATATTAAGAAGATGTGCTCATCGATAAACATATCTTCACAAACCAACTCCTCGGCCTCGCTTTGGAAATCCAATATAAGCTCTGCAAAAATTAACGATTTCTTCGATTTTTCCAAAACAAACTTGAGGTCGAATTCTTGTAGGATGAAAATCCATTTATTATATTTTCCTCCAATCATGCTTTGCATGAGGATGAATTGAAATGGATTGACATGGGCTACAACCAAGGTCTGGCGAAGGAGAATATAATGTCTCAATCATTGACCTGCATGTATGATAGCTAAGGCAAGCTTCTCAACATGGGAATAATCAATCTCCATGTCAATAAGATTCCGGCTCAGATAGTATATGACATGCTCTTGGAGATCCTCATCCTCTTGAACCAAAACCATACCAATCGTCTCCATGGACGCGGCCACATAACGTAGAAAATCACGGCTATAGTCTGGGGGACTAATCACCGGGGCTGATGTTAGGGCTCACTTGAGCGCATCAAAGGACTCCTGGGCTCACTCATCCCAACAAAAGATGGTGTCCTTATTCAAAAGACGCATGAATCCTCTATTCAAATTGTCAAAATTGACAATGAATCTCCGTAAGAATTTTTCCATGCCTTGCAAACATTGAAGATGACGAATATTTTTCAGGGGCGACAACTAAAGTATTGCCTCAACCTTCAAAGGGTTGATTCTTATACCTTCTTTAGAAATGATGAATTCTAATAAGCGGCCAGACTTCACACAAAAGATGCACTTGTGATGATTTAACTTGACCAAATAATGGCAGCACCTTCTGAATACCAATCTAAAATGATAGGGATGATGCATTCTCATATGAGAATGAGCAGCAAGGTCATCCAAAAATATTTTGATAATCAATTTGAGATAGTGGAAGATCATGGTCATGGCCCGCTGAAAATTAGCTCCGGCGTTCTTAAGGCCAAAAGGCATTTTTCGATATGAAAAATTTCCCCAAGGAAAAATAAATGCAGTCTTATGTTGGTCCTTAGGTTTAATTTGTATCTGATTGTATCCAGAAAAGCCATCCATAAAGGAAAAAACCTCACTATCTGCACACACATCCAAAATATGATCAATAAATGGTGTGGGGAAATTGTCTTTAGGACATGCATGATTCAAATCATGGAAATCAGTACATATGCAGATCGCTTCCTTCTTCTTATCAACCAGAATGGGATTTGAAACCCACTCCGTTAAGGGAACGGGATAGATAAAACCAACTTTCAATAGTTTCTCTATCTCTGCCTTAATCGCAGGTTCTTTCCTAGGATTCACTGCACACAAGCGTTGTCAAACAGGCTTAGCATTGGGATAAGTCTTAATATCATGTTCAATAATGTGAGGGTCGATACCTGGCCTTTGATCATAAGACCAAGCAAAGATATCATGAAATTATTTAAACAACTCAGTATATTCTTGAATCTCAACATGGGAACATTCTGCCCCAATATAGACATTCTCTATCTTGCCAGGATCGCAAGAGATATTGATAGGAATCATTGGAGATATATTTTCCATGTTTCCATTAGCCATCGGACCAGGAGAGCTTAATGGAACCATGGGACTACCAATTCTCTTACTAAGAACCTCCCTAAAGTCCTCATGCTCCAATTGGTCAAGCTCAGGAAGAAAGTAAGATCTATGATGCAACTCTTCCCATGCTGGCTCAACTCCCAACATGGCCTCAATAATTGCTTCGTCTAAAGGAAAAACACTATCAAGGCAGTTGTGCGCATGAGAATACTATACTTCCCATGCAGGAAACACATATGGGTCCTCCTCCTCCATCTGTGAAGAGGAAGGACTAGGCTCTGCAACACATCCAAGATTTCCTTGATAAGCTACCATAGTTGCAGGAAATGGCACGTCCATCATGATGGGCTCACTCGAAGTATTCAGTCTAGGAAGAATCCAAGGATCTTCCATATGACTCGTGCAAAAAGACATCGATCTCATAGATGTCAAAGCCTCACCAGAACTAGACCCTATCATAAGGATAGGTGCAGGACAACTAAAATTTCCCATGAGGGATGGATACATGCCCACACCCACACTCCCAATTTCTAGCTGAGAGTGCTCTACAATCAAGATCAAAGTTCTTGAAGATGCGATAACTGATAGATTCTTGAATGACATTTGATCAA
This sequence comes from Pseudotsuga menziesii, assembly GCA_001517045.1. Lineage (NCBI taxonomy): Eukaryota > Viridiplantae > Streptophyta > Pinopsida > Pinales > Pinaceae > Pseudotsuga > Pseudotsuga menziesii. The sequence goes on along the minus strand of LPNX010101152.1, from coordinate 78,370 downwards.
TCATAACTATCTTCCCATTAAATGGAAGTCATACAACATGAAATAGTGAATAAGCTAGGGCTTGCATACTGTACATCCAATTCCTACCCAGCAAGAGATTCACTAGTACAAGTGATCAATTTTGCCATAGAAAAACATGGCAATATCCACAGAAAATCGTGGATATTGCCACGTCTAAGTGTTTTTTTTTCCGTGGAAACAATTCCGTCACAATAGAGACGACCCCTAATTTGCATTGCAAGAGCGACAATGTTCTATATTTCGTTAGATGTCTAAGCCGTCACTATATCCACACCTACCCATCTCTGTACCCATGCCTGGCTGTCTCTGTATCCACACCTAGCCATCACTATATCCACGCTCTATATAAGGTTTAAAAAAAAAATGCAAACCGAGGAATAAGACGTCACTATAGCCATGCCTTGCCATCGCTATAGCCATGCCTTTCCGTATCTGTATCCACGCCTGGCCGTCGCTATATCCATGCCTGGCTGTCACTGTATCCATGCCTGGCCATCGCTATATCCACGCCTGGCCATCAATGTATCCACGGTTAAAACTGTTTTTAAAAAAAAATACAAATGCATTTACTGGGCTCTCCACGCAAACGAACTGGGCTAGCCTACAAATATCCATGTTCGATACCAAGTCCGTCGCAAGTTGGGAGAGCATTATTATTATTATTAGACTCATGTATGATAGCTTCTTTTATCTCAGCCACTATTTCACTCACGCTAGGCCTACAAGATGGCTTAGCCTCAACGCATCTTAGGGCTAGATTGGCAACAACAACTATTGATTTAATGTCGTAGTTTCCATCCATCCTCTTGTCTACGATTTCTCCAATTTCCCCACTTATTGATATGTCAGGATTTTCATCCCTCTCCACTTGCACATATGGTGTGACCTATAATTACGTAACATATTAATGAATGGCATTAGAATATCACAAATTACTGTGAAAATGTAATTATAAGATATCAAAATTATAACTAAAATTGGAAGAAGATGCAGTTGAATATCATCAACTACGTAGTTAGTAGGTTCATGTTTCATATTCAGAATGATAAATTATAACTAAATTCCTTACCCATTCAACCAGGTTAACTTGCTCTTCCGGTAGATTTGCACTTATGGGTGGTCTGCTGCATATGATTTCTAACAACACCACTCCAAAACTATATATATCACTTTTCTCAGTGAGCATTTGAGTGCGAAAATATCTTCCCCGGCCCAAACAAAAATGACTTAAATAAGTTGTTATCACTTGATTTGTAAATGTATTGGATTTTCAAATCATAGGTCCCGCATTCAAATTATATAGGTAATCAATTCCAGATGTGATTACCTACAGGGCTTTGATTAAGGCACATTCTGAGGCAGGAAATATATAGGAGGCCTCTGAACTTCTTGATAACATGATAGGTTATGGAATTGTGCCAGACGACTCTCTCTATAACACTGTCATTGACAGACTTTGCAATCAATGGAAATTTGATACTGGTATGAAACTCTACAATGAAATAGAAAGGAAAGGCATGCTCCCAAGTATTAGCAGTTACATGTCACTTATCAGAGTACTCTTAAAAAATTGCAGAAAGGAGGAGTTTAATGAGATTCTGAACAGCACCTATGTAAAAGAATTGGCTTCTGATGTCAGAACCTGCAATATGTTGATTGATTGTTTATGCATGGAAGATGCAGATTTTGTCAGATAACCGACGACAATCCATGTGTTAAATAAATTCAACTGTCAACTTCTTACTGTTTATCTTTTGACAGACCTTCATTATATCATAAAGCAAAAGGACAAACATGTTCAATGTTATTGAGACAAATGACATTAAAATATCCATGAAAAGATATGCCACATTCATAAAAAAGAATGAACCAGACAATAGATAAAATAAAAACCCAGTTGGATCAATAATGCCAATGTTAACAGTGAATTCATAAAGTAGAAACTTCCCATATCAATAATATTTAAAAAAATGGCCATAGTAAATGGTTTGACTCTTTGAGTTTCCGGCAAAAGCTTACCATCTGGAACACATGTGAGAGGGTTCCTTCAATATCAGCCACATTTAGTTTCCAAAGTGAGTTAATCATCAATTCTTTGTTGGACTGTAGATATGCTTCCAAATCAACTTCAAAATAATTCCCCTCTATACTCAGTTGTCATTTCATATCTTCTTGTAACTGTAGCATATCGCCTCCATAAGTTGTTCAAAAAAGTTCAAGGAACCAATTAAGAATAAACTAATCTAACATTCATGCATTTTTTATGGATTCAACTATCAAATTAAAGACTAGAAATTAATGTAAATTTACACAGCAATTAAGCCATGCCACTACAAATGCTATTGGGTCATGGTTGAGGCACAACATTGCCATACCAATGATCCAAGGTCAAACACCAGCAGGAATAGAACCCTGAACAATGTGTGTTTTAGCTGCTCCCACATTGAAGGAGGGGTGTGATAATGCAGAAATTGGGATCATAGCTCCCCACAGACCACTCTATATGTTTACCTTTACCACTAAAAATTTTACCATTTTTTAAAATCCTAATGTTTATGAAAAAAAAAGAGGAAGGGCATATTCAATGATCATATCCTCTTTCTCTGTGCCAGTAGGGAAAAAATAAAATCTGATAAGTTGGAGCATCTAATTACTTTTAGCATATTTAATAAGCAGATAACCTTTAGCCAACAATTGCATACATATCTCTTCCCTCCAATTCCAACAGAAATATTGAAGTGAACAAACCTCATCAGCAAAAACAGATTTTCACCTTAGCTTCTAGATGGTGAACATGGTAACCCTTCCAAATCCCTGTGAAGGCCAAGAGCACTAGATCCCTGGAGTCACCGAAAAGCATGGCTCTGCAAAGCACTTTTCCCTAAAAGAGAACTGGGTGCTGATCATTGATGTGCTTACAGCAGTCCCAAAAAATGTACCACAAACTGTACAAAGTTCTATCTGTCAGCCCACTCTTAGCCAAGAGGTCCTTTAAACGGAGCCACTGTTAAATGACTGGCCATGCAAATACCCAGTGTGTATGACAAGCCACAGGGACCACACGCTTTGAGGTCAGGATCATAAGAAATCCAACAGCAATAAGAATAGGGCCAGGACATGCCTCTGGTGAAGCCAGGAGTACAATTTCCAGGAATCAGACTATTGAATCTTTTTTCCAAATACCCACACCCAGTGTCTCCAGAAAGGGCCCTGGCCCCTGCATATCAATGTTCAGCTTGAACAAGTCCTCGGGGGGGGGGGAGAAACCCAATGATGTCTTTGAAAGCAGTCTTGTCAGAAGAAAAGAGGGCATCTGACAAGCTAATACCTTCCAGTCCTTCCAACAATGAGCCTCAAAGTCCCAAAGGTCTCTCCAAGTAAAAATGTTTTTCATTTTGGCCAGACAGGGGAGCTATCACAGCTGGAAAATATATGGCAAAGAGCATAGTGTGAAGGAAATGGGTTGGTTATTCTTAAGGCATAGTGCATGGCTGTCTTTAATTTTATCATTGCTCCAGGCAGGTCTGTGGAAAGTGTCTCTGAGAAAGATCCCAGTTTCAAGAGAGGACACATTTTGGATAGAGTAGACATCTAAAGATACTTCATTACTCACACTTTGTGAGTAGTTAGTTTTTTGTGTATTGAAGGATGGGCAATCAAGCGTTTTGCTGAAAATATTGACATACCTTTTGAGCATGCATGTCGGGGCACTGTGAAAAGCTGTGATTTTTTTTCTTGATGGAAAAGAATGCAAAGATGATGCACTGTTTTCACTAAATTTGCTGCTTCAAGTAGGTTATGACAAGTCAAAGCAGGAAGAGCTGTTGGGGAAGCAGCTAGGAGCTAGCTTTAAGATTATAGAGTATGTACTTGGAACTCTGACAAAGTTTATAGGAATTGTGAGCAAAGAAAACACAGGGAACCTGAAAAAAACTTTTTCTGAGCTCCTCGTTGCATGGTTTCCCATCACATGGTCAAAATACATATAAGTTATAAAATCCAGATATATAATAGTATGAAGGTTGCAAAACTAATTAATTTAAAGAGGAAACAGTTTTCTTGTATACATTTTAGAGTCCAAAATCCACAGATGTTGCCAAATGGACCACAGTATGACAGTAAGTACAAGTTCAAGTATAATTAGTGGCAACTTCTAGCTGCATGAAACACTACTACATGTAGCCTGTGTCTTGTGGTTCAGTTTTCATTAGTGTTGGTCTCAAGAAAAGTTTAATATTTTATAGAGGATTTTATATTTTGGTTTTGTATATGATAATGGAAGAACTGATATATATGGGCAGTCCTAAAAGGGACATGGACACTTTTGAACAGTTATAGGGTATGAAGATGATTTTGTCTGCACTCAGTTTGATAGGCAATTTGATAAAAACCGATAATCTTTGATATGTAAGTGCAATAGCACACTAAAAGTGTGATTTCTTTTCTCCATGAATAGAAATGATGATTATTTCCTTGGAAAAAAGTTAACCATGAAGCAAAACATGAATTAATAACCATCATATATTATAGTTGGACAAATATTTGAAGACAACACATGCAAACATTTCCAACAAAAAATGAATATCCTTCTATGATGCATTTCATGGTACCATAAAAAGTCTTTTCTTCAATCCTTGTCTGAAGTGAGGTTTCGAATCATGCCCAACGAGATAATATTGGACTTATTCTTTGCCAAGTACAAAAAAGCAAAGTCAAACAGAATAATAGAACAAAAAATGTCAATAAAGTGATTATATAAGAACCTTACATGTTATCAAGGTCAATAAATTCTGCCTTCACTAGTTCTGCTGTAAGTCTGTACAGTCCATCAAGAACAAGCTCATTTACC
>LPNX010101152.1:0-71906 GCA_001517045.1 Pseudotsuga menziesii | reverse complement strand
ATATATATTCATGTGCATCCATGTCAATTCACATGAATATATGCATGTTCTTGATTTTTAAATTGAGCCAACATTCTTCACCATATTGAAAGCAATGCTGAAATTACGGCTAAGAAGGACAAGATCCCTCCACTATGGAGACACTACTTCCAAAATACTCAGCATATCATGTTCGTGGATAATAGCAATGACAGAGATTGTGTTGTAGAAGCAAGGGATGTTCTGCATATGCTTATCCGTCTAAATGCATCGGTACAATGGAAATTCTAGATTATAAAGCATTGTTGATACATATTCATGATAGAATTGAAAACCGAAGTGATTGGAGAAAATAGCCGTTAGTTCTGAAAATTAAGGGAGCCACCACTTATTAAACAAGGAGTCAAATTAGTCGTGTATTCACAGGTATCACTGCCACGCTTTTGCATATGAGTTTGGTCCCACTCATTTTGTCTTTCAAGGATAAGTTCACAAGGTTAAAGAGATTTAGAGAAAATATAAAAGAGGTTCTATTAAATCAAGTTGCATCAACAATCTGAAACAGAGTTTTCCATTGCAAGTGTGTTGAGTAGATAGAAATAAAATCCCCCTTTGTTCAGGCAGCAAATCTGTAACATCATTCCATCCCTAATATACAGTTGACCATGCTCAGATTTTGGTGGTGGTACTGATGAATTTGTAACAATAGTATTGAGGCTCATTTTTAGACATGTTTGAGATAGAAACAAGGGAAACTACTCAACAGATGTGAGATCCTGTAGTGGCATGATTCTATGACAGCATGTGGATGGTTTCTTTGCACATTGTAAAGATAGACTTAGGTCCGAGTTTGATGATACCTGGCAGTGACCTTTAAGAGAAGATAACAGCAGCTATGTTGGAAACCATTATGATATTGTTTTGTACTTGGCTGGATCACTCTATCAGATATTGATGTTAAGGAAGCTGGTGCTTTGCCATGGAGTCCTGAATTGGGCAAAGACAAGTTGCTTGAAATTGAATACTTCATAAGTTTTAGCAGAATTCTGTGCCATAATGTTCATTTTGGCCATACAGGGGAGCTATCACAGCTGGCAAATATCATTCTAGATATACTCTCTCAGCTTCAAACATTATACAAAGAGCTAAAACTTATGACAAGGTTTTATCCTACAATTCAGATATTTTTCAATTAAGGAAGGAATATAAAAGTGGATCTCTAAACATGAATATTAAAATAGAATATTCTAATGCAAGGGAACTTAAATCCCATCTTTCAAGTGGCTCTATTGTCAAATCTCTTCTTACTATAAATAGCAGAGGCAGGCTTGCAGCAGGAGAAGGTGACAAAGTAACAATCTTAGATGCGAGGCAACTTATTGGACAGCCAGCTATTGCACCTGTGACAGCAGACAAGTCTAGTGTGAAGCCTCTTTCCAGGAATTCAATTCGATTTGAACTAGTTCATCTTGTTTTCAACTTTGCAAATGAGAACTATTTGGCCGTAGCTGGGTATGAGGAATGCCAAGTTCTCACTGTCAATTTTCGAGATGAAATAACAGACTGTCTTGTAATTGAGCTTGTGGCTAGTGCCAAACTTTAAGACTTTGAGTGTTCTCATTAGGTCACTTGACACAAATGATAAGCTACAAGAAGCAAACAGGGTAATGAAAGAAATGCTAGTATTGCTCAGCCATATCACTTGAAAGAGGAACACTGTAAATTATGGATAATTTATTAATTTCTGAGGTATGGTAAAAATTTGACTACTTGAAAGACTCAAGAGAAATGGGAGAGGATTTAGAATCTATTCCATTGGCCCTCAATTCGCTTAGTTGATCTACTTTTGGAGAAACTGTCTTGACTCTTGACAGTGGACTTATTCTCATTCGTTTTTGAGGAATACAGGTTTAGATATTATCAGGTTGAGATCTTCTTCTGCACTTAACTGAGAACACAATCAGAGGGAAGAGGGAAAGGCTCTTCCACAGATTAGGTGTCAACTACAAAATAACCGCAGCAACAATAATAATAGCTTACCATCGTTTCACTTTGATTCTTCCTGTACCATCGTCGAGATAAAATGAGACATCAGTAACCCTCTCTTCCTTGTTGAATACCATCCCAACAAGGGTTACCTGCACACCCAAAAGACATACATAGTAAGGCGATTTATTCCATAATACATAAACACCTTGAATGTTCAGTAAAAATTAAGAACGGTTCTTACATTGTTGATGTCAATCCCATCTATTGTAAAATTTGAATTCTCATCAGAGAGCTTCTGGGTTGCCTGGATTATCTATTTTTCCGTCAATGGAAGAAGCCCGGTGCTGGTACCGCTTTTCTGCAAAACCATCCATGCTTGATTGAATGTTGGGCTCCTTAAATTGCCAAAACATGTAGAGGTTGAAAACCCTAAAAATGCCTAAGCTGAGAGGAAAAGCCGCTTACCCTCACAGAGGAAAAACTGCCTTCGTTAACTTGGGTGGCCTGAGAGAGCATAAAACCACCTCCTGAGAATAGAGAACCTCCATCCGACTGACTCTGCATGCCAAACATCTTTATTCTCTACTTTGTTAATCCCCATAGAGAACAAGGGTTTTTGGATGAAATTCACAAAGAAAATAATATCAGGTTTTTCTGCTGTGAAGTCTTCATTGATATTGGGGATTTGAGGGCAGAAGCAAAACTCGTGCCAATTTTTTTCCTTCCATTTCATTCACCACTTTGTGTTGAATTATATTGACTTACCAATGGAAATGAACCTATTTATTGTACACGAATGGAAACATAGTTATATATGCATAAAATGAAAAATGAGTAATATTATTGTACACGAATGGAAACATAGTTATATATGCATAAAATGAAAAATGAGTAATAAATAAATATTAGGGAGGTAGTGTTTGATTATCCCTTGGTGGAGAACTATGGCACTTCATAATGTATGAGAATTAGGTTCTGATTATTTGGACCTCGAGACACCTACTAATTCATTTGAAAGAATGGGTGCATGAGAAATAGTTCAAAATTATTGATTAAAAGTTTACAAAACTATTAATCATTTTTATTAATTTATAAAATAAATAAATTATCAATGGTTACTTTCATTTTCATATGTGATGCCTTGCGCTTATAGATATACTGTCCAGGATTATGCTTGTGAGCAAGTTATAGTGATCACGTGTAAGAGCATAGAAATAGATAAAAATATGAACCTTATTCAGTACATGATTATAAAATACAAATCATATGACCTTTATGACTCAAAATTTTGAGATATTTTTACGATATAACTTTTATGATTTCAAATATTTGAGATGTTTTTATTACATACATGATCATTGCAGTTATTCACATTCTTAGAACTTCAATGGTATTAGTTTAAGTGAATTTGAATGGAGAACTATATTTAATTTTTATATATTAATATCCAAACAATTATAAAGGGGATAAGGTATAAACATGATTACATGCTATACATTTATATAGAAGTGAACATGATCAATTCAAATTTGACATGACGATAATAAAAATCCATTCACAAATATTAAGTCAAGTGAATGACATTCAAATAGACACCTTTTAATTAAGATTAAAATTGATATCAAGCTTAATATCAATAAAAAATTAGTAGGGAGGCTCCTATTTTTATTTTATTATCCCTTGCATTTATTTTTAATGTTATAAAACTCTTTCAACAAGTAGTTTTCTCTTTCACTAACCACTGCTATTATAAGCAAACCTTTCCTTTTCTTTGGGTGGTGATTCTTTTACTGTGACATCAAGGTGAGATTCAAAATGACCCAACCAATGCTTTACTTGTGAACAAGTGTGAGCTTGTTACTCGACTCTCCTATGGACCTAAGTATGTTTCTAATGAGTAGTGACATGTCTTGACAATATGGTTCTCCTTCATTTCCAATGCATGAAAATGAAGTAGAAGGTATGTGACCACATGACATGGTATTATTAGGAAAATGCGTGTAATATTGTAATTTTCTTCTTTAACAAATCCATTAGTATGATATACACAACAAGCTATATAAAAATTCACTAGATTATGTGCTCATTTGAGGTTGTGGGTACCTCTGAGTTCGTCTCCATTTCCAAAATAAACACAAATTTTATACCCACTAGGAAATGAACCTAAGCGTCGAAAATGTGACGGATATTTCAAAGGCGCCGTCAACTAAAAAGTCAACAAAAGACGGTGCCGTCGCTATAGAGACGGTCAGGCGTGGATATAGCGATGTCCAAGAGTTTAGGCATGGATACAGAGACGTATAAGAGTCCAGGCATGGATACAGCGATGGCTAGGCATGGATACAGTGACGCCTCGTTCCTGTTACATCAGATTTTACACCAAAAAGTAAGAAACATGGAAAACCTCCGTGGAAAAATCCACGCTTTTGTACTAGTGATTGTAGTCAAGGGGTGCATCAACCACCTCGACCTCTATCGCAATAATCTTCCCTCCCAAATGGACCTTAAGGGAAGGAAGGATCCTGTGTAGCCTAAATGATCTCCCATCAAACGAAGTTAACATGGTTGTAGATTTAGATAACTCAGGGGAACCTAAACCCTTCCAACACGATAAAGACATCACAGAAGCAGTAGCACCTTCATCAATCACAGTGCACTTGACGGTCATGTTGAGACTTCTACATGAATCAAAAGAGACACATAGTAAGGAAAGCGAGGCTGAAGGTCTACGATTTCAAATTTAACCATGGAGGAAGAATTATCATCATTCACACCAAGGTCAAAAAGCAAAGCCTTCCTTTGTGAAGGACAACTCTGAAGTACTTCTAGTACAGACATCGCATAAGGAGTGTGGCCCAAATCCTCAACAATAGAATAGTTCTGGGCAGCTTGGGCATTAGTTTTGTGCCCCAAACACTTGAGGACTCCCTTAGGAATGTGAGGTGTAGCTTCAGGTTTATCCATAGTTTTTTCAATACGCAAAGGAGTCACTGATGGATCGGGTTCCTTTCCTCGGTTGGGTTGTGACGAACCATAGTCCTTCGCATAGGTCACAACTTTTGCAGCACATACCATGTTAATGCAACCATGACCACTACCCTCCAGCAGATCTTGATCACCACCAGACTGAACATGGGTCCTTGAGTTCATGTTTTGATTGTCAGGTAAAGGGTTATTTAGTATAGTTGGGGCCTGTGTCAAGAATCTCGAGTATTCATTGATACAAGGGCATAACTAAGTGAGGTGATCTTCCTTACACAACTTGCAAGGAATGTCAAGAATCTCGAGTATTCATTGATACAAGGGCATAACTAAGTGAGGTGATCTTCCTTACACAACTTGCAAGGAAATTTAACCTTACGTTTATCTTGCTTGTCCCCCCCAGCATTATAGGAATTATTTTCATTACTATTATCATTTTCATTCCTATTCCCACCCTTACGATTGTTCTTACCCTTCTTTTTATTCCTTCTGGGTTGCTGGTTACCCTTCTGGTTCAACGATTGCACTGAAAGCACACTCATCGTTTGGGTGGGTTGAGATGAAGCCGTAGCTTGTCCCGAATTAGATTGGTTGATTGATAATTGACTAACTTGTTTCGCATCTGAATCCGCAGGTTTAGCACTCACACAACCAACAATGCCATCGACATGTGGTCCAGGTTTAACTTTGCGGTCAAAACTAGAACACGATGCATTGGGAATGATCTCATATAAAAACCTGGATTGAGCATAAATCAAATCCAGTTCCTGCACTCTAAAAATGGCTTGTTCCTCATTTTGCACTTCGGATATAGAAACATCCTTCATTATATAAGGAAATAACGATGTAAGGAACCATTCGAGGAGGAATTCCAGCAGTATAAATGCTTTAATCAACCTCTTCCATCTACGCCATTCTTGGATTTGATCCGAGATATGTGTGGATTTATCCTACTGAAATGTTGACAAGAGTTCTGTACCAATTTTGTAACGCACTGGTAGCTGGAATTGGTTAAGAAAATTCATCGCTAGGTCATCGAATAAAGCGAATCCCCCCCTAGGTAGCTCTATATACCATTTCATGGTAGGACCTGTAAGGGTGCATTGAAATAGCCTTAAACAGATCGAATCCTAGTGTAAGGAATTTGAAGAGCACCATAGGTCAAAGGTAGTAACATGTTTGCTCAGATCCTCTCCCGATTTTCCCTCGAATTTGGGTATGTCTGAGGGAAGCTTAGTAGGGACAACCGGCCAAGCCGGGTCATGAGCTACAAGACCGTTCGTCAATATCAAAAAGTCAGGAAGATTTAGCTTTGCAAGGAAAGGGAGCCTAGGATGAGTAGGTTGATGGAATGCTCCCTGATAGTTTTGATTCACATAGGTCTGATTACCATAACCACCATGGCTTTGGCCATAGTTCCCTCCTCCCATTTGACCTATATAGGGTGGAATGAAAGCACCATAGTGTGGTGTACCTTGACTATTCAGAGCTACAAAGTCATAATTTGGAGAGTAAGAAGGTTTTTGATACCCGCACCCATAAGGTGAAGAACCCTATCCATACTACGTCCCATAATAAGGTCCATAAGTCACTGCATGAGATGTCCCATGAGACACTCCATAAGTAGGAATATACGCTCTGTAAGTAGGAATATACATTCCAAAAGTAGGAATATATGCTCCATAAGTAGTAACATGACCTCTAGAAGTATGAACATGACCTCCTGAAACAACGGGTGGTACTTGAACCTGAGACACAACTGGTCGAGTAACAGCAGTATGAACGTGACTCGTAGCAATGTTCCGGCCCAAAGGACCATGTGAATGAGGTGGAGGGTGAACATTCGAATAACTAGGGATAGAGGACAAAGGGACCTATGTAATTATGTATGTGTTGTTCCCTATAGTCACTTGTCTTGGATATGGCATCCTAATAGGATCACTAACCCTAGACCTACGAGGAATATGTGATGTAGCTTCCACCGCCGGGAAGGAAGGTGCAATGTGACTTGTGCTCCCAAACCTCTCTGCATGGTAAGGAATGAGAGTGCCCCCAGGCATAGTGTTAGGTTCAAACTACAACTCGACATGAAATGCCAAATCATGTGTGGGAAAACCAAACATACCATAACTACCATAACTAGTGCTTGCGGGTTCAAAATGAGTCTCATCATATTCCAGCATTCCATACCGGCGATGCATCAATGGGCGATCAACACTAGAGTAAGTAGGTCTATCATGAAAAGTACCTATCTCAGAAATTACAGGACCTAACTCAGTCAAATCAGGTGAAGTATCGTAGTTAGGAGTAAACTCCCCATCTTCCACTTGAATGGGAGAAGGTGGTTCAGGAATACCTTCAACATGGTCTCCCATCATGTGTGAATCAATGTGCGAAGTAGTCCGCCTAGACTATCTATTTCTCTCTCCCAAAGGAGGAGGAGATGTAGAAGGAGGAAGTGCTACTAAACGACAAGAAGGGTGAGGTGCTGCACCTGAATCCACAATGACTCAAAAAATATAAAAGACTCTGTAATTATGTAAACCCTATGCAAGCTAACATGCACAGAGCATACACCCATAAAATATAAAGGCAAACACAAGCAATCAAGGGTATGATAAGTGAGCTCCTGAATGAAGCGGGTATGTCTCACCTAGGAGAGGCTTGAGACTCCCATACACAATAAGTGGAAGTACGTAACCAATTATTGTGTCCCTCAGCTTCAACACATAAAGCGACTATGCTGTCCAACCCCAACCTGACCAGGACACCTACAGAATAACCCCTGCAGAGTACCCCATCGATATCCTAGATAAGGCCACTAAGTTCACCTCAATATAATCAATGCTCAGGTGGATAGTCGCAGGTGGGATTGACCATATGGGAAGGGTAGAAAATCCAAAAACTCTCGAAAGAGCCCCCAGATATGAATACAATCCTAGAAATATCTCCGGTGCTACTCAATTATGACTAGGGGTCATCCCAATCATTAACCACTCACACTGCCTCGTGCTTAACGCCCTTTTGAGAGGAGGATCCTAAGAAACATTGGTTATACCAAGGAATTTCACACACTCACCTGGAAAGACACATACATGTTGTTGTTTAGTGGTCTTGGAGAATTTACTCACAATGAACTATTCCAAGACCCTAAAACCTAATCTTGTTGGTGAACCCTATCAAATAAAATAGTGTAGTTCATTTTAATTAAACGTTGGTTTTAATTGGATTTATTACTAAAAATAGGTATATGGACGCGCAACTAATGGTGTTATGACACAACATGAAGCAAAATGCACACCTAATAATCAATGCAAATGCATTGTGTCCATGAAAAATAGGGTATGCTACTACGTGAAATGCACAATTCTCTTCGAATGATAGATGCAAACTTTCCTATATGAAATCCTAACTAATACTCCAAAGAAAATACAATGCAAGTACTATGCAACATGCAAGATGCAATGCATAATGATAAGCAAATATTTTTGGATTTTTTGAAATAAAAATGAGATACTCAAGCAAAAGAATGGTTCTACAACCCTCAGACTCTGCAAGTACACTCAAGCAGCACTCAAGCAAATTACTAAGGTAAAATAAATCTAATGCACTAATCCCAAAACAAAAAATAGAAAATGCAATGACAAGAACATTCTTCAAAAAAGAAATTTTACCCCAAAAAAAATGTCTCTGGTCAGAAACAGAGGTGTATACAAACTCTAGTAGTATCAAAGGAGACTCAATAATCATTGAAATTCACCCAGCAACAATCCATATTCCTCTAGAAGGCAAAAATAAGGGCATACATGACTATTCGTAGTAAACCCGCGTGTGTATGTGGAAATAGCAGTGAAACCCACGTATATACGCGATTGTGAGTTAAAAACTCACGTACAGGAAGAAAGGTGCATAAAAGTAAAGTCAAACAAATAAGCTGAGACAAACTTCACACCAATCAGACACTACCGGGAAATTCAAAGTCATTGAATGCCGATAGAAAACCCCCAAAGGACAACTACTAGGAAATCCCCAGCGGAGTCACCAATTCTCTTTACGGAGAGAAATTCCTATGGCTTGGGGTACCACAACTGACAGCTTGACTCCAGAAATCAATCCTTTCCAATATGCAATAGAAATCAAATATCTAACACTAAAGGATCATACCTCGTACCTTGTTCCAGACGGTTGAAGTAGATCCCATTGAGCTTTCCAACTTCAGCTTGAATTGATGAATCACTTCCTCAACAACAAGTAAACAAGACAAGCATACTATATATATTGGTGTTAGATCTATTCTAGAATATATAATCAACAATGTATAAGCATTTGAAATCATCCATGGATAAAATATTCATTCAAACATACATTATTGGATAGGAAAATATATTTCTATTAATATAAAATCAGAGATTACAATGGATACAACCTCTGTCGGCACGTCTGTGAATTGGAGAAACTGAATCCCCCACTTGGGCCTCCACCACCTCAATCCTCCATCTCTCAATAGCAAGCTCACAAGCAAAAGGCAAGCTTGGGAAGAACACAAAAGTGCTCCAAGCGACAAAGGGATGCAGACTCAAGCATAAGTTCTGGCAACAATGGACTATAGTTTCTTTGCTCTCAATTCTCTTATGCCTTCAACGTATCCAAATATTTCCTTATATAGATTTTCAAAGGGGTAATGAAAGGTCAAATCTGAGCGATATCAAGGCATATGGAAGGCCAGGAGACAAGTGAGTTAGATCCATGTCAAGGAAAACTCCAAAATGATTTGGATTTTGTACACATCCCGATGTATACGGTTTTAGGATTCAAACCCACATATATACACGATTAGGGGTTTAAAAGTTGTGTGTATCAATTTTTACATGTTAATAGGGATGTTCTAGGAAACATCAAAGGACAAAAAATGGTCCAAGGGGTCTAAGGAGTCTACAGAGGGACAGGGGAAGGCCATACAAGTGTGATTCACCTGGAGTGGTAAAATCAGCTATAACAACAATGAGATCCTTTGATCACACATTAAGGGGCAACAAAAATTGTACACATAGCTCTCTATGGTCCAAACAATAATTATACGTCATAGTCCCACCATTATTCATGCCATTTTTTCCTTCACAATTACATTCCACCAAAAATGGTCCAAAACATTATTATTCCTTCCCTCATAAATACAACAAAGATGGCAATTTACTGCAACATAACCCCACTCTTTCCAAAAAGGACCAAAAAATCCTAAAATGAGGATGGGTCAAGAAACATGGAAAAATAGCATACACAATGAAATAACACAGGTAAGAAAAGTTGGGATCATCCTAAAAATACATTGTGAAGGTCTCCCCACAAACACTTTTCACTTTTTTCCCAACTTTCAGTCACATGCTTGATTCCTCAATCATTCCCACACCTTTCACAATCTATCCCACAGTGCATCAATTTCTCTCCATGTAACCCTTAATCCCTTTCCCGTTGAAAACTCCTTGTTGGAGATAAATAGAGATCGAGGTCATGGGAGCCTACAGACCATTTCGTCAAATGGCTATTGTGGTCCAATTTGAAGGAATTTATTTCTTTCATTGCATTAGTTAGAGTAAAAATTATAAAATTATAAAAAATAGTTTGTTATTGCTTTTTATAATTCGATGTCAAGAAATCCCTTGCACCTTGAACTCTACCCTTAGATCTGGTTGATCTAGGGTAGGTGATTTTGCACGTAGTAGGGGAGAAATCCCCACTACAATGAATCTGAAAGGAAAATGAGCTTACGATGTGTCACTTTCTCATGTACTTAGGCTTGCAAAAGTATTTTCAAGAAACCACTTCCCTCAGATATTGAAATCACTTACGCCTAATAAGTGGTAAGGCATGGTGGGTGTCATATGAAGGGTATGAACCAAGGGAAATGAAGCAGTTTTTTTAGCAGAATTTTGGGTTCCTAGACTAGGAAAATGTAGTTGAACTTATACACCATATTACTTGAACTGGAAATATTTACAAAAAAAAATGAGGGAACCACCCTCGACCCATCCTATAGTAGCGCAGGGTGGCTAGAAGGCAGAAAGCCCCTTGGCCCCCATTTCATTTTATTTTTTAATATACAAAGTTAGATTAGGATTTCAACTGAAATTGATGCAACAATATAAAATGCAGAAAAATGTGCACATTTATATTTTAAATGGGGTTATCTAGATGTTTATGTATCTTGACAGCAATTGACAATATGGGTTCTTCCGAGAAAGCACGAAAAATTATTTTGTGTATCTCCAAGAATGAAATGAAGCTAAAATATAAAAGGATAAAACAAAAGGTTCTTATTTTGAAATAGGTTTCTAGTTGTTTCAAATAGCATATAGATAAAATCCTCGAGGATTGATTGGGAAATAAATCCTTAATGTGGGTGACCTACAAAGCAGCCAAAAGTTTGGAAAATCTTTATATTTATGCATAGATCATATTTCTAAATTTCAGATTTCAAATTTTGCTAATAACTACTAATGATTATTTAGTTGACCTAAAAATGTGTTAGGAGGACATGTTGTATGTGGATATCCAGGTTATGGAAGAAGGTGTATTATCATAATGGACAACATGCTTCCACTTCCAAGAGCCAAACAATATGAGCATGGACTCATGGTTGAATAAATCTAATTTATGTAGGAGACATAATTGTAAATTCAGATTTCAATTTAATTATTAATGTATTGATTGTTTGGTAGTTTATGAATTGTATAAGGAGGACATGTAGGAATATCATGTGCTACGGCCTGCAAGACACAAACATGCTGAGAAGGATCTCATGTTTTGGAAATTTGGTTTCTGTACAAAACAAATTTGAAAATTTATGATTGAAATTATTATGATGACATATCATCTGAACTAAAATCTTGTATGTAATCCAAGTGAGATGGTGAAATATTCCATTGGGGAAAAGGTTGGTTGTTGAAGTTGAAATTGCAAGTAAATGACAAGAGTGGCTTGGGTTGGAGGAACCCTAATAAATGCCTTACATGTGCTTGTCTCTTTGTAGTTCTATTAAACCCAATAAGAGCATGGGTGCACAGGAGGATTACATGGGTATTTCTAACCTTGCTACACTCACACCAAGGAGCAATAGAGGGATGGGTATGCCTGAGGAACTATGTATTAGAGAATGGGTACCATCATTTTTTTCTACGAGTGGGTTTTTTTACGGAGAAAACTTCCTATGGCTTGGGGTGTACCACAAAAGACAGAGAAACCATAGAAATCAATCCCTTCCCAATGTGCAAGAGAAATACAACATCTAACACTAAAGGATCTCGAAACATAACTTATTTTGGATGGTTGTAGTAGATTCCCATTGATCTTTTTCCAATCCTGCTTGCTTTATCAATTTACTCTCAACAACAGTAAATAAGACAAGCATGCTATATGATATAGTGTTAGGCCTACTCTATCATATATAATCAATTATACATAAGAAATTAGACAAATACATGGATTCAACATTCATTTAAATGCACATCATTGGACAGGAAAAGATATTTCTATTAAGTAAATAAGAGATTACATAAGTGACAACCTCTGTCAGCACGTCTGTGAACCAGAGAAACTGAGTCATCCACCTGGGCCTCCACCACCTCAATCCTCCATCTCTTGATAGTAAGCTCACTAGAAAAGGAAATCTTGGGAAGAACACAAATTTCTCCAAGGGACAAAGGGATGTAGACTCAAGCATAAGCAAGATACGTCAACAATGGACTATAGTTTTCTTGCTCTTCAATTCCTCCTCTTCAATGTATCCAAAGGGTTCCTTATATAGTGCTTCAATGGGGTAATGGAAGGTCAAATCCGAGCTATCTGGAGGCATATGGAAAGCCAAGAGACAAGTGAATCGGATCCACATCCAGGAAAACTACAAAAATATTTGGCCTTTTGCACACATCCTGATGTACGTGGGTTTAAGGGTAATATCTGCGTATATACGCGAGAAAGGGATTAAAAGTCATGTACAACAAATAATGGTTGTTTTTAGGGATGATATTGGAAACATCAAAGGTACAAAAATAGTATGGGGTCCAAATAGTTTGCAAAGGGACATGGAAGGCCATAAAAGTGTGATCAACCATGTGTGGTAAAATTAGTTGTAACAGATGCCCCCTAATGTGTGAGGTCAGATGGGTAACATGATGGCCAAAATACATTATAAATCCATCGCAGAAGTGGAGTGATGAAGAACTAGGTCGAAGAATTATCCATCCAATAGTATAATACCAGAATCAAACTTTGCACATGACTGCAAATACATATAACAGTACTGGATACATAAGAGTACAATGGCCATGAATAATCATGATATACAAACTGTGACATGTATGGTCATTTCCACATACAATATATAATAGATCAGAATCTCCATGATGAAGATATACAAAGGACCAAGATCTCCATGAAAGCTGAAGATATACCATGGATCAAGATCTCCATAATAGACGAAGATATCTGACATACACTGGAATCAAGTCACGAGAGTTGAAATCTCACAAACACTGGTACGATCAAGGAGGTAGCATATATGTAATTCCACCAATATGGAAAGTCTTCTACACAAACCACTAAGAGTACATGTCCTACTATGTGAATAGAGGTGTCGACATTGAACATAGTAGTCCATCGTTTGATTATCGTTCACTGATGTTTACTATTAACAGATGCGAGATCACCCACCGATAATGAAAATGGGAATTAAGGTACTAGAGTACAATCTAACAAGGGTGAATAAATGTGTTGAGATCAAACACTTGGAATAATCCATCGATTAGGGTAAATTGATGTATTCCCAAAACTGTTGATGGCAAGAGAACCTAGCACTGATGACTGTAAGTCTCAAGGCACTCAAATGACTCTAGACTCCTATCCTAGAATAAATGATCTGAAGTCGATGGGATGGAATACGCTTGAAGGAGGGAATTAAGGAATCCCCCATCAACCAACATGACATACTCAACAATTCTGTATAATGTGGAAGGACTCAAACAAGATGTGCATGAACCAATAATAGTACCGGGAATGACCGACATGCAAAGACAAGACAACTAAAGAATGGCCGACTCAGGCTTCAACTTCCTTTGAACAAGAGCATAAGGGTGAATGGTTACTAAATGTAGGTAGCATAGACTCGATATACAAAACTGGGACATATCTACGACACATGAGGCATCGAAAGTGGCTCCATATGGACTGGAAACTTAACCAGTTAGTGGAGATAAACTCAGAGATATGAGTATAGCTCCTAAAGTCAAACTACTAACCCAACCAATGGATGTGATATATAGTGCTCTGTTCGAAGGCAACACGACTCAACTGCTTCCAAAGATAACATCTTTTCTTGTCCATCTTTTCAGTTTTTATTTTTTTTGGACTTTTTCAGATATTTTGAAAATCTTGAAAAAGAATAAAAGTGATTTGTAGTTACAAATATAGGAGGATACAAGTGTCAAAGGTAAAACAAACTAGTTCCAAGCAGTGGAACATACCTATGCTCAATGCAAGGAAACATGTGAAGGATAATGACACTCGGGGGAAAGTCCCCTCCAGGTAAAAAATGGGGAATCAAGCTGCAAAAGATATATAAAAAGGATCTACTTGGCTAGACATGAGACAAGTTGGGGCTACATGGCTAATAATCAAAGTTAAGGAAGCTGGCATAAGGCTCAATAAGGCAATCAAAACGTATGACAATGCAATTACAACTTGACATATATAAGGGAGTCTCAGGGAAAATGCCAACATAAAGGTCAAGAGGAGTATGAAGCTGTTGCTCAAAGTCATGGCGATACTATACAAAGGACTCCCACACCCTAAAGGAGAAATGTCGGCATGGGAACCAAATGTAATACAGGATCTAAATAGGGTACCCATCTATGGTAAAGCTCTATAATTCACAATCATGTCACTTATAAAAGCAACAAGAAGGTTCTGTGACAAGATGGAATGGGTTCATACCAAAGGTTAAAATGAAATAGTCATAAGGTTATGTGAAATGCAAATGGATGTGGAACCTAACCATTAGAGAAAATTTCAACTCAAAATGGGCCTCCTAAAAAAATTACTAAAATAATAGTTAAAATAATAAAATAATATTTATTAATTTTGGAGGAAGAAAAGTAAAAAGCTACTTTTTTGTTTGTATTTTCGACATATCTCCTTGTGTTTTTACTCAAATTTCAATCGAGAGAGCTCGTTGAATGCAAAATCAAATTCTGTATCCAACAAGTACCCACTTGACATACTTTGGATGGACCCCGCTACCCCAAAAACAAGAAATACCTGAAAAAATGTCATCATCATGTTTTTTCAAGTATTTCTTGTTTTGGGGGTAGAGGGGCCCATCAAACATATGTCGAGTGGGTACTCGTTGGATGCAGAATTTAATTCCACATCCAACGAGCTCTCCTGATTGAAATTTGAGTGAAAACACGAGGAGATATGTCAAAAATACAAACAAAAAAAGTAGTTTTTTTTACACTACTACATTTCGACCAAAAATCCGACGATCGTATTGTCGGATTTTCGACACTTTCCTGTCGCATGTACGACACTATGATTTTTTTAAAAGCGTTGGTGGAGTGTCGTCGGTTATCTGACATATTACTAATCCATCGGTTAAGCGACACCTCAGTTTACCGTCGGTTATATGCAAGCGTCGGTTAAGCGACATGAAGAACCGTCGGTTAAGCAACAGAGATAAAGAAGAAGCGTCGGTTAAGCGACATAAAGAACCGTGGGTTAAGCGATAGAGATAACGGTTAAGTGTAGGATAAGATACATCTATAACCGTCACTTAAACGATGGCTATAAAGAGTAAGAGTCGCATAAGCGACATGAAGAACCGTCGCTTAAGCAATGGATATAAAGAGTAAGCGTCGGATAAGCGACATCTAGAGCCATCGCTTAAGTGACGACAATGATTTTTTTATTTTTTTTAAATACCTAAAAAATACCTAGCTTCTCTTCCATGTGTATTCCATCATAAATTTTCCATTGACTGAATAATATGCATAAAGTATAGAATCCATATCACCAAGTATGTATATATTTCAATACAATATATAATCATCCCAAAATTATTGAAGGGAGATACCTCCCAATTTGGGTCATCCTGGTCACACATAAAGTGATCACAAATTAAAGTGTTTGAATCTAACATGCTTCCATGCAAGTTATAACTTTGTATCTAATCAAAATCTTCCCCTAGTAGCATATGCCTCGTTCAGATAAAACGCTACAGCACATGATAAAGCCTTACAAAAGTAATATCTACTCCTAAATGCCCTGGAGGCTGGTATTCATACAATTCAAGAACCTGTTAATTGTAGGTTAAACAAATAAAATGAAAAAGAAAAAGAGTAAAGAAAAGCAAGCCCTGCTCTGTTATACCCAAAATTTCCAGTTTAACTCAACCCGAATCCAAAACTAGGTCAAATCTAACTAGAACAAGGCAGCATTGGCTTGCTACATCAGACTTAAGTCAAAACTTGTGAAACTTGACAATCTATGCAAACATGACAAGCTGTAACCAGGTCCACTCACCCACATGCCTATGTAAACCAAGAAATCTCCAATCTTACCCATTTTTTTCACATCTTGCAACAAATTTTTAGACCTTCATGTAGCATCAATGGCACAGATTTTTTGTTCATATTCTAAGAATATTATCTATAGGTTAGGGAATAGAAATTGTACTCATTTTCTAACCAATATTCAAGCATATGGGCACAAATTTCCACCAGATATTTTTCATAATACAATTTTCTATATATTGTGCTCAGTTTCTACGCAAATTTTTTATACCTTGGGCACATATTTTCACCAATATTGCAGATACGTTGTTTATAATGCAATTATGTTCTACCATACACCTATATAGTGCTCATTTTCTGAGTAAATTTTCTGGCACCACTGAACCAGGAAAGAGACAAAGATCAATAAAGTCCATGATGAAAGCAGTCACACTAGAGTAAGTTGAACCTAGAATACTTGTCTGAGTATGGGCATGCACATTATAGTAGTAGCTTTAGAGTCCATTAGAGTGTCAAGTCAATTTGTGCCATGGACACAGTGCACATGGTAGGGGTAACTTTAGAGTCCATTAGTGTGACAAGTTCAGTTGTGCAAATTACTTAGGTGCAAGTGCAACAAGATGTCAAGTGCATCTAATGGTGTGGCATACTACAGTGGGGTGGATAGACTACTCAACTTATGGATTTTTGTCAAGGTTGGTCTTTGTAATGGCACATGCTACTTCCTAGTTTTATATTGGCCAAGCACCATCTCACTCTCAGTTGGTTCAGAGTCAATATTTTTGCACAGCAATGTCATCCTTCTTGTCCTTGTGTTTTCACATATTCATCCATCATTGATGTGTTTTGCAAGCAAGGTAATGTGGAAGCTGATGTGACGTTGCAGGGTCAGATGGTGAAGAAGGGTCTGGCATTCAATGTTGTGACCTGAGGCTTTGGCATTCTGGGAAGAACTGCAAATACGTGGTGTTATGCCCAACATTTCTAATTATAATTCAGTTATCAATTCCTTTTGTAAGAAAGGTAGGATATCGGTTGCAAGCAACCTCCTTAAAGATTCCTTGGACAAAGTTTTAATTCCAAATGTGATTACCTACAGGGATTTGATTAAGGCACATTCTGAGGTAGGAAATATACAGGAGGCCTCTGAACTTCTCGATAACATGATAGGTTGTGGAAGTGTGCCAGATGACTCTCTCTATAACATTGTCATTGATAGACTTTGCAATCAATGGAAATTTCATACTGGTATGAAGCTCTACAATGAAATAGAGATGGAAAGGCATGCTCGCAAGTATTAGCAGTTACATGTCACTTATCAGAGTACTCTTAAAAAATTGCAAAAAGGAGGAGTTTAATGAGATTCTGAATAGCACCTATGTAAAAGAATTGGCTTCTGATGTCAGAACTTGCAATATGCTGACTGATTGTTTATGCATGGAATATGCAGATTTTGTCATGAATTTGTATGACAAAATGGAGGTGAAAGGTGTTGCACCTAATGCTTCTACATACAATGCTGTCATTAGTGGACTTTGCAAAGTAGGAAAGGTAGATATGGCATTGAATATGCATTTGAGACTATAGAAAATGGGTTTTCTTCCTGTTATTGAAATCTTCAGCACCCTTATGCAATCAATGCCTCACAATAACAATGCAATCAATGCCTCGCAATAAGTCTTTTGAGACAAGCCACCAACAAGTGTATTGTCAGGTCCACTTAAAAATGGTTAATGAGAGTGGTACCATGGCAATCAGAGCTACACAAGGAATCTTTTGAGATAGGTCTCTTGCAAGGGTATTGTCATGACCCAAAACTCTTTAGTCCTATAGGAATACTGCTCCTATTTGAGCAATATTGCACTAATGGAACTCCCAAATTATTGACATGACACCAACATCAATGGGGATCTAAGATATTTCCGAAATAAAAAATAGTATTTTCTATGTTTCATGGTATTTGTTGTGCAAATATATTTTTATATGTATATATAAATGTCGTAGCTAGCTATATGGAAAATTTCTAAAAATTGACAAATCCCTGTCCGTCCTTGTATCTATAATCATATCCTAGAAACATAGTTTGATTGAATGATAAAAAACAGGTGTTCATGGATAATTTGCTACTACACAGTGCAGAATATTGGTTAATGAAGATGCTCAAGTCTTTTTCAATTTCAGCATTTGTGTAAAGCATAAACAAAAGCAAAGCTCAGCACCATAAAAAATAGGAAATACGAGATACCCTGCATCATTAAAAATGTTTCACTAGCAAACAAATAAAACAGAATGACTCTGGGTAACACAGAAAAATTGAGATAGCTGTTCATCATAGACTGCCCAGGATAAATTGCAAGGGAGACATTCTATTGTGTATAAGTCCAATCCATAGAGTCTCAAAGGGTGAGGTCTAAAGTGAACAAATCTAAAGAATTTATATAAGGAAACCAAACAAAAATATCTCGTCACATGCATGGTACCTGAGCCAGGCCAGAACTTGGATGTATATGCACAATTTGTGGGTTCTTGACTGTGCGATAGGATCCATTTTTCTGCAGCTTGGAAGTGTGGTAAAAATATCCTATCAAAGCAAGAAACCCTTGATTGTCAGGAAACCTTTGACTCAAGAAAATTGACCCTTGATTGAATTTTCTCAATCCAAGATGTAGATACCTGACATTATAGCCTTCTTTATTGACTCGATATCATTTAAATTGGTCGAAGGTTCTATCTCGACCCTTTCTAGAAGCCCCTCCAATTGATCTCTGATGTCTCTTGCTCGCTTCATACTCCTCACCTACAAAAAAAATATGAAAGCACAAACAAACATCAATCTAGGACTAAATGTGCAACAATATAAAATACCATAACAACTTGGGGCTTATCCTAGACTACAAATAAATAACTTAGTAATTTTAGTGAAAGAGACATTGTGTATCAGCAACTTAGAAACACAGACAATGTTACTTAAATATAACTTTCACCAAAAGTTTAGAAATGCAACAAAATTGTTTAGTAGAGTTTGCAGATGAACACCTAAACTATTAGGGGTCATCAGCTCTCTGATAGGAGTAGAAGTGGAAAATTAAGAATAGAAGCATGAGATAAGATAATTTTATCATTGTCCAACAAATAACCAAAAGGATAGGTCAATAGGACTAAAATGTATAATCAGTGACAAGGACCTGTGATAAGAACCTATAGGAATGCACTAGACTACTTTGAAAGCAGAAAGTAAAATAAGCTAACAATAATACATGAAAAAGAGCATGCACTGTAAATTCAAAAAGAAGGAAATGTAGAAGTAGAGAAAGAATGTTCCACTGAACATTTCCCTAACATGATGTGACAGGTTTGTGATTTTACAAATAACAGAACTTGATCTACTAGGAAGATTTTTTTAGAAGGAATGGTGCTTAAGGTTTTCGAAACTACTTAATTGGGTAAAAATAAATATTACAATTTAAAATATGTATCAGATTTTATAATCCCCTAAGAACATATTTGAGATCGATAATCTATCTAAAGACTAATATATATGAATAAAGTTCCACTGAATGTTTCCCTAACATTGTGTGATATGTCTGTAATTCTCTATGAAGCCATGGACAGTGCCATGGAGACCATTTGAACCACCTGTTAAGGGGATGAGACCAAATGTATGCCACTCTCGCAGATCATTAAACACAAGTGGAAAAATCAGGGTAGCACTCTGCATGACTGTGATATTATGCTGAAGATCAGGGCAGCACTCTGCATGACTGTGACGTAAATAGATGAACTCTATGATCTAAAGAATATTGAACCCTAAGTTGCATGGAAATGCGTCCAGATAAAAAATTCAAATACAGATCCACTCGGATATGAAACAGGAGTAGTGGTAAAAAATAACCTTCCTATTTTCATAATTGAAAATCACTTTCATTATAGCTTATAGCTTTATACATGTTCTGCAAGCTGAGTTGGAGATAAAGCAGGCAAGTACAAAAGCATGCACCAAAAGCCTTTAGGTCAGTAAGACCTGCAAGGATCCATGCAAGTGAACCAGTTACAAAACTATTTGATAGAAAAAGAATTGGAAAGATATCCTTAATTCAACAATGCACGTGGATCCATTGCAATTTCCATGAAAGTGGAGCCATTTTTGAACATGTATGCATTGAATTGATCATCCAGGTTCCTCTGCTCATGAATTCTATCAATAGACTAAGTAATGCATTGTTATGATAAATAAATAAAATGTCATCCTTAATGTTCTGAGACTGATTCTACCTATCTTTTGATTAGCTACACTTAAGAGTATCTTCTAAATAATCCATGCATTTGGATGGGAAGACAAGAAAGGAAATGAGGTGCACTGGAAGATATGGTCCTCACTAGAAGAAATCATCTTCGAAGCAGAAGTTCTGCAAAAATACAACCTGCTGCCCAAACATCTACAGCTGGACCATAATGTCTGGATCCAAACAGTAACTTCGGTGCCCAGTACCACCGTGCAAAAACCTGCAAAAATAAATCAATCTCTCAAAATGAACTGGAAACTTAAAAAATATATTTTTCCTATAGAATAATCATGACATGCAAGAATGAACCAGAAGAAACAAAAAAATTACTAGCTAGCCTAGACAGGATGAACGTAAGTTTAGTGCAATCAGTGTGGTCACACTCCATGGCAAGTACAATATTCAAGGGTCATGGTACATTTTTACACTCCATGGCAAGTACGTTATTCAAGGGTCATTATGCATTTTTAGGGGTTCATTGATGATCATGTTTCTCTATGTGAAAATACCAAAAATGACCCCAGTGTTCCATTTCCATGTAAAATATGTAGACCTTGCTTGAGTCTTCATGTAAAATGTGTTCCCATTTTATTTCAACCTAGATTTCAAATACAATAAGAAGGGCATTTAGAGTCTAGACAACCTTCTAACACAAATGGTCCAAAAATTTAGAATTTCATTATAAAAACCAGAATTTTAGAAATGAGAAATATCAATGATGCACATTGGTTTTCTGTTGAATATGCCCAGTTACTTACATCAATTTCAATAAGCCTGTCCACCACTACCATAAGTATTCTACTACCAATAATTTCCCCGATAGCACTGCTCTCCACTCTAAGCATGTTCTCAACATACAAAGCATTCCACTGAAAAGCATAAGACAAAAAACACAATTATTCCACATAGACATAATCATTTTTTATTATAACAATGACATTTCTTAGTATGTGCTCAGAACTATAGAATGCTGATAGTTGTAAAGAATGACATCATAAAGAATATTCAATTTACAAAAACAACAAACTATGATACCAAGTGTTGTGTACACGTATGCCTAAAGCCAAATGTAAACAGACTAAAATATAAGAAGATATTTGTACAACCATCACATACAAATATAAAATCTATGTTCTCAATGTAAAGGACTGATCCATCTCTGATCTGCTTTGCCAAAAATGAGGTAAAGCACCCCCATACAACTGGTGTAAA
The DNA here is from genome assembly GCA_001517045.1 of Pseudotsuga menziesii. Classification (NCBI taxonomy): domain Eukaryota; kingdom Viridiplantae; phylum Streptophyta; class Pinopsida; order Pinales; family Pinaceae; genus Pseudotsuga; species Pseudotsuga menziesii. Next base: position 49,900 of record LPNX010101152.1, on the reverse strand, counting down.
CATGTCACAGGGACAAATCTGTAGGATACCATGTGTAGAAATGGATAGATAACAAATGACTGCTGAGGGTTAGAGTGCTGATAGAAGATGTATTTGATAGGCCTGCGTGAATGAGACAAGTAAACAGCAAAATTACTCCAAAAATCAATAAAATGACTATGGCGAACTCTCTAGGAAGAAGCTATGGTTTTTAGAGACCCTAACTATGGGTTTCCCTTTGCTATTCTTGGGCAAAGTTGGGTCCAAACTTTGGTTGTGCTTCTCCCCATTTACAGTTAAAATAGCTAAGGAAAATCTTGGTTTTTAAATCTTAGTTGAAGAAAGTATAATTGTTGTTTCCCAAATGTGTGGAAGGAGAAAGTGTAAGCCGGCTTCATATCCAGGTTTGACCTTTGTTTAGTGGGTCATTGTTCACTCTAAATGATTGGCTATAGTTGTGAGTAGAATAGGAAGATTTTCAGTGGGAAAATAAAGCTGCCTTTTCGATGTTTATTCTCTAGCTTGCATGAGAATTACCTGGCATCAATTTTACTTGGAGAATAGCAAGTCCACACAGCAAGACAAAGCAAGGAAAGGTCTGTTGGGAAGCCATACTTTTTTGGTCTCAATGGCAGTGTATAAACATTTAATTAATGGCAATTCTAACTAATGAAAAAAGGATTAGATGAGGGGGAAGAATTGTCCTTTTCTACCTTGGGTGCAAAAAAGAATCCAACAACACCAACTACTCATCTAGTGCAGCAGTTATTCTTAATGCGACCTGCATGCAAAGTTTATGGGATTTTGGGTTTTATTATTTTTATTTCTCCCAGCAGTGGGATCAATTTGGTTTAAGGAGGAGGAATTTCTTTGTATACATCTTACAGAGACTGTTTAGAGGTTAGAAAGTTTGTTCTCTTGGTTTTATTGTAGCAATGGACAGCTCTTTACACTACCATTCATGAGATCTAGAACACTACCTCCATTGCAAGTAAGGAAATCCATGGCAGCCATCACATACAAATATAAAATCTCGGTGCTCAATGTAAAGGACTGATCCATCTCTGATCTGCTCTGCCAAAAATGAGGTAAAGCACCCACATACAACTGGTGTAAACATGTCACAAGGACAAATATGTAGGATACCATGTGTAGAAATGGATAGATAACAAATGACTACCGAGGGTTAGAGTACTGATAGAAGATGTATTTGACAGGCCTGCATGAATGAGACAAGTAAACATCAAAATTACTCCAGAAATAAATAAAATGACTATGGCGAACTCTCTAGGCAGAATCTGTGGTTTTTAGTATCGAAGTGATTTTTTCCTGCAACAAATTTGAAGAATAAAAGGTAATATAAAATCAAGTAGCAGGAGGAAAAATCCAAAGGAGATAAGATCGATGGGTCAATCGAACAAATATTTCTCATTAAAGAATGGACTTTTCTTGGAAAAATATCGATTTCCTCTAAAGATGGAACTCTAGAAATCAGATATGTTGAGAAAAAAGGAAACACCAAAGTCTATAAAGCATTTGCCTATGCCACAACAAGATTTTTCACCCAAGACTGCTGACTTGGTCTTTGCATTTATGCCCCTTTTCTCACTAAAACAACTTCAATAACAAAGTCAGCACCAAAATCTTGATTCCTCACTCTAGACTCAAGCTCTCATAACTTACTAAAACAACTTCAATAACAAAGTCAATACCAAAATCTCGATTCCTTCCTCTAGAATCAGGCTCTCATATAAATCATTTTAGTAAGTGCCCAAATCAAACATTTGTTATCAAGACTCGTTGAATTTATGGAATACTTCAGAGATTATGAAAAAGACAAACTTACTTTAAGAAAACTTCAAGAAACAATTCTTAGGTACTGACAATTATAAAACTGAACTATGGATGTGAAATATACATAACTGTCATACTTGGTTGGCCTTGTAAATCAATTTTATGGAAGATACTGAAATCAAGGTTTTCAAAAGAGAATGAAATCAAATGTCAGTCCAATTAAAAATATACTGCATGTGCATGCCCACAAATACATCACTTCTTTGTGGACAAAATATTTACCTCATCACACAATGAAATAAAGGATAATAATACTTGTTTAGTTCATGATATCATCCTTATGTCATTGAAAATTCATTTCTGTTTTCCTATTCAATGCCTCCTCCCTTCATCTCGCAGAAGCTTCAGCTGCATCCTTTGCTCTTCTTTCTTCCTCTGCTTGTGCAATTGCCACTTCTTTAGCTTTCTCTTCCTGCTTCCATTTTTCCTGTACATCACTCATTAAGCCACAAGTTACATTCTGTTCATACCAGTATATGCAACATATGTGCCACTGTTGTCAAATCGCATAGGTTCTCTTCAATTTTAACAGGCATAGCAGGAGGAATTGAATGAAGCCTTCTCTTATTTCTTATAGATTTGTCTCTTGTTGTGCAACCCATTTTACACTGCACAAATTTTTTTGCTGGTATGTGGTCTGTCTTCTAAACGAATCGAGGGAGAAAAAAAAAGAATCAAACCCCAATTCAACACTTGTACAATAAAACCTCTTTGTAATCTTTTCTGCTCAGTCAGAAATCCTAATATCTCAACAATAAATAATTAACCGCATAGTTTGATTCACAACTGCAGTCTTCAATATTCAATCAAACCATCAAAACCTGGCCAATGTAGAGGATACCCACAATAAAACCCCTCCCCTAACTCGACAAGAAATCCAGGTCTCCAAACCCTTAGTTGCATTTCAAATCACCCCTCAACAAGCAGCATCCTTGTTGTCACACATATGTCATGTAGCAAAGGCGCTAGAAGGCAACCTGAAAAACTCTGAAAACTTTCTAGGTGAACCAAAATCCTGGTTTTGGAAGAAAATGGCCCATATACGCTGAAAACTTAATGTGAAATAGCAAAAAATTTTAAAAGAGAAAATAGAAAGGACCTAGTAACAATCTTAGCTAAACACCCCACCAACATCATTCACCAGAATCGTAGACCCTGCATTGATAATGTGCAGCCGTTGGAGAAACCCCACCCTGTCAAATCTGCGAGCAGGCTTAGCTAAATGCCCCACCAACATCATTCACCAAAATCATAGAGCCTGCATTGATAATGTGCAGCCATTGGAGAAACCCCACCCTGTCAAATCTGCGAGCAGGTAGGCATAGGTGAACAAACCCCAAGCCATCGAATCTAGGAGTAGGCAAGTGTAGGTGAGAAAACCCCAGTCCATTGGATCAATGAGTAGGTGTGCTAATTCTGAAAACCCCAATCACCCAAGTTGATTATGGTCCGAAGTGGGCCTGCAAATACAACCAACATTCCATGGATGGTGCCATGGGAGAAGGTGGATATCAACAATGATAATGAAGTTTTTTAAAGATTTTTTAATGAAGTGTTTTAAAGAATTCAATTGTGAGTAGGATAAAATGGATTCCTTCCCCACGTACGAAAGATTACCTACATAGGTCTCATATTTTGGTTCAAAGTCCATTAATGGAATATTGTTCAAAGTAGCTATTTACATATTTGCAAGAGCTATAGAGGGGAAATTCAACATATTAGAGGAATATTAGCATATTTTTAAGGATTGGGTGTAGAATTGATGGGTCTTCGGGCGTAAGCAATGGTCAAAATTAAAAAATCGTGTTTCAAAGCCTCACTTCTATTTTCATGGACAAAAATATTTGCATGCATCCCTAACCATGACATAATCCCTAAATATGAAATTTTTGGAAGATGAGAATGATTATGATGGAAATATGAAAAAGGGATGGGTTGCATGGCTCGAGACTTGGTTTTGTTCCAAACATTATGGATTTAGTCCTAAACCATTTCTTTTAAGACTTACAAGTCATGAATGGGGAAAATTATTTTCCTATGTAAGAAATCCTCATCCTATCGGAGGAATGTGGCCTTGATTTTGGGGATTGGACACCCATGAAATGTATTTTGTGTCTAAATCAATAATTTGGGATAAAAGGACTGATTTAGGTTGTAATACTCATTATTAAGGCTCATAATCCATGAATATAACCTCATACCATGACACATAATTTATAGAAGAAATATTTGAAGTTTCCACTCAAGGCGTCGTTGCTTAAGCAACGCTTATGAGGCTAGACATCGCTTAACCGATTCTTATGAGACTAGACGTCGCTTAAACGACACTTATGGCCACATTTTCAAAAAAAAAAATTATCTTTGTGATTTTTGGTAGGTTTGAAAAAATAAATCCATGCGCCGTCGGATTTTGGATCAAAATGTAGTAGTGTTATGATATGTATCCCCAAATTTATATTAAAAAAGTGTTTAAGACCTATATGGTATTTCAAATTTAAATCAATTTCATTGGATAAGACATGATGACATGGAATTTGAATTAGAGTTAAAAGGCCCATTTTGAGTTGAAATTTCCTCTAATGCTATATTCCAGCTTAGACATAATACCTGCAGTAGGCATGAATGGATCAAAGCAACAGTCAAAACACACTCAAAATAGACTCCTACAACATCAAATTAGTTCAAACGGTCCAAAATGGTAAAAAAGTATAGAACGTGGGTAAAAATTTCAAAAAATTTCTATAAATAGTAAAAAAATTTAAAATATTCTTATCATTTGAAATTTTTACCCAACATAGTGTATTTGAGCTCAGAACTTCGGAAGAAAATTCTGGGAGCATCGTCTAGTGGAATCTCTCGCCGTTTGATCCAAGTAGATTCTCATGCCCTCCTCTTTCATTTTCATGCAAATTTTTTGAATTTTCATGGTCCATTTTATTTTTTGAGCCATCCATACTTGTGTGTTTTGACCCATGCATAAATCGGGATTTTTTCCGCATATAGGGATCACCATACATGAAAAAAGCACTGAAAACCGCATACATACGCAGCTCTTTTGAGGACAGTCACATACAGGGCCGTAAACAAGATTTTCAAAGGAAAAAATTGATAAAAATTTGGTTTTTTGCGCAGGATGGTGCTAAAGTAGAGGGAAAGAGAGCATGGTGATGTGGAGGAAGCTGTACAAGGTGATCTGATGGCCCAACAATCATTAAGGGAATGTGGATTATACAAGTTTTGGTGTTTTGGAAGCCTGAGGGCCAAACCAAGACTACTGCGACCATTGGTGGACTATTGGGATCTAGAATCTAAGACATTTCAGATAGATGGGATGTCGCTCAGCATTGAGGTTGAGGAAATATATTTTATCACTGGTTTGTCCCGATGAGGAGAGATGGTGAACCTCCAATCTGGTGGGCCAGGAGGTGGGCTAACCATAGATGAGTACATAGCATTGTACTGCTTTCTAGAGACAGAAAAGGTTGGGAGTCAAATCCTGACAAACTCTATCTATATTCTGGGGCTGAAGGCCATTCTTTTGGCACTAGGCATGATTTTCAGGTTGGATTCACTCCACAAGGTCTTGCAGCTAATGATGTTCTATGCTGTAGAGTGTATGCAACCTACAGTGCATGAATAGAGTACGACGTTGTTGAGCAACATGAAACAACAGCTCAATGACTACAAGATGGGTAGGGTGCGGAACTTTGGGTTCAGTAGTATACTGAGCATGTTTTTCTTTAAGCGGGTGCCATGGCTAAGCCCTAAGGTGGACATTTCTCCACATGGAGTTTGGGATCCATGCCAGTGATGCTAGGAGAATGTCATCCGCAGACTGGGCGGAGGTAGGGTGGCTAACCCCTACCTAGTAGACTTCTTTCCATGGTGGCGTAGACAGATCATCGCCATAGAAGACTACCTCTATGCAGGGATAAAATTAAACAGAGATCCAATTATTCCTCTACCATCAAGAGAAACTTACAGTGACATAGGTAAAGAATCCCAAACCCACTTTTTAATTTTTGAATTATTTAATTTTTTTGTGTTTTTTGATATATTGAATGAAAAGACATAATTTTTGGTGTGACAACATGTAGTGACAATCTGTCATGTATATGCATATGTAGGACCATGACAGCCAAAAGGATTCCATCGTCATCGACAGAGGGGAAGAAGAGATGATATCATGGGTGCAAATGCAGAGTGGACACTCCAAAGCATCCACACCAACTTTATTAGCTTGACACATAGGGTACCCATGGTGCAAGTCGAGAAATTTCCTGAGGCCATTCAACATCAGGTGGTTTGTGTACCACAAGCATGGGTTCAACTCTTTCGATGACTAGCTAGAGCTGTAGTGCTATATCATGATCAGAACCCCCCTCCACCTTAGGTTTAGAGACTTGAGTGTATTCATTTTTGTATGACTGTGTATTATATGTTGGTGGCTCGGAATCCCCAATTTTGTGTATGACACTTATGTATTATGATGTCACTTTTGGGTATTAATGAAATTTTTTTATGATGATTGATTTTATTTATATTTACATGTGTGTGAAATGTATGTTTGTGATATGCTTATGGTCTATGAAACAAATGCCAATCTAACACATAGTTAACATATGATTCAGCAACTTGATTAAAAATTATTGGAACATGAATGCATGTTATATTCTCAAATTTTTGTTCTAGCAATCTAACATGTAAGAATATTCATAACAATGTCGGATCCCTAATATGATATAATCCATTAAGCTGTGAAACTAGTAATTGTGAATCAAGACGTACCTGAAGAGAAAAAAAACCATGTGAAATAGAATCACGCAATAACTCAATGACGACACTATATTCAGAAACATTGTTTGAAGAGGGACGTAAACATATGCCTCCTAAAGACAATACTTGACCCGTAGGAGTATAAATCACCCAAGCAGTCGAACCTAAGTCTTGAGTGTGGCGGATAGCACCATCAATGAATCCTATGTAAATGAAAGACTCCATCAACATCTACCATAAGAAATGAAAGCTAATCAACAAACCCAATCACCATAAGAAAACTTAACTATGGAATGCAAAACTATACAATAATATACAACAATCAGCCCTGGCTGAAGATCATGCATAGTATTTTTTGAGATAAAGATCACTTCTAGGATCCTCCAAGGCTGTCCATTCCTAATCAACCACCTCATAAGCGCCTTTCTCTAGGACGCGTTTAACCAAGTAAGGACCATGCCACATGGGATTAAATTTCCCTACCCCTAAGGGTTCCTTATCTTGATCCCAAAAAAGGACCAAGTCACATTCATTAAACCTGCTTGGATGAACAGAATTATCATATTGGACCTTGACGCGACGCTTGTTAACCTCTAGAGCCACTAAGGCATCTCTGCACTGCTCATCAAGCTGCTCTAAGTGGACCAAATGCTCTTCTGAATGTGGAAGTGTCAGGTAAAATCTCTACAAATAGCTATAGAGAAGCAATTTCACATTCAATCAGTAAAATTGACTCCACCCCATGTACAAGATGATATGGATAGAAACTAGTGGTAGTCTTAACCACGGTTATATAGGCCCACAAAGTAGGATACAACATAATATTCCAATTAGTCTTGCTTTGTGTGATGGTTCGTTGGATAGTAGACTTATGTGATTTGTTCACTGCTTCAACTTGTCCATTCACCTGAGGGTAATAAGAATATGAATTCTATTGCTTATACCCTAAATTGGAAGCCAACTCTTCTATCATTTTATTCTGAAAGTGCCTACCATGTTCCATGACAAACTCTTTCAGAATGCCAAACTGGGTGATAATCTAGTTGAAAATGAAATGCACGGTGGTCTCACCATCGGATTTAACTATGGGCATAGCCTCTACCCATTTTGTGAAGTAATTGACAGCCACAATAATGTGATGATGCCACCCAATTGAAGCTGGGTTTCAATCCATAAAATCAAGCCCCCACTTGGTGAAAGGACCGACGGTTACAATCGGATTTAACGGGGATGGATGTGACCGCATATTGCATGCAAACGCCTGGAAAGGGTGGCACTTCTTGACCGCATTAATGAAATATTTGAAGATGGATGACCAAAAATATCCCACTGTCAATATTTTTTGGGCTATAGAAATCCTAGATAAATGACCACCACATTCCCTTCCATGGCAATCATTCAGCACAACCTCAACCTCTTCATGGGTTAACAATGACGCAAAATGGAATCTACCCAATGGTGGTACAAAGTGTTATCCACTATAAGGTAGTTCTTAGCTACATGATGTAATAATAATCACTCATCCCATGAAAGTTGTGGAAATTAATGCCAGCAATAGATTAATTGTACTCACAACAATTATCAATTGATCATGCAAAATTGCTCGCAAAAGAGGCTGAATATGGAGCTGTAACACTAAATTGTATTAACTAAGTGTACAATAGCCAACCCTGTAATAACATAGGTTGTTGAATAAATAGAATACATCAATAAATTGAATGCATGAGGAGGCATCCAAATCTAGCATAAAGCAGGCTTACCAAAAATAAGCAAATCCCCCATAGGTGTAAAAGGCTGATCCCAAATATGTCATGGAGCTCACGAATTGGAAAAAAGGAATAGGCAAGCTAAAGAGTGGTAGAATGGTAGCTCATACATGCTTTTGCATGGAGAAAAGAGAGGAGGATGTGTAGGACAAAAAACTAGTCAACCTCACCTAGTCTAGCTTTTCCTTTTGCCTTAAAACACTGAAGAAACAGGCAATAAAGTAGAAAAAGAAGAAGGGCACCTAGGAGGCCAGGAATAAAGAAGAATTGATTCCTTTAGCTCTCCCATGCACTACATGAGTCAAATAAGGAAATTTTGACCATTATAGATAGGCAAATGACAACTTGCACAAGGTGGGACACATGAACTAGGCAAATAAGACAAAAATAATGGAATTAATGTCTAAGTGGGTAAACTATGGGTTGATTATTATAAGACCCCCCCTTAAGCCTGACTTATGAGTAATATATCATAAAATTATAGGTCCTATAAACAAGGCTTAGTCACCCTTTACATACTGCATGTCCATTTAAACAAGGAAAGAGGCAAAACCAACTTGGGAAAATCCTCCCTTAAACATGGACTGTAAACAAAATTGTAGAATCTTGTCTTCACTCATGCTTTCACAGCATGATCAAAAATCCCCAGCAGTGATTTGAGATTGCTGAAGGTCTTCTCACAAAATTCTTTGGTGAAGATATCAGCTACTTGTTCTGAAGATGAACAGAAGAGTAGGTGAATGGTGCCATCATGCACAAGTTCTCTGATGTAGTGCATATGGATCTCAATGTGTCTGGTTCTCTGCTTCTGAACTAGATCCTTGTAGATTCGAATGGTACTCTGGTTATCATAGTATATGGTAGTTGAGTACTCAAGTTCGAAGCCACACTCTCCAAGTAAACCCTGCAACCATAAACATTGAGTTGCTGCATTAACAACTCCTCTGTACTCTGCTTCTGTAGATGAGAGTGCAATGGCACTATGTTTCTTGCTTGACCAGCTGATTGGCCCTTTTACAAGCATGAACACATATCCTGATGTGGAATTTCTATCTATGCTATCACCTGCCCAATCATTGTCAGTAAATCCAATCAACTCAAGATCAGATTTTGCTTTATAGAAGATCCCATGTGTCCTTGTTCCCTGAACAAAGTTAAGGATCCTTTTGGATGCTTTCCAATGGATCTCTTGAGGCTGATCCATGAATCTAGAAGCCACACTTACTGCATAACAAATATCAGGTCTAGTATGTGTCAGATACAACAAATAGCCAATCAATTTCCTATACAGTGTATTGTTTACCATCGGTGAAGAATCAGCTTCTTCTAGCTTCACTCCTGAAAGGAAAGGAGTTTTGCTTGCTTTGCAATCCTTCATTCTGAATTTGTTCAGCAAGTCCAAGGAATATTTGGACTGGTGCACCTTGATTCCAGCTTTGGTTTGAGAGATCTCAAGCCCTAAAAATTGACTTAAGAGCCCCAAATCTGTCATGGAGAAGTCTTGGTTCATAGCTCCTTTTAAGGAAACAATCTCAGCCTGTGAGCTTCCTGTAATGAGGAGGTCATAAAAATATAACACAATGATCATTAATGAACCATTAACTAACTTCAAATATACATTTGGATCTTATTTTCACCGAGCAAAATTCAGTGATAGCAAGAAGCTATCGATCTTGGCATACGAAGCCCTGGGGGTTTGCTTTAGCCCATACAATGACTTTCTCAACCTGCACACAAGAGAAGGGTTAGTAGAAAAACCTTGAGGTTACTGCATATATATCTCCTCAGTGAGATTTCCATTCAGGAAGGAACACTTTACATCCATGTGATGTACCTCCCATTGCCTTGAGGCTGCAATGGCTAGAGCTATCCTGATGGAATCCATTTTTGCCACTGGGCCAAAGGTCTCATTGTAATATATGCCATGAACTTGTGAGTAGCCCTTGGCTACCAATATTGCCTTGTACTTCAGTGGTGAACCATCAGCAGTAAATTTGGTCTTATAGACCCACTTACACTGTACTAGTTTTCTCCCTGGGGAAAGATCCACTAGCTCCCATGTGTTGCTCTTCTGGAGTGAGCTGAACTCCTCCTTCATGGCTGTTTTCCATATTGGATCTCCTACTGATTCTTCATATGTTTGAGGATCAGACTCCACCATCAAATATCATTTTTCAGCAAACATAGGATCCTTCATGCACAGACCATTCTCAAATTGAGATCTAGTCCTTCTTGGGTCATTGGGATCCCCAGCTAGCTCACCTGCTGCATGTAGTGTCTTGGCTGCCCATTTTGGCCTTGTGGGGCTGTTAGGGTCTATAATAAACTCATCTCCATAAGAAAAATCAGAATCATCATGTTCAACAAACTCGTTACTTACTTCTTGAGGTTCAGGTGGTGAAGAGGCTTCACCAACTTCCACTTCTGCAAGGGGTTCTTCTTCAAACTGAACACACCTTTCAATGAAGGCTTTGTTTGTGCTCAAATTTATCAAATTGTACCCTTTTGAATCTTCAAAGTATCCAAAAAAAGGAAACTCTTGGCTTTGGGCCTGCAAAGCCTTCCTCTTCTCTGTCGGGATTCTAGCCCATGCCTTTGAGCCAAAAATCCTGAAATGGGTCACATCTGGCTTGTGCCCACTCCATGCTTCGAAGGGAGTCATGTCATCAAGCTGTTTGTGAGGAACCCTATTCTGAATATAGGCTGCACATTTGATAGCTTCATCCCAGTACTTTGGTGGAAAATTTTTGGCCTCCATCATGCATGTTGCCATCTCCTTCAGTGATCTGTTCTTCCTCTCAGCAACACCATTTTGCTGTGGTGTGTAAGGGATAGAATTCTGCATCTGAATACCTACATCTGGACAATAGTTAATAAACTCAGACTTGACATACTCACCACCATTTTCAGATCTTAGGGCCTTGAGTTTTCTTCCAGACTGGTTTTCAACCAAATCCTTAAAGACTTTGAATAGGCCAAAACCTTTAGACTTGTGTTTCAGGAAGTGAACCCAGCAATACCTAGAAAATTCATCAATGAAGGTCAATGCATATTTGTCCTGACTCATAGACATATGAGGGAATGGACCAGCAACATCACTGTGGATCAGCTCGAGGGGTGCATAGGTTCTCTCATGACTAGCTCTCTCAAACTTATGCTCTGGGTGTTTTCCTAGGATACAACCTTGGCAAACTCCTTTGGAAAATTTTATCTTGGGAAACCCTATGACCATTTATTTTTCACTAAGATCAAATAGATACTTGTAATTTAGATGGCCAAATATTTCATGCCACAGCTTGCTGGCCTCATTAGCATGAATGAGAAGAGCAGAGGGGTTTCAGTAAGGTAGGAAGTGTGAGAACATGTATACCTTTTGAGCATGATTCGCAACTCCTTTTGCAATGACTCTACCAGTTGAAATCTCTGTGATCTCAACTTCATTGGGGGAGAATATGACCTTCTTTGGAGACCCAGTGTGGGTCATCTAGTACACTGACAGGAGGTTGGAGGCGAGACCAAGGACATATAGCACATTGCTGAACTGACCATGATCAAGATCTATCCTTCCTTTGCCTTTACTTTCAGTGAGAGAGTCATCTCCCAGTACAATAGATGGTCCTTTCAACATATCCAGTGAGGAGAAGGCCTCCTTAGTCGAAACCATGTGTCTTGAACCTCTAGAATCAATGATAAAACTGGGTGAGCTTGATGTGCCAGCAACTAGAGCATGAACTCTCTCTCTGTCATCTGAACTTGATCCCCCTTCTCTCTTCTTTGAGCTTTCTGGAAGGGAGATGCCATTCTTCTCCAGGAGATTGGTCAGCAGGTCTATCTGCTTTTTAATAAAAGATCTTTTAGAGTGATTTCCCTTATTGTAGTATGTGCACTTGTTCATTTCACCTTTGTTCTTCTTCTTCTGGTTATTCTTCTTGGGACCTTGTTGATCCTCCGGAGATTGTTTCTTGTCTCTCTTTTGCTCGGGTGGATTTTTAGCTTTCTTTTTGCTTTTTGAATCCACCCTCGAATCTCTAGCAATCAAATATTGATCTTTGGATGGTTTGATGGTGCCCATCATCACCAGCTTGTCATGTTCTTGTGTGAGAGATTCCATGAAATCTGCAAGGATAGGAATCTTCCAGGTGCGAGCTATCAGTTTTGTGGCATAGAAGGTCGAAACAAACATTGAATAATTAGGGCCTAGCTTTGAGGGGATGGCCAGTATGAGCTGATCATATTTCTTTTCAATACCACACTGTTTCAGCTGCAAAACTAGTGCTTTGAACTTGGAGAAATATAGCTGCAGGGATTCAAAGCTTGTTGGACTCAGAGAAATCAGCTCATTTTCAATTTGATGTCCCCTCATCTCATCTGTCTTTCCAAAAATATCTGCAAGCTTCTCCCATACTTCATTCGGTGATGTCAATCCATCAAGATGGAAATGGAGGTCTCTGGAAATACTCAGGCACAGGAGGCCATAAGCCTCATCCCTCCTGTTGTGCCATTTTATCTTCTCTGCAGCTACATTGGGCTCTGCTTCTGTTGCCATAGTCACCTTGTAGAGGCATTTTTCTCTCAACATTATCTCCATCTCTGCTTTCCATTCAAATAAATTGAAGGGAGTCAAGATAGTTTTCTATGATTGATCCATAGCTCTAGAAAATCTGTCCCGACTGTCAGTAGAAGGCTCCCAGTCTTTGATGTCGAACCTGCAAAACAATTTTTGAAGGAGAGAAACAACCTACAATGGCTCTGATACCATGTGGAAATTAAGGCCAGCAATAGATTAATTTTACTCACAACAATTATCAATTGATCATGCAAAATTGCTCACAAAAGAGACTGAATATGGAGCTGTAACACTAAATTGTATTAACTAAGTGGAAAATAGCCAAACCTATAATAAAATAGGTTGCTGAATAAATAGAATACATCAAGAAATTGAATTCATGAGGAGGCATCCAAATCTAGCATAAAGCAGGCTTACCAAAAATAAGCAAATCCCCCATAGGTGTAAAAAGATGATCCCAAATATGTCATGGAGCTCATGAATTGGAAAAAAGGAATAGGAAAGCTAAAGAGTGGTGGAATGGTAGCTCATAAATTATTTTTCATGGATAAAAGAGAGGAGGACGTGTAGGACAAAAAACTAGTCAACCTCACCTAGTCTAGCTTTTCCTTTTGCCTTAAAACACTGAAAAAGCAGGCAATAAAGCAGAAAAAGCAGAAGGTCACCTAGGAGGCTAGGAATAAAGTATAATTGATTCCTTTAGCTCTCCCATGTGCTACATGAGTCAAATAAGGCAAGTTTTACCATTATATATAGGCAAATGACAACTTGCACAAGGTGGGACACATGAACTAGGGAAATAAGACAAAAATAGTGGAATTAATGTCTAAGTGGGTAAACTATGGGTTGATTATTCTAACAAAAGGTGAGTAGGGACCTTCAATGTTTGAAAATATATAATGATATCCCTATACCAAGGGTACAAAGTTGAGATAAGGAAAATATGCTCATTAACAAATGTATCCTCATAAACTTCCTCCTCCTACACACTAGGAAAATCGGATATAAGATCTGCAAAGATCAATGACTTCTTCGATTTTGCTGAAATGAACTCAAGATCAAACTCTTGCAAAATGACAATCGATTTATTGTATTTCACCCCAATCATCCTTCCAATGAGGATGAACTAAAATGGATTGATATGAGCTACAACCAAGGTTTGGCGAAGGAGAATGTAATGTCTCAAACACTGAACCGCATGAACAATAGCCAAGGATAGCTTCTCCACATGGGAATAGTGAAGTTTTGCATCTATAAGGTTTTGGCTCAAATAATATATGACATGCTCATGGATCTCCTCATCCTCCTAAACCAAAACCATGCCAAGCATCTCCATAGATGCGACCACATAAATCAAGAAATCATGCCTATAGTTGGGTGGACGAAGCACGGGGGCTGTTGCTAAGGATCGCTTAAGAGCATCAAAGGACTCCTGGGATATCTCATCCCAGTAAAAAGGGGTGTCCTTATTCAAAAGACTCATAAAGCCTTTAGTCAAATTGAAAAAATTAACCACAAATATCTGCAAGAAGTTTGCCATGCCTTGAAAACACTGAAGGTGTCTAATATTACATGGGGGAGACAATTGAATTATTGCCTCAACCTTTAAGGGATCGAATCTTATACCGTCCTTGGATATGATGAGTCCTAGAAAGTTACCAACAGTCATGCAAAAGATGCACTTATGAGGATTTAAATGAACCTGGTAATGACGACATCTTTCAAACACTAATCTTAAATGATATGGATGATGAACTCTCAAATGAGAGTGAGCAGTGAGATCTTCCAAATATACTTCGATAATCTCTTTAAGATCATGAAATATTAAGGTCATAGCCAGCTGAAATGTTGCTTCGACCTTTTTAAGTCCGAAGGGCATCTTCCGATATGCAAAAGTACCCCAAGGACAAATAAATGCAGTCTTATATTGATCCTCGGGCTTAATCTGAATTTGATTATATATGGAAAAACGTCCATAAAGGAAAATACCTCACTCCTGGCACACTGATCCAAAATATGATTAATAAATGGTGTGGGGATATTATCCTTAGGACAGGAATGATTTAAGTCACAGAAATTAGTGCATATACGGATCGCTCTCTGCTTATTATCTACTACAATGGGATTTGAAACCCACCCCATTAAGGGAACATGATAGATAAAACCATATTTCAATAGTTTATCTATCTCAACCTTAATGGCAGGTGCTTTTCTAGGATTCATTACACGCAAACGTTGTTGAACCAATTTTGCAATCGGATACATTTTGATCTCATGTTTGACAATACGAGGGTCGATACCTAGCATCTCTTTGTATGACCAAGTGAAAATTTCACAAAATGATTTAAACAACTTGGTATACTCCTTGATCTCATCAGGGGAACAACCCGCCCCAATGTATACATTCTCAATTTTTCCAGGATCACAATAAATATTGATAGGAATGGTTGGTGATAAATTAGCCATGTTTCCATCAGCAATTTGAGCAAGAGAGCTTAATGGAACCATGAGGCTACCAATCTTCTAAATAAGAATCTTCCTAAAGTCATCACACTCCATACGATCAATTTTAGGAATAAAGTACAATTAATGATGCAACTCTTCCCAAGGTTGCTCAACCCTAAACATGGCCTAAAGAATAACTTCATCCAATGGAAAAACATCATCAAGGAAATCATGTGAGTGAGATGACTTTACTACCCATGCATGAAACACATACGAGCCTCCTCCTCTATTTGTGAAGAGGAAGGAATAGGCTCTGCAATTTGATAAATATTTTCTTGATACACCACCATTGTTGCAGGAAATGACACGTCCGTCTCAATGGGCACACTCAAAGTACTCAATGAAGGAAGAATCTAAGGATCTTCCATATGGGTAGTGAGAAAAGACACTAAATTCAATGAGGATGAAGCCCGACTAAAACTAGACCCAATCATAAGAACGGGTGCAGGACAATTAATGGTTCCCATAAGAGAAACATACATACCTACGCCCACACTCCTAGTTGTCGGCTAAGAATGATTGATAATTGGGATAGAAGCTCCCGATGATGCATTGACACTCAGATTATGGAATGACTTCTGATTAATCATAACAATCTTCCTATTAAATGGAAATCATATCACTCGAAAGAGGGAATAATTTATGGCTTTCATACTATACATCCAATTCCTACCTAGTAAAATATTGTAGTCAAGAGGTGCATCAACCACCTCGACTTTGATCATGACGGTCTTCCCTCCCAATTGGACCTCTAGAGAAGGAAGAATCTTGTGCGGCCGAAATGATCTACCATCAAAAGCTGTCAACATAGTACAGATTGAGAAAACTTGGGAGAACCCAAACCCTTCCAACATGACAAAGACATCATGAAAGCAATAGCGCCTTCATCAATGGCTGTACGCTTAACGGTATTGTTAAAAAACTCTACATGAATCGAAAGAGACACGTAGTAAGGAAAGTGAGGCTTTACTCCCATGGTTTCAAATTTTATCATAGTAAAAGATTTATCATCACTAACCCCAAGAGCAGACAACAAGGATTTCCTCTGTAAAGGACAAGTCTAAAGCACTTCTAACGAGGACATTGTACAAGGAGTCTAGCCCAAATCCTTGAGAACTGAATAGTTCTGGGCAGCTCGGGAATTAGGATTGTGTACCGAATGCTTTAAGACTCCCTTAGGAATGTGAGGTGGAGCTTCAGGTTTATCCATAGGATTTTCAATTCACAAAGGGCTCTCGGGTGGGGAAGGTTATTTCCGAAGGTCTGGTTGTGACGAACCATAGTCTTTCGTATGAGTCATAATCTTAGCTACACTCATCATTTTGATGCATCCATGACCACTAGCGGCCTTCGACAGGTTTTGATTTCCACCTGATGCACAACCAAGATCAATGGTCTTTGATTTCATGTTTTGGTTGTTGGTTAAAGGATTAGTTAACACAGCTGGGCCATGTGCTATGAACCTCAAGGAATATTCCATACGAGGGCACAAGTGAGTGAGACGGTTGTACTTACAAAAATTGCAAGGAAACTTCACCTTACATTTAGATTGCTTGTCCCCCCCAACATTAGTGTTCTTGTCATTATTATTAGCATTTTCGTTCTTGTTCCCACCCTTACAATTATTTTTTCCTTTTTACTTATTCCCTCCAAGATGTTGGTTTCCTTTTGGGTTTGGTGATTGTACAAAAAGTAGATAAGTCAATTGGGTAGGTTGAGATGAAGTCATAGCTTGTCTCGATGCAGACTGGTTAATTGACAATTGGCTCACTTGTTTCACAACCGAGTTTGCAGGTTTGGTACTTGTACATCTCACAATACCATTAGCATGTGGCCTAGGATTGACCTTAGGGTTGAAATTAGACCTAGGAGCATTAGGTATAATCTCATACAAAATTCTGGATTGAGCATAGATCAAATCCAACTCTTGTGCCCTAAAAATAGCTTGTTCCTCATTTTGAATTTCGAATGTAGAAACATCCTTCACAATGTAAGGTATTAAATATTTGAGGAACCACTCAAGAAGAAACTCTGGTGCTATAAAAGATTTGATTAACCATTTCCATATATGCCACTCTTGAATACGATCTGAAATGTGTGTGGCTTTAGCTTGTCGGAAGGTCGACAAGAGTTTGGTACCAACATTTCAATGTACGGGTAGCTGGACATGATTAAGGAAAGTCAATGTAATATCATCAAACTTAGCATAAGCCTCAACGACAACTCTATATACCATTTTGCTGTAGGACCCATTAGGGTGCATTGAAATAGACTCGAATGGATGGAATCATCATGTAAGGAACTGGAAGAGCACCAAAGGTGGAAGGTGGTGACATTCTCACTAGGATCTTCACCAGCCTTACCTTTGAAATTGGGAATGTCCAAAGGAAGCTTGTTAGGGACAATCAGCCATGCCAGGTTATGAGACACAGGATCGTTCATCAATCTCAACAAGTCAGGTAAGTTCAAAGTTGCAAGGAAAGCGATCCTAGGTTGAGTCGGTTGATTCCATGCTTCTTGGTAGTTTTGATTCATGTAAAGTTGATTGCTATAAATACCAAGGCATTGGCCATAATAAACTCCTCCCATTTCACCCATGTAGGGTTGCATGGAAGCATTATGATTTGGGGTGCCTTGATCATGAAGTGATACAAATCCATAATTGGAAAAGTAAGGGGGTTGTTGATACCCGTACCCATATGGTTAATATTTTTTTCCATAGTGCGGTCCATAAGAATGTCCATGAGAAGCTCCATAAGGTGTTCCATGGGATGTACCATGAGAATGTCCATAGTTAGGGGTATGGGAAGCTACATAATTTGGAACATGAGACAATCAAGAAACAAGTACATGACCCATTGACACAACAGGAGGTACTTGACTTTGAGGTACTACCATGTGAGCAGTTGTAGAATGAACATGGCTAGTAGAAACATTCTGGCCTGAAGGCCCACGTGAACTAGGGGGAGGATGTGACATTAAAAATGTATTCGAAGGAACAGGGTTTGAAGATGAAGGGAGATGCGAAGGAATGTAAGTGGTCTTTCCAATGTTCACTCGTCTCGGTTCTAGTATCTGCATAGAATTACTAACACTAGGTCATGTTGATGTATTTGTAACTTCAGAATGTATTCATCTATGTATCTTATGTATTGTAACCTGATGTTTATTTTGGAATGTATTTATAATGTAATTGAGTCATGTTTTCATGCCTCAATGTTATGATCAGGAGGATCAATAATGTAAACAAGTCATGTCAAGTCATTATGGGTAACCCTCTGATTGTCTAAGGGTTAAAGTCCCCATAGTTATGGGGCACTAGGGTTAATAGACTCTCCTAGTAGAGGTCGGCCCTATTAGGGTTTTAGTCATGTCAGGATTAGTATAAATAGAGAGCTGAGCTCTCTATTTAGAACACAACTCATACACACTCAAGTGTAGTGCATAGTTGATGAAGAAGAAGACACTAAGGCTAGATAAGAAGAAGATTACTGCTGTCGGGAGATCACTTATTGTTTTGGGATATTACCATTTTGGTGTTGATTCTATCTCTGAGGAAGTTGTGGGGTTTTCTCCATTTATGGTTGCCCCGAGGAAAAAGACTATGTTCATTGTCTCTTGTGTTTGATTGTTGTACTTTTTATTCTCTCAGTTAAAGATCCTAATAATGCTAGCTTAAAGTTGAAAAACTAACATGGTATCAGGGCTAACCTGAGAAGAAGACACTATGCAGCTGCGGGAACTAGGGATTCCTACTTTGTGGATCTCTCTCCATATATTTTCAGAAAAATTAAGGTGGAATAACTCTCCTCCTTAGGATGCATCTTTCTATTGAAGCAGAATCCAATTCTGGGGGTTTTCAGTTTAGGACCCGACACTCCTGCCAGAAATTAGGGATTTTCACAGAAGAGGAATTTTTCAGTGAGCCCACACCTATATTGATATCCTCCCCAAAATAGAACTTAGGGATAAATTTCAAGGCATTTGGGTGGACAAATCTCCAGAAAAGCAAAACCCTAATTTGCTCCTGATCCAGTACTGTGGGATTTTAGCTCGAAATCGAAATATGACATCTTGACCTGGTAAGATCTAAATCTCTTGTATTTCCATTTGAGGTTCTCAATTAAGATGTCTCATCATACCAAGCTTGATGAAAATCTTGAGGGAGTTGATAACTCCTGAGCTTGGAAGTATAGGATATCCATGGTCCTGGAAGAAAATGAGTTGCACTCCTACATCCATGAGGAGGTTTCAGTTCTGGAGGGAGATGAGGCAAAGGCATTACATAAGAAGAAGATGGTTATGGAAAAGAGTATCATTGTTGATTCTATCAAGGATCACCTTATCCCACAGGTGTCCTCTCTCAAGACACATAAAGCTATGTTTGATGCCCTAACCAAATTGTTTGAAGGGAAGAACATAAACCGAAAGATGACTCTGAGGAATCAACTAAAGAATGTGAAGATTTAGAATGTAGATACCATCCAGTATTACTTCACAAGGGTTTCTTAGATCAAGGAAAAATTAGAAGCTATAGATGAAGAAGTGGAGAATGCAAAGATTGTGATGACAACACTTAATGGCCTTCCTAGGTCATGGGATTCATTCATCCAAGTAATCTGTTCTAGAAAGAAATTAGTCAAATTCAGCAGACTATGGGAAGAGTGTTCTCAAGAAGAAGCATGGATAGTAGCTCGAGAAGAGAATATGGTAAGTGAAGATCAAGCTCTCATGGTTCACTCCAAGAAAGGTATAAGAAAACCTCATCACTTCAAAGGTAAGAATCCTCATCATAGAGATAACAATAGAAAGGACCTATCTAGATTAATATGTTATACATGTGATGAAATAGGACACTTTGAAAAATTTTGTCCTAAGAACAAGGTCCACTCTCATAAAAGGAAGGGCAACAAAAAAAGACATCATGCTCATGCTACAGAAGATGATGAACCTTCCAAGAAAAGAACCAGATATGAAACTGAAGATTCTTCTAGCGAGGATGAATATGTTTTGATCTCCGCTCTCATAGGTAACATTACTCATGGAAGTGATGATTGGCTTATAGACAGTGGGGCTTCCAAGCATATGACTGGATTCAAGGAATCCTTTGTGAGATTGTCAGAACATGAATCACCTCACAAGGTGAAACTAGGAGATGTCTACCAATATCCAATCAAAAGTAGTGGGGAATCTTCCTATAAGCTAGACTCTGGAAAGTCTATAAAAATGAAAGAAGTATTATTTGTGCCAGGACTCAAGAAGAACCTCCTCTCCATATCAGCATTAGATGCAAAAGGAATGCGGGTTGATTTCATATATGGTCAAGTCATCATGTGGCCAAGAGGAAAGACTATTGATGATGCGGTGGTGATTGGAGAACAAGAAGGAGGATTGTACAAATTAAAGGGCCATCTAGAACAAGACTTGGTCCATGACACAATATATCGAAGTGAAATTTGGCATAGAAGGCTTGCACATGTGCATTATAGAGCACTACCTATTGCAAGCAAAGCTGTTGAAGGTCTTCTAGAATTCCAAGAAAAACATGATGGGATCTGCAAAGGATGTGCGAAAGGAAAGAATACAAAGAATACATTTCCAAGCAGCGAAAGCAAAGCAAAAGGAATCTTGGAAATCATCCACTTTGATGTATGCGGTCCTATGTCATCAAACTCACTAATCAGGTACGCATATTATATTTATTTTATTGATGACTTTTCTAGGAAGACATAGGTTTACTTCATGAAGAACAAAGACGAAGTATTCAGCAAGTTCAAGGAATTCAAAGCCTTGATCGAGAACCACACTAAAAAGAAGATCAAGACTTTTCAATCAGAAAATGGCAGAGAATTCACTTCAAATGAATTCAAAGAGCTATGCGAAGAATCAGGATTAAGAGGGAGTTGTCCACTCCTTATAATCCTCACCAGAATGGGATTGTGGAACAAAAGAACAGAACTATCATGGAAGCTACAAAAGCAATGCTTCATGATCAAGACCTTCCTATGCATATTTGGGCGGAAGCTACCAGAACAATAGTGTATGTACAAAATCGTAATCCACATAGAGTACTCGAGAACAAGATTCCTAAAGAAGTCTTCTCTGGAAAGAAACCAGAATTCAGCCACCTCAGAATATTTGGCTGTCTAGTGTACATACACATTCGAAAAGAAAAGAGAACAAAATTAGATCCTTCAGGAAAGAAGGGTATATTTGTGGGATACTCTGAAATCTCAAAGGCTTATAGAATATATTTCCCAGGATACAAGAAGATTGACATCAGCAGGGATGTGACATTTGATGAATACATAGCTTACAAAAAATCTAGAAAGAGACCTATTGAAGAACCTGAAGAAGTAGAAGCACCCAAAATTCATGACACAACCATGAACGAAGAAACTCAAGAAGAAGATCAAGATTTCGAAGAACCACAAAGACCTGTAGATCCACCTCTGGGGAAGAATCCTCATAAGAGTAAACCTACTTGGGTACAAGAACTTATCCAAGGTGTAGAGAGATATGGGGCTCCAGAAGAGAATCACAGAGAAAGAAAGAGGACCAGATCTTGCTCTGGGTATGTAGCTTTACTATGTGATTTCATTGATAAAGAACCTTCCAATTATGAAGAAGTGGCAAAATAGAAATAACGGAAGGATTCTATGATCAAAGAGTATCAATCGATCATGAAGAATGATGTTTGGGATTTTGTCCCAAGACTAGAATGGAAGTCAGTTGTAACTTCCAAATGGATCTACAAGATCAAACATGCTGCAGATGGTAGCATTGGAAAATATAAGGAAAGATTTGTGGTTCGGGGTTTCTCTCAAAAAGAAGGAATAGATTAAGAAGAAACCTTTGCACCTGTAGCCAGATACACTTCCATCAGATCAGTACTTGCTCTTGCTGGAGTGATGAAATGGAAGATACACCAGATGGATGTCAATACTCCCTTCTTGAATGGTGTAGTATAAGAGGAAGTGTATGTAGAACAACCACTCATTTTTGAGATACATAACAGGGAGTATCATGTGTGTAGATTGAAGAAAGCCCTATATGGTTTGAAACAGGAACCTAGGACCTGGTACGGTAGAATTGACTGCTTTCTATCCAGTTTGGGCTTTACCAAGAGTTAAGCAGATTCCAACCTTTACTACAAGGTTGAAGATGACAACCTAGTGATGCTTCTACTATATGTAGATGATCTATTTGTAATAGGTATGGATGGGTTGATTGCTGATACGAAGAGAAAGCTTGCTGCTGAGTTCAAAATGAAGGTATTGGGAATGATGCATTATTTTCTAGGTATGGAGGTGTGGCAGAGTGCGGATGGAATCTTTCTTGAACAAGGGAAGTATGCAGTAGAGATCCTAAAGAAGTTTGGGATGATGGAATGCAAGGCTATGACCACACCTATTGCATCGAACCTGAAGCTATTGAGTGATGATTCATCAGAGTTGGTTGATGCTATGATGAATCATCAGATGATTGGGTCCTTGATGTACCTAATGAAGACGAGACCAGACATTTGCTTTTCTTTGAACACCTTGAGACAATTCTTGACAGATCCGAGAAACGTTCACTTGATTCCTGCAAAGCATATCCTGAGGTACCTAAAGGGTACAGTTGATTATGGGCTCAAGTATGATGCGAATTAGAAGATTAACATGGAGGGTTATGTTGATTCAGATTGGGCAGGCAGTGCCATTGATAGGAAGAGCACTTCAGGGTGTTGCTTCAGTATGGGATCAGGTGTGATCTCTTGGTTTAGTAGGAAGTAATCTTGTGTGGCACTGAGTACAGCTGAAGCATTGTATGTCGCATCTTGTTCAGCTAGTTGTGAGGCAGTATGGCTACGAAAGTTACTGTCTTATTTATTTGATCTCCAGTTGGATGCTACTTGTATACATTGTGACAACTAGATTTGCGTAAAGTTGTCAGAGAATCAAGTGTTCCATGACAAGTCGAAGCATATCGAGATCAAGTATCACTATATCAGGGATATGGTGTAGAGGGGAGCAGTGAAGCTCTATTATGTTGTGAAGGAGGAACAAATATCTGATGTCTTGACGAAGCCATTAGCTACGGTGAAGTTCGAGTACTTCAGGGAGAAGCTTGGTGTTCTCCAGATTGAGATTTCCTCCAAGGGAAAATGATGAGTCCCATAGCCATTCTGACATGGTGAGAGGATTGGTTCCTTCCATGGTCAGATGTAAAGGCTGAACCATTCTTTCATGGTGAGAGGATTTGTTCCTTCCATGTCAGATATGAGTGCTGAGATCCATAGCCATTCTGACGAGTAGGTTAGATGTAAGGGCCGAGCCATTCTATCATGGTGAGAGGATTGGTTCCTTCCATGTCAGATATGAGTGTTGAGATCCATAGCCATTCTGATGACTAGGTCAAATGTAAGGGTTGAGCCATTCTTTCATGGTGAGAGGATTGGTTCCTTCCATGTCAGATGTGAGTGCTATCCATTCTGTCGAGTAGGAAAAATGTAAGGGAAACTGCCATTCTAGGAATGGAGGCACCTGGTCAGTTACCAGGAAAACTCAGTCTAGGACTAAGAAGCCATTCTGATGTGATAGAGGGATGTGTTCCCACTTAATTAGATGTAAGGGATGAACCATTATGTCATGGCTAAAGGATTAAGTTCCTCCCATGTCATATGTGGGTGTTGGCCATTTCGACAAGCAGGTCAGATGTAAGGGCAACTGGCATTCTTGAGGAGAATGGAGGCACCTGGTAAGTTACCAGGTAGCTCAGTTGAGGGCTGGGGGCCATTCTGATATGACTGTAGGATTGGTTCCTACAATATCATATATGAGTGCAAGCCCTTCCATCATTATGATAAGGATGTGTTTCCACCTAGATGGATGTAAGTGCAGAGCCTTTTCATCATTGTGAGCAGGATGTATTCCCGCTTGGATGAATGTAAGTGCAAAAATATTTCATCATTGTGAGCAGGATGTGTTCCATCTTGGATGAGAGTCTTTCATCATTGTGATCAGGATGTGGTTCCGACCTAGATGGAAGAATAGAGATCTTCCATCATTGTGAGCAGGATGTGGTTCTGTCCTAGATGAAAGTGTGGAAATATTCCATCATTGTGGGCAGGATGTGGTTCCAGCCTGGATGGAAGTGCAGAACTCTTCCATCATTGTGAGGAGGATGTGGTTCTGGCCTGGGTGGAAGAACATAGATATTCCATCATTGTGGTAGGATGTGGTTCTAGCTTGGATGAATGTGAGTACTATGCCTTTCTAATGAGTAGGTCAGATATAAGTGCTGAAGAATACCTACATGGAGGCTAGGCCTACAACCAACATGAAAAAAGTTTGGCTCTGTAGAACCTCCTGTGATGAGAAGAATCATGAGATAGCACCCATGATGATCCAGATCAAGTGACTATCCAAATCCAATGATGATGATCTAGCAGTGATGACCCAGATTGAGTGATGATCCATATCTAGTGATGATGTCCAGTGATGATCCAGATCCAGTGATGATGTTCCATGATGATCCAGATCAAGTGATGATCTAGATCCAAAGATGAATATGACTTGAAGATGAAGATGACTTGAAGATGAAGATGACTTGAAGACTAAGAAGACTTGAAGATGCATATAACGAGATGATCCAGTTGATATAGAGAAGAAGACCAGTGCTGAAAATTGTGTCGAAAGAATACCTTCCTAGTTAAGAGGAAGTCTTGATGTATTTGTAACTTCGGAATGTATTCATCTATGAATCTTATGTATTGTAACCTGATGTTTATTCCGAGATGTATCTATAATGTAATTGAGTCATGTTTTCATGCCCCAAAGTTCTGATTGGGAGGTTCAGTAATGTAAACAAGTCATGTCAATTCATTGTTGGTAACCCTTCAATTGTCTAAGGGTTAAAGTCCTCGTAGTTCTGGGGCACTAGGGTTATTAGAATCTCTTAGTAGAGGTCGGCCCTAGTAGGGTTTAATTCATGTAAGGATTAGTATAAATAGAGAGCTAGGATATCTATTTAGAACACAACTCATACACACTCAAGTGTAGCGCATAGTTGAGGAAGAAGAAGACACTGGGGCTAGATAAGAAGAAGATTACTACTGTCGGGAGATCACTTACTATTTTGGGATTTTACCATTTTGGTGCTAATTCTATCTCTGAGGAAGTTGCGGGGTTTTCTCCATTTATGGTTTCCCCAAGGAAAAACACTGTGTTCATTGTCTCTTGTGTTTGATTGCTATACTTGTTATTCTCTCAGTTAAAGATCCTAATAATGCTAGCTTAATGTTGAAAAACTAACAAGTCTAGGAGGAGCATGTGAAAAATCCTCCACCACTAGGATGGAAGGTGTAATGTGGCTAGTGCCCCCAAATATCTCCGCATGGAAAGGGATGGCATTTACCCCAGGCGTAGTGTTAGAACCAAATTATGACTCAGCATGATGTGCTAGATCAGGTGCAGGGATATCATACATGTCATATCTAACATGACTAGTGCTTACGGGTTCATGGTGAGTCTCGTCGCATAGAAACCAATACCGATGACCTTTGAATGAGGGATCATAACCAGATCATGAAGTTTGTTCATGTGAAGCATCATATGTGCTAATAGGTTCTTCTTCCCCAACCTCGTGAGGTGGAGAAAACATCTTTGGAATCTCATCCTCATAATCTCCCATGGTGTGTGAATCAAAGTGAGAAGTAGTCTGCCAGGACTATCTGGTTCTCTCTCCCAAAGGAGGAGGAGACGTGGAAGGTGGAAGTCCAATGAGAACGAAGGGGTGCCTCACCCAAATCCACAATGAATCAAAAAATAAAAATACTCGATATAATTATGCAAACCCTATGAAAACTAGCATGCACAGAGAATACACCTATAAAATGTAAAGCCAAATCACAAGAAAACAAGGGTAGGATATGTGAGCTTCCGAATGAAGCAGGTATGTCTCTCATAGAATAGGCTTGAGACTCTGATACACAACAAGCGAAGGTTTGTAACCAATTATAGTGGCCCTCATCTTCAATGCATATAGTGGCTGTGTTTTCCGACCCCTACCTGGCTAGGACACCTACAGAATAACCTCTGCAAATACCCTCTCGATAGCCTAGGTAAGGAAACTAAGTTCACCTTGACATAATCAATGCTCAGGTGGATAATCAGATGCAGGATTGACTGTATGGGTAGGGTAGAAAATCCCACAACTCTTGAAATATCCCCCAGATACGAATACAATCCTGGAAATATCTCCGGTGATACTTAGTTACAACTAGGGGTCATCCCAATCATAACCACTCACACTACCTCATGCTTAACTCCCTTGTAAGAGGAAAATCTTGAGAAACACTAATTATATAAAGGATTTCACACTCTCACATGGACAGACACCTAATTGTTTTGTTTAGTGGTCTTGGATAATTGACTCACAATGAACTATTCCAAGACCCTAAAATCTAGTCTTGTTAGAACACCCTAGAAAACAAAAGAGTGTAATTCATTTTATTATGCCTTGATTTTAATTGGCTTTATTACTCAAAGGGTAAATGGTCATGCAACTAATGATGTTATGACACAACAAGAAGTAAAATGCACACCTAAGAATCAATGCAAATGCACTGTGTCGAATGAAAAACAAGGTATGCTATTACGTGAAGTGCAAAATTTTTCCTTCAAATGTATATGCAATCATTTCCTATATGAAAATTTGACTAATATTAACCAAGCAAATCTAATGCAAGTACCATGCTAATGCAAAATGCAAAAAATGCATAACAATGCAAAAAAAATATATATATATGTTTTTGTATTTTTCAATTAAATGAGATAAAAGGAAAAGGTATGAATCTACAACCCTCAGACTCTACAAGCACTCACAAAAATCAGCCAATCAAAGCACCAAGGTAAAAGAGACCTAATGCACTAATACAAAAACAAAAAATAGAAAAAGAAATGGCAAGAACATTTTTCAAAAATCAAGTCAAAAGAGAGTATCTGGTCAGAAACAGAAGGGAGATACAGACTCCAAAAGCATTAAAGAAGACTCAACAATCACCCAAACTCACCCAGCAACACAATATTCCCAAAAAATCAAAAAATCATGGCATACGTGACTGTTCTCAGTAAACTTGTGTACATAAGCGACTATTCCAAGAAAACCCATGTGTACATGTGATTGTGAAAGCAAAACCTACATACAAGAAGAAAATGATAGAAAAATAAGGTAAATGGACAAACTGAGACAAAATGTACTTCTATAGGATACTACTGGGTAATCATGCCCACAGACCCAACACATAAATAGAGAAATCAGAGCAATAGAAGCACATGGAATGCCAAAACCCCCAAAGAAAAACAACTAGGAACCTCCCCAGTATGGTTGCCAACTCTATTACAGAGAAAACTTCGTATGGATTGGGGTGTACCACAATAGATAGAGAAACTGTAGAAATCAATCCCTTCCCAATATGCAAGAGAAATACAACATCTAACACAAAAGGACCTCGAAACATACCTTATTTCGAAGGGTTGTAGATTTCCATTGAGATTTTTCTAATCCCGCTTGCTTTAGCAATTTACTCTCAACAACAGTAAACAAGGCAAGCATGCTATATGATATAGTGTTAGGCCTACTCGAGAATATATAATCAATGATACATAAGAAATTAAACACATCCATGGATTCAATATTCATTTAAATGCACATCATTGAATAGGAAAAGATATTTCTATTAAGTAAATCAGAGATTACATAAGTGACAACCTATGTCAGTACGTCTGCGAACTAGAGAATTTGAGTCCTATTACCACCAAAGTTGTAATTAGTGGTTTTTTATCAAGTGAGCCTGGTGAACCAGACAAGGATAAATTGTTCGGACTTTAGAAGACCTTTGGAAGTACTTCTGGGAAGTGCTTGTTGTACTATATCACATGTTCATACCCCATGGGGGAATTGTAATAAATGTTCTAGCATGATAGTGTCTATAAAAGACTTAGTCTCTTAGAATTTATTTGTCAATCCGATCAGCCCAGGGTATTTTTTCCCTTGGTTATTATTGGTTGTTGAGTAAACGACTGATAATTTCTGAGTTTTTCACTCCATACCTCCAAAGTTGGGGTGGTTGGCTTGGCATTTAGGCCTATTGAGGTTATTAGAGTCTATGTGTCAATGTATAAAAATGTTAGACATCATGGTCAAGTCATATGAACATGTCTAAGTCCCCCTAGGGTATTTCAACTTTTTTTATTTTTTTATTTTTTCAGTGTTTTTTATTAAAATTTAATTTTTCCAAAACTTAGGCTATTTTTTAATAGTTTAATTGGAAAAATTGATTTTGTAATAAAAGTGGGCCAAATAATCAATTTCAATCATGTAGGTGCTCATTTTCAAGCTAAGAGCACCATGTAAACCCATGGACCCCTATTTCTTAGTTTTGAGTGATTTTCCATCACTCAGGTCAGAAAGCCCCAAAAATCAATTATTGATTATTTTAATTAATAAATTGATGAATAATGGAGCAAATCCAGAATCATAGATCAGTGGATTCTCAGCCAATTTGATTGAAATTAGTCAAATATGAACCAGATTGACTGGATCTGAAAAATCCTTGACTGAAGGAGGTGATCAAATCAGATCCAGAGTTGATCTTCAGCATCCTTTATGGGGAATTTCACCCTCCCTCTCTCCTCCACACGTTTTGGCTCATCTGGATGAGTTTTGGTGGATGCTTCAGTCAATAGGTTGAGGTGTCAGTCAAATCAGCTCTCCGATTGAAAATTGCACTCAATGAGACTCAGATATGGCTCAGTTCAGCTTCATATCTGCATTGATTGACTCTCCATCACTGATTTGGTCTATCTCCTTGGGATTTGTGCCCCCCTGGGCTGTATCTCCTAGTTTTTGTATATATCCAAGCATGAGCCTCCTCTTCCAAGCTAGTTAGAACTGGGATTGAGGTGCTGCTGCTATTGTACTATTGTTATTGTTCATTTGAAATAAAGAGAATCTTTGGAGGCAAGACGGTGTTATGCCATTGTATGTGTGGATGATCATTGCCATTTTTTACTGAGGTAACATGTATCTATGTTCATAATTTGCTGATTGCTTGTGGATTCATTGCTAAGATTGATAATAAGCTTATTATAATCTTGATAGGAAAGGTGCTTTTCAATAATTTTATTGGTCATCTCTTTCCTTTGATGCATGTTTAGAGATCTAGATTTAGCATGTTCTATAAGTTTATATGCATGTTATTTTGAATCTCTGTGTATGTACTAAACGGATCTCACAAGTATTTTGGCAAGTTTTTTTATTTCAGCTGAGCTGCAGGTTCCTAGATTGGAGAGGATGCTGATCTAGTTTTCTTCTTCACTCTCTCCAAAACCTTCCAAGGGAATAGTCCCTCAACATTCCACCTGAAAGCTCCATGGTGGATCTTCAAGGCTACCAGCATTTCTCTCCTCCTCTTCCTCCTTCAAAATCAATTCTTTACCCGATTACTTTGTTCACAGCTTTGATATTTTTTATATATATTATATTAAAGTAAATTTAACATATATATATCTTCTCAAATCCCATAATCTAGATCTTGTTCTTAAAATGTTGCATAAGCATTCTAGATAGCTTTAGGGAAATCGTCCTTTTTTCATGGAATTTTAAAGAGAATTAGTAGCTTGCATGCATTAGATTTATGTTTTCTATTATAAAATATAAATATAGAAATCAGTGCACATAATATTGGCTTTCCTAAAGGCAATTCAAGACCCAAGGAAAGCTTTCTTTCTTTGGTTCCCTTTTTGACCTTTTTTAACTAGTTTTAACTTAGCTTTTTTTTCGTTAAAAGTAAGCTGACCCAAAGGTACTTTCAGAGTGCTTTTGGGAATATTTCAGTATAATAAGCTTGATGTATTTTATCATGTATAACAAAAAAAAATGAGGAGCTACAGTTCGAAAGTGACTTTTGGGCCTTCTAAATCCCCCCAGGGGTCTCCCTTTTTGACTGAAATCTTTAATTTCTGCACTTTGTAAGCTCTTGGTTTCATTCTGTATAAGAATCAAGAGGCATCATATCAGTTTTATGATATTGTAACCACTGGTAATAAAATTAATTATTAATAGGCTCTTTTGAGCCCATTCCCCATCCCCCTTGGGGGGATTTGTGTCTGTGTCATTTTTTGCTTTTCGTTCATCTTTTTTCAATATAGCGTAGTACTAATATGTAGGGTAGTATACATTGATTTATTATCAATTTGATATTCCATATCTAAGGTTTCAAAGTAATTTAATACTTACCCCATGACTTCCTGATTGACCCGAAAGGGGAAAGAGACGCGTGGTAGGACTAATTAGAGAACCAGCATTGTGTATCTTGGTTTTATTTTCATCAACTATTTCTTCAACTTTAATAAAATCAACCCCTCCTTGATTCCCTAATTGAGATCCATTTGGATCAAAAGAGGTTCCTGGAGGGTTTTCTTTTTAACAAGAACATCCATCTCAAAATTTACTAAAATTGACAAGACTCCGGTCTGTATGCTCTGCACTTGGCTGCGGTTCATCTGATCAGTCAAGCCGTATCAAAAGAACTTGAGTGACCAGTATAATTAGGATTCACTCTCCCAAATTGACAAACCATCAGGTGAAAATCCAACACCTAGATCAAACCATTACGGTGGCAAAATACCCAAAGGAAGAAGGAACTCCTGAAAAGTGACCTCGGGGCATCGATCTCTGTCACACCCTAACGGGTGCATTATGAAAAATAGACCTAGATACTCCATTCATCCCACATATTCCTTGCAGGTAGCCATGAAGGTTTAGTTTTGGACATACTCCAAGTACTCTCGGGTATATCTGGAGTCCGCCCCTTCGCCTAATTTTAATCAACTCATATTTCACATTAACTTAAAACGTACCAAGAGGCAATTGAAAAACAGTCACTCCAAGCACATGCAAGTACATTGATTTTATTTTGACTCATATTTAAGGCACCGGTTATTTTCTTGCTATATATATATTGTGTCTCAGCATTGTGCTTTCGTGCGCTCATTCTGTATCTTGTCAACTATAGTTGTTTATGGTTAAATTTCAAACTCCTAAGTAATTAATTCAGTTTAACATCACCATACTAAGTAATTAGCCTTAGTAACTTAATAGGGTCTACCCCCCTTGGCTTCCTTAGGAGTTGAGCCTAAAGGGGGGAGTCAAGAACAAGGTGACAGCCTTGACTCAAGACTTGCCCCCAAGGACACATCGAGTGTCTTGAATATTTCTGTCACCTGACTCAGGTGTGTGAAAGGAGGCAAGACGTCCTCCACCTGGGCCTCCACCACCTCAATCCTCCATCTCTCGATAGAAAAATCACTAGTAAAGGAAAGCTTGGAAAGAACACAAAGTGCTCCAGGGTACAAAGGATGCAGACTCAAGCACAAGCAAGCTACGACAACAATGGACTATAGTTTTCTTTCTCTTCAATTCCTCCTCTTCAATGTATCCAAAGGGTTCCTTATATAGTGCTTCAATGGGGTAATGGAAGGTCAAATATGAGTGATCTAGATTCATATGGAAGGCCAAGAGACAAGTGACTCAGATCCACATCAAGGAAAATTCCAAAAATATTTGGCCTTTTGCACACATCCTGATGTATGCGGGTTTAAGGGTAATATCCATGTATATACGGGAGAAAGGGATTAAAAGTCATGTACATCAAATAATGGGTGTTTTTAGGGATGATCTTGGAAACATAAAATGTACAAAAATATTCCATGGGGTCCAAAGAGTTTGTAGAGGGACGGGGAAGGCGATAAAAGTGTGATCAACCATGTGTGGTAAAATCAGCTGTAACAGGTATTGTGGGGTCATGCTAGCTTGCATTCAAGTGAGTTACCTATGGAGTTCCTAGAAGGAACCACTAGTTTTCATAGGAGAAGGAACTATGTGGTTGTATTCCTTTTTATTTTTTGATAAACCTAGCAGAGGCATTGGATTGGAAATGGTTAATGTATGCTATATAAACCCATTCAAAGAGTTGGATTAGCATAATAGTTGATGGAATGTCTGATAAACCTAGTCGGTGTAATGGCTTGGCATTGTTTATTTGAATGTTGTGGCATAGATGTCATGCTATATTAGCAAGTTTTTTATATATATCCACATGTGATCGTAGTCTTGAAGAAACTTGGTTACTTTTTTATGCACACCCCATAGAGCACTAGAGGGACAGGTACACTCGAGGGACTTTATAGCAGAGAAGCATTACCATCCTTGTGTGTGGTGGTGCAGGTTTGGTGGGTGCCATTGTTGTTTGAAGTCAAGTCAAGATCCCTGTGGAGCTAAAGAAATATTCTTATGCAAATATGTATTTAGTTTATTTTGCATCTTCTTGTTGATTTAATGTGAATATACATGTGTATATGAATTAGCTATGGTACTGAAAATCTTTCTAAGAGATTAATCTTATGAGAACAAATTTGACATGTGAATTGACTCATTGTTTGAGAATAGGTACTATTGGATTCCAAATACCTTTGATATGTTCCAAGGTAATGCAAAGGAATTATTGAGCATTGATGTTCAAAATAGCTAGTAACAAGACAATGTGGCCTTAAAGAGAAAGGCATTGCAAATACAGCTAAAAACATAGGCATAAAAAATTGTTGAAAATTAAAAGAATACCAAGGACGATGTTATTCCAAGGGGGAGGGGATTGTAATACCCCTAGTTTTACCCTTGTAATGTATTGAATGAAATTATGTAAATGATGCAATCATGCTAGTATGGATTTCTAGTGTTGAGCTCAAGGCCAAGGCCCAACTAATGAATAGCAAGGCATGTATAATGTAAATAGTGTTATTTGGACTGTATTTTTGGCTTGTAATTCTAACTTGAAATGTATGTGATATTAATTATATAAAAAATAAAATGGTATCAGAATGGTTGTGTAAAGAGCACCAAAGGGTCTATGATTCCACCAGAGGGGGAGAGGAAATGGGTCCCATGGGAGACCTAATCCTTGCTGCCAAGTGTCAACCTTAGAAATCATCCAAATTTTTTCATCTGCCTTGAATAAGCTAGTTATATATATTTTTTATTATTATTTTCCAATCAATGATTGTATCTATTAAGTTGGTGAGAAAAATCACCTCATGAAGTTATTGAAGCATGGGACTGACTACACTTTGTTGATAGTTTTGTCAGCTACCAAGAGTCCTTTCTTCTACTATCAAAATCCATTTCAGTTGTCTTGCCAACATTTTATAATACCTCATGGATTTAACCCTCATTCTCTCACACTATCACATAGATCTACACTACCTAGAGATCTGTATTATTGTCCATGATTGTGTAAAACCTAGGAAATTTGAATTTAGGGGCAAAGCTACAAATTTGGAACGAATATTGATGGTTGTAGGTGAGCAGAGAGGCTGGGAAATATAGAGACACTTTCCCATTGTTTTTTGTTTCTCATAGATGCTTGATAAGACGTGAATTTAGGCTATAGGTGGTTCTCCAACAACGTTTAACAGGTTGGCCTTCTTCTATGCACATACTCGAAGTACTCAACAATATGGAAAACCACATTCTTGCATGGGATAATATATGTAGGTGAGAATTGTTTGATCTGAACATTTATGCACTTTGTAGGACTACCAAGGAAAGTGTTGACCACATGTTATTTTCATGTTTTTTCTATCAGCAAGTCTAGGATAGTGTCTTTGAAAAATTGGGGTTTGTATTCAATTGGAATCTGTCTTGTTTGGAGCAAAATTTTAAGGATTGGAGGTCCCTACCACTATTTTTTTGGTGGGAAATTTGGAAGGCACAAAAACTAGAATTTTTCAGAGTATCTCATGTTCCCTAGTCATAGTTGGAATACATGTTGTAATTTTGTTTAATGAATACTACAAGCCTCAATTCAGTAGAGTGCATTAAATCTTCCCTAATCCTTGGGAATGTTTATTCTTGTGGATGATTTGATGGAGAGTCCATAGGATAAGGATGCAGGGCTGGAATGGAACTATATATTTTAAGTCAACATTTCTTTCTACTTAGACTAGGAAGTGGTTCTGGCTCTAATACAAGGGAAAAACTTTTGGATTTATAGGTCCTATTAAATTTTGTTGTGGAAAAAAACACTTAGTTTCTTCAGGTTTATGGTGACTCTAAGGTTATTGTTTACTGGGGTAAATGAATTTCCTTGTTGCAGGTGATGTTGTTATATTAATAGGTTTCAAATACCAAAAGACTCATGAAAAATATTGATTATTTTTCTATCACTCACATTTCCAAGTAGTATAATTCATTGGAAGACAACCAATCCAAGCAAGCAATGGAGTTATCAAAAGGAGAGATCAGTTTTGAAGAGTTCCATGACTTCTCCCTTGTAAATTCTGGTTCCATTCCTTTTTACTATAATAGGCCTTCTTATCTAATGATGCAATGAATGGAACTTTTGGGATTTAGTTTTTTTCCAGTGTTTAAAAAAAACTTTGTTGGGGGAGTTGGGTTGGGTTATAATACCACCTTTCCTAGGAAATTTTTTAGGTGGAATTTTGTCAAAGCTATTGGTTTG
Organism: Pseudotsuga menziesii; assembly: GCA_001517045.1. Lineage (NCBI taxonomy): Eukaryota > Viridiplantae > Streptophyta > Pinopsida > Pinales > Pinaceae > Pseudotsuga > Pseudotsuga menziesii. The sequence goes on along the minus strand of LPNX010101152.1, from coordinate 14,889 downwards.
GGAATTTATGGATATTTCAAATGTACAAACTTTTCAACATTGACTCTCTCTTTAAATAGTAAGTTGTGGTTTTTTTTCAATTTGAAAAAAAATCTGTGATATTTTTTATAAAGAAAAAGTTCTAATGGATTTAAAAAATAAAATTCCAAAAGGCAACTCATATTACATTGTTTACATAAAATGTAGGTTTATTATGAAAGGGGGTGCTTTAAAAAAATTAAAGGCACGTCCCAAGAATGCAACCAAATTTGGTAGGTGGATGTGGATCCATGAAGGCAAGTCATATAATTCTAAGAATCTAACAAGACATGAGATTACATAAATGGCAGCCAAAGATACATGTTGAAACATCAAAGAAAGGGAAACATGTCGTTCATTGCACATGATCAACACCTTGATTCCAATTCATAGCTATAGGGATGTCCTATTATCTGTAATATTACTTTTGAAAATGTCAAAGTAATTTCATGATGATTAAAACTAGGTTAATAATATATATTGCAATCCATGTGTAGGTTGCGAAAAATAGATAAGCATCAAATAAAAGAGTGAGAATGATTTTCATGATTAAATTAGCCAATTTCATTAAAATCATACCATCTAGATATAGGGAAAAAGAATAATTGGTTGTCCCAATGGAATCCTCACATTTCATCTCAAAATAATAGACATGTAGGTGAATCTCATGTGAAATTTATAACCATTACCATTGAATCCTCCTAAGGAACCTAGTACTTCAACCAATTCAGATGAAGATTCAACATGATCACTTTGTCTTTCAAAGAATCCATCAACTATCATTAAACACCTATAATTAATTAGTTGAAATGTATCATTTTTTATGTTGTTTAAAGAGATGAAAATGGGGGCACAAAACATAGGCGAAGAACTACTAAAGTTGTATTATATGAAGTCACATGGTGACTTGTTGGCCACTTTTCCTAACTCACGTGATCTAGGTTCTATGCATCCCATCAACCCAACAAACACCTGAGATACTAGATCGATAGAGCAAGCCCCGTTGACAATGCCCACAAAGCAGGCAGAGTCTTACCCGAGATATCTCTTCGATGGATAACTGTCAAAACCATGTTTCTATGATTCGTAGAGGGATTATAGTCCCTTGGCACACATCCAAGGAGCTCGACCAAGTCACGAGGATGGAGTCATTTATGCCGAATTGTAGCGCACACCGCACATAAATTTTATTAACTACTAACGACACAACACAAATTTGGCCTTAGTAATTTAAACATAACGCAATATAAAAGTGAGCTAATAGACATGCGCAACATAACAAATGCTCAACATCGATTATGCCGCAAACATAAAATAATACTTAGAAATAGAAGATAATAACCTATTCATGCATTCAGAATTCTATTGATAGTAAAACATTCATTCAACCATGAAAGGACTTGCATCATAATCATAAATATAAACATAAACATGAACAACCATACACATTCAATCATCAACACCTAGGAGAGTTCACATGGAAACCCATTTAGGAAAAACCACAAGGCGCTCTTAATCTGTCATGAGAAATATATGGCACCATCAGCCTGCACTTGACTACAGATTGTCTTAGATCTAGATTTCTTCTCAGACTCTTTCTTTCTCTCATGCTTTCTATCTTATTTCTCCTAATCTATTGCTACCATCTAGTGTTCCGCACACGGCCTGGATCGACTTCTCTAGCATCTACACCTCTGTATCAGAGCTTCTATTCTACTACAATACCTCCGACTGTATCTTGCAGAACTTTGCCTAATATACCACTCGAACCTCACAACTTCCCTCCACTCTCTTAGAGATATTCCCTCTATTAACCTATCAACACCCACTAAAGAATAAAAACAACCAACATTAATCAACAATGAAAAGCCAACCTAAAAGCAACATCCAACCCTCTAGCTATTGAATCCCTCCTATTTATACTATTTTACATGACCACCTAGGATTGAATGCATATAGGTAGTCTATTAACTGTCATGATCGGATGTCTTCCAAGCTATGACCTTACTTACAACATGTGTTCACTCATGTGGTATCCACCAACTTAAGCCGAATTCAACACCCATGATCGTCCTGACATTTTTGACCATTAATCTGCACTTGTGCTGTTATTTTAAGTTGCAGAATATTTCTTCCTCGCAGCTTCCCTTTTCCACACAGGTGACATATTTTGTGCATATTCCATCTTCTGCGTCAATTTCTTATTTCGTGCGGTTTTCTTTGTCTGTGCAGATTTCCTTGTCTGCGAAGACTTCTTCTATCCCTACTGCATGCTTCCTTTTCCTTGTTTGTGCTTGTGCGGTGGGTTGATTATTGTGTGTTTCTTCATGTGTGATTATTTCTTGCATGCTTTCCTTAGGCCCAACAGGACCCCAACACTCACATGTGGCTCGTCCCGAGCCACAAAGTAATGGACATAGGAGGTGGCGCAACATGCAGAGCCATTTCTTTGCTATAAAATTACTATTTTTTTTTTCATGTGCACCTTTCTCTTGCTTCCTCTCTTGCATGTTTTTTTTTTTGGTGGTGTTTCCTACACTACGGGCTTATCCCATAATTAGAAAAAAAAAAATATTTTTAGATTACAAAACTTGAGTTATACATTTTTTCCTTGGCGTCATCTGAAGAGTCTACTTCCATGGTTTTTTCTTTTATTTTCTCCAGCTCTTCTTCAGGTTGTTCTTCTTGGTCCTCTTCATCTTCCTTCTCCTCTTCATCATCCTTTTCCTCTTCTTCTTCATCCTTTGGTGCATCTTTCGATGTAGATTATTCTGCTCTTCCAACCTTCTGTTGGAATTGGCCAAAAATGGGAGTAATCCTTTCTATCTCTCGGCAGGCTTCTTTTTCCTGTTGCTCCAGTTCTTGCACTCGGTCGAAGCTAAGGTGTTACAACAATGCATTGGTCACTACCTGTATGAACTCATGGATTCAATGCTAGATAGGATGAATTATCCCTATCACACTTTCAGCTTTATCTTGTTTCTTAGTCATCTCTTTGTTGCGCATGTTTTCCTACTCATGTAGGGTTCTTGCATTATCCTGGAGCTGCTTGAGCTCAGTGCATTTGGCAATTTTCTCCTTTGTTGGCACCTTCTTAATCTCTACCTTTACTGTTAGTAGTTGTAAGTCTACTTACCGCACCTACTTGGCAAGCTATTTCACAATCTCATCCTCGATGAGTTGCTCCCATACCACAATAATTGCTTCCACCACGTTTGTGTAGATCTGCTTGGCTTCCCTAAGCTGACCAACAACTTGATATGTCGATTACTACCTTTGTTGAACAACTTTGGGATGCGTGCTCAGCTGATGGTTGGTCTTTAAGTCCTGAACCTAGTTCTTTATATTTGTGGCCAGTTTGGATAACTACCTCAATTGGTGCATAGGTTAATCCTAACCTTCTTCTTCATCATCTAACAGTTGCGCAACTCCCTCCTTTATGGATTCTTCCAGTGAAGCCTGCCTTTGCGCTTGTGCTTCGAGGTCTTCCTTCTGTCACTTGATGAATTGTTTGCATGCCTTTTCTTTCCTTGTAGACTTGGATTCCTGATATGCAACCACATTTTCTTGGATTCTCACGTCTGTAGCAGTGGCATGCTGAATGGAATAGATTTGTCGCAATGTCAGCTTAGAGAAATCCAAAGTTAATGTGTCCAAGCTATGGACACTTGCATATTTTTTTTTTGCATCTGTAGAAAATTCCTACTTGAGAATTTCCAATATCAAGGGTGGGAGTAGCACTAGCATCGCTAAAGTGTCTACTAGGTCTACACCATAGGTTTCATCTTGCACAGTGTTGCACACTTCTGTGATGGCCTCTGCTAGCCGGTTAACTTGTGTAGTGAGGGGAGCCATCCAATTGGTTTTCCTGCACGTGATATTACCCAAGGTAGACTCAGCTACTTCGATGACCACCTCTCTAAGAAGAGTCAGATCCTATTCTCGCATGTTCATGACATGGGGTCGATTATCCCTTTTCCTTTTCCTGTGTGGGATTCCCAAGGCTTCTACATCTTACTCCATGGGCTCTTTTCCCTTCCTCTTCTTGGTTCTTTCAATGCACAGCTCCTCATCACTAGGGGTTTCTTCTTTGCCCTTATTGGGTGGGTCTCACTATTATTCTTCTTCTTCTTCTTCTTAGGCATCATCCTAATGCTCCTGGGTGCTGGTATTGGTGCAGTGTTGGGGTGGGTTATCATGAGGATCCACCCACGGTGCTTTTTGCTCTATAGGAACCTCTACTGGCTGGCCAATCCATTCTTTAGGCTAGTATTTTATTTTCCTCTCGATATCTACATCCCTAATGATGAAGAAGGTCAAGAGTTCCTGCTTCTTGGGGTCATTGCATGAATACAAGATGATGTTGTGTGGCCCCACATGGAATTTAATGAAAGGATACTTAGCCACCATTGTAGGGAATAGTCTATACTACTAGCACATGATTTGTTTAAGTATTTCTCCTTGGAGAAAGAATTCAATCTTTGTATCATCCTTGCACTTGTTTTCTTTTTGGTCCCATAGGTTCTAGAACTGCGTGCCAAGGAAATCCACTGGGATGTCCATGGGTTGATAGTCTGGTAAAGGAGTCCAGGTTCCAAATTAGATCAAAATTACAAGACATGGGTAGTGGAAATTTGTTGCAAGAATTTCTTATGCATCAACTACGTCGTCCATCACTTCATTCATGAGGAAATGGGACCAGTTAATGTGCACTCCTTGCATGCACTATTCTTCTAGCTCTACTGTTGCCATAGTGCATTTAGTAGGACTCATCTTTCCTAGAACCTTACTGCACAATATTTTTTCTGAAACCCTTACATCAATGTCATCGATAGAGCTAATGAGGTAGCCCTTTCCACCATGGATAAGCTGGTACTTTCTCTTCATGTCATTTTTGTCTAGTTTTCCCTATCCTTGTGTAGGTATGGGGTCGGGTCCACTCCTTTTCATGGGAGACCCATGATGGTTGAGACCAATTCGACCGTTACCTCATACAACTTGTCTAGCTAGAGGTAGCCTCCATAGAAGCATACCAGAAGTTGTTTGACATACATCTCGATCAGGGTAGTGCAGCGAAAATGTGGCATAAGGAGAATATTTAATATACCTAAATTCTCCAATCTATGTGCCCATTCCATTGTAGAAACTATGTTTGCATTCAATGGTTCACTGGGCACTGCAACCATGAATTGATTTCTGTCCAGCTCCTCTTACTTTCTGGTGTTGTAGTCTTCAAACTTCAATTCTTAAAGTTTGGGAGTGATTGTATCCTAGGACTATGGGATGCCTTCTATAATTGGTGGCATCTTCTAGATGTTCATGTGCTTCCACTGGAACTCTTGCGTCCTGGAACCCTACGTGAGACAAATGGAGGTAGCAAGTTTTTTTCCTCATCAGTCAGCGCTGTGTCTGCTAGTGGTGGTGGAAGAACCAGGTCGGCTCTATGGACTTTGGGTATCTTTGTTGAGGGACTAGAGGAATTGGGGAGGTCTACACTTGAATGACCTCTGGGTGCATGCACTTGCATCCCGATCATTTGTCTTGGTGGTCGAGTTACAGGTAACTGCATCTGCTAGCCTCCTACTGGTGGTGGGCATGGTGGCCTCAGTGGTGCCTTCAGTTTAGCCTATGTATTCTGCATCTTCTTAGTCATCTGACTGGGTTTAGGGATGTACGACACTTCTAATATTGGGTATGTGAGGCTGGTGAAATAGTGGAGTCTTCACTGTCACTAGATAGCTCAACAATCATGGGCTTTGGCTCTGAGGGAGGGTTTTGGTTCACTCAGTTGGCTCGGCTCTCTAGTTTCTTAGCTCTGTAAGGCAATGTAAAGATTACTATGATAAAGGCGATTGATATGTATAAGTGATCGAGAATCTAGGTTATGACTGGATGCAATGATTGGCTATTTGACGGTCCACATGGGCTCATCCTTCGTCACCTTTACTTGCACACTTAGGTTTAGTTATGTACCTTTCAAATAATTTAAGCTTAATACAGAGGATGGGACCAAAACGCATGTCGCCATTCACCTCGGACTTTCCAAATTAATGCTACTGAGTTGTCATGAGTGCCAAATATTTTTTGAATCCTTGTGCATTTAACGGCCCATCTTTCTCTACCAACTATCTTTCACTTCCCATTGGTTGTCTCTTAGCCTATTTTTTGGTGGCTTTACAGCAAGCCATTCTTCATCACAACTTCCTTTTTTCTGTGCCAGGTTGTGCTAGAGATGCTTCTCTCGCTTCTATCCTCCCTTTAGATCCCTTTTTTTAGTTGCGTGATGCAGTCATTATGGTATGGTTTTAATCGGCTGCCATTTATCATACCCACAACCTGTGTTCCATAATCTTATGTAGTTTTATTGCGCCTACTTCAGTAATGTGTGCAATGACATATGGTCCTAGCCAGTGTGTTTTGAGCTTACTAGGGTTCTTGAAGAACTTGTTGTCATACATCAGAACAAGTCCACCAACCTTGAACTGTTTTGTTCTAATGTGGCTGTCATGCCACACTTTATGCTGCTATTTTTCCACATTCTAATGGAAGTGCACAATGAAGCATTCTTCCTCCATTTGAATTAGCTACACAAGTCTTTCTTCTATTGCATTGGTATCTGTCATTTTTGTTAGCACAACAATTCGTAGGCTCAGCGCAATGTATGCCATGGGCATGACTGCTTCTTTTCCATAGAATAACCAGAAAGGAGTGTATTCAGTGAGTTGTTTGCATGTTGTTCTGTAAGCCAATAATACTGCCGAGACTTTCTGGTCCTAGTCATCTCTATGCACATTACAGACCTTGGTCAAATCATTCTCCAGTATCTTGTTGAATGCCTTGACAGCTCCATTCACTTGAGGATGGTAGGGTGTTGTCTTCTTGTGCTAGATTTGGAATTATGTAGTCAATTCAACAATTAGTTTATTTACAAAATGCGTACCTTGGTCACTGATAAGGATCTTCGGGAAACCAAAACTTGTCACCACATTTTCAAAAAGAAACTTCACTGCAGTTGTGATGGGGCAATATTTCATAGGTGTCACTTCCCCCCATCTTGTCAAGTAATTTGTAACAGTTATAATATAGCATGCACCAGTCTATTTCCATGACGGACTAATGGGGCCGAAAAAATCCACTTCCCATTTATCAAAGGTCTACAGTGTAATTTATGGTGCAAGTGGCATTTCATCACATCTTGATGGTTTCCATATTCTTTGGCACTTATCAAAGTCACGACAGTATTTTCTTGTATCCATATGTACAGTTGACCACAAGAATCGAGCTTGCAAAATCTTGTGCATTGTTTCCTTCTTAGCGTAGTGTCCTCTTGAGACACCTACATGCGCTTTAGCCATTACCCATTGCCTTTCATGATCAAAGATGCATATGCATAGTATTTCATCTAGTCCCAACTTATACAATTGTCCCACAATTAGCGTGTAGTCTGCGGCCTTGAAAACTAGTTGTTTCTTTTTCCATGTCGTACAATATTTAGGCGCATAGCTTGTATTCAATAAGTGTATAATAGCATCAAATTCTTCATCGACAACGTCGATGATAAATAACTGTGCATCAAGTAAATTATCCTCTAAGTTGTTTCGTTTCTCACCACTTTTAATGTGCGACAAGTGGTCTGGCCCAATATTTAGTCAACCTAGCTTTACAATGACTTCAAAGTAAAATTATTGAAATAGGAGGATCCACCAGTGGATATTCCCTCCCAACGCTGGCTTATTGACCAGGTACTTCAGTGAATAATGATCGGTGAACATTTTGAAGTGTCCACCCAATAGATAATGTCTAAATTTTTGTAGCACATAGACCATTGCAAGCCCTTCTCTTTCAGTTGTGGCATAGTTCTTCTCTGTTGTTGATAGTTTGCTCCTTGCAAATGCAATTGGGTGGTCAATTACACCCTCTCCTGGTTGGGTTAATACTATACCAAGTGCAATTGATGATGCATCAACATGTACATGGAACTCCTTCTTTCAGTCTGGAAATATTAATATTGGCACAGTGGCCATTTTGTACTTCAGCTTATCCATACTTCCTTGACAATCTTTATTCCACTCGAATTTGGTGTCCTTCTTTAGGAGCTTCTCCATTGGGGAAGTTATCTCTACATACCCTCTTATAATTTTTCGATAATATCCAGTATGTACCAATTTGGATCTAAGTTGCGTGACATATGAGGGTGATGGAAGGTCTAGAATAATTTCCACCTTCACAAGATCGACCAAGATCCTGTCGTGACAAACTACATGGCCCAGCAGTACAGAAAACGATGCACAAAATATGCATTTTCTTAAATTCAGCGCAATTTGATACTAGAGACACCTTTCCAACATAATGCGCAAATTCTTAATATGGTCTCTTACTAGACCAAATATAGTCCAATCATCAAAATATACTTCAAGAAACCTAGGAATGAAATCTTTAAAATCATAAACTACTATTCTAGAGAAAATAGTAGGGGCGTTTTTAAGGCCAAAGGGAATTACCGTGTATTGGTAGCATGCCCATTATGTTACAAAGTTTTTCTTGTGGAGGTCATCTTGCACAATTCTGACTTGATGGTAGCCCAAGAATCCATCTGTGAATGACTACATTTCTTGTCCACTGACGCTCTCCAAGACTTCATCTATAAATGATGTTGGGAATGGATCATGTAAGAAGGAATCGTTTATCTTCCTAAGTTCGACACAGATCCTGACCTTGCCTATCACCTTCTTGTCCTAAATCACTATAGGGATTATCCACTATGAATCTTCAACACATTGAATGATTCCTTTTCCAGCATGCGATCCAATTCTTTTTTCACTTTTTCTTTATAGCGCGGATTTAGTCTATATGGGTGTTGTTTTATCAGTCTTGCATCGGGCTTGAGAGGAATTTTCATTTCTCCCAAATCTCTTACAATCCCCTTCATTTCCATGAAATTCATCAGGAATAGGTCCTCGAATTCATGTAATAGATCAGTGATTTTGGATACTGTCTCTTCGTCCCAATAGTCTCCGATGTTAGCAAATCTTGGATTTTCATCTGACCCAATGTTAAATTTCTTGATCTTTAGTGGCTTGATGAAATGCTTACAAGAAATGTTTCTTCCTTCTACTACGCGTGATCCTTCTGAATCTGGAATATTGATGTTAGTCAGATCATCCTCTAGGTCTCTAGAGAGGTTATAGCATGTCATCTAGTGCTGAACTATCTCATAGCACTAGTGGGAATGTGTAGTGCAGGGTTTAGAATACGCAACCTCCAGTGGGATCTCAATGAATATCTTGTCCTTGATGTTATTTAGCACAATATCAACTATTGGTTTCTCGTCTTCGAACTAAAATGTGTATGTGAAATTCTAAGCAACCTTTTCCCATTCTCTTGTTTCTTGGCGCAGCTCCATAGATGCATACCAGCCTCTAGGTTCGATTTTGAGAGTGTGGATGAAGTGTTGAACCCACTGCCTGCGTGGGTATTTTTAGAATGTTGTGGAACACTACTCCAAGTGTTCAACAAGGTCTGATAATCCAGTATACATTTGTGTCACATTTGCGACCTCGTCTTCGAACCTTACTTCTAGTAGCTGTGTAAACTACAGCCATTTAGTTATCGAGCTCTTGTGCATACCCCACCTTCCTATGCATGTATATTTTAGTGCAAATTCTAGTGCAGATAGTCGCTATGGATCTGTTACTAATTCTTAAAACTCAGTCAAGAACATTTCCAAGTTAGGTAGTCCTTCGTATGTAGGCAGTGGCTGTGACTGAGTTCCCACTCATCGGACAAAATTAGTTATCTTGGCACATATCCTCATAGACACTTCATGTAATCGGTTCTGCAAGTTCTCAAGTGACTCTTCTGAGTCTAATGTACATGAACTCGTGCATCTTGAGCTCAGGTTACCATCCACAGTAGGATTAATGTAATCCTCCTTAAGGGTAGTAACATTATAGATGTTATCAAGGTGATCACCTTTCCCTTCATTGAACACCGGTTCAACTTATCTCTATCCTTCCAGTGGGTCAAGGGATCAAACTACCCTCATCTCATCATATTCAAACAATAGGATCCTTCTTTTGAAGTTTATAATGGTTTGATTTCCGATCTCCCAATTGATCCCTAGCAGTGTGGGATATGGGTTAGTATCATCTACTATATTGATGACCTCAAAGTCTGCAAAAGTGCGCAATACTTCAATATCCACTTGGACCTGACTCAATATACCAATGGGCAGGAACTTTTCTTGATTAACAAGACTTAATTGAATTGGGGACCATTTTAGAGGTGGCTTGCCCATTATTTCACACATTTGGCATGTTAGGATGTTAACATCGGATCTCAGGTCAAGGAAGATATAGTCCATGTCGTAATCACCAATCTGTGTGGACATCCTAAGTTTGCGTCTCGTTTTGAACTTTGTCTTAACACTGTTAACCTTCTTCACTGGCGAGTCTTCCTCTGAAAGTGTGTCTATAAGTGCTTCCAACTCTAAAAGTTAATCCTTGTCCTAGATTAGTGCCAAACAACTTGACAGGAATAGTTTGAGTTTAGTAACCTTATCTGCACTCTTGCTTGCAATCTGTTGTTCAAATATCTTCTGGAATATCTCAGGCATATCTTTCACTTGGCCTGAGGTAGATGGATTTTCCATTCATATGAGCTCTAGGTGTACATCCATGAATATGCACTTCTACTTTTGAACATTAGGTGGTGATTTCTTTTGCACAGTGGGTTGCACCTGCGGTTGTGCTTGCACTATAGGCTCTATCTGTGTATCTTGATCTACACCCATTGTGACACCTACCCTTGTTATCACTACTACACTAGGTTCTTGTGGTTCTATGACTATCATCTATATGTTGGCATTAGCATTTGGGTTGGGAGCATTCAACGCAGGATTTGGTGTTGGGTTAGCTACTCCAACCATCCAGGCTTTCCATCTAGCGGTAAGCTATGGACATTACTCCACATTGTGCTCTTATTTACAATATGAGCAAGCCTTCATGGGTTCAAGGTAGTCTCTAGCATAGTGGCTCTACACTCCATAATTGTAGCATACCACTGGCCCTCTTCCTCAGCCAAATCCTCCTCCTCCTTTTCCCCTTGAATTTCCACCCACCTTCAATAGAGCCTGTGGTGGTTGTGGAAGGTATTGTGGTTACTGATACTACTATTGATATGGGTTATCTGGGGTCTCATTACAAAACTACGATGCCATCTGAAATTGCTGTGAAGGCTGCAACTGAGGTGCATCCTAAAACTGTTGTGCAGGATGAAACTAAGGCACATCTTGGAACTGAGGCGCATCTTGGAAATATGCTTATGCCTGTTCAATATTTATTTTCTCCTTATTCTTCATTAGATATGCATCTACTATTTTCTCTCTTAGAATTTGGTGGGCCCTACAATCTTTTTCATCATGGCCTACAGATCTACAAAATTTACAATACAAACTAGCTAGGGTACATACCGTCCTATGCAAGAACATGCAATATGTTAATGTATTTGTAACTTCAGAATGTATTCACTTGTATATTTTATGTATTGTACCTGGATGTTTATTCTAGGAAGTATGTGCAATGTAATTGAGTTATGTCATGCCTCGATGTTCATATCGGGAGATTCAATAATGTAAACAAGTTATGTAAAGTCATAGAGGGTAACCCTTCCTATTGATCAAGGGTTAAAGTCCATGCAATTGTGGGGCCCTAAGGTTATTAGAATCTCCTAGAGAACTCAGCCCTAGTGAGTTATTGTCAATTCAAGAATTAGTATAAATAGAGAGTGAGCCTCTCTATTTATCACACATTCACTCATAGTCAGTTGTAGCGCACAACTGAGAGAGAACAAGTTGTTGGGACAAGAGAGAGAGTGACTACTGCTATTGGGAGATCATCTTACTATTTTGGGTTTTTAAATTTTGGTGCTGATTCTATCTCTGAGGAAGTTGCGGGGTTTTATCCTTTATGGTTTCCCCAAGGAAAATATTTGTGTCTATTGTCTCTTGTGTTTGATTGATGTGCTTGTTGTTATCTCAGTTAAAGATCCTAAGTTAATGCTAGCTTGAATGATAAAAATCTAACATGGTATCAGAGCCAACCTGAGAAGAAGACACTATGCAACTATGGAAACTAGGGCTTCCTACTTTTTGGATCTCTCTCCACATATTTTCAGAAAAAGAAGGTTGGGCTAACTTTCCTCTCTAGGGCGCATCTTTCTATCAAATCAGAATCTGATTCTGAGTATTTTCAGTTTTTGACCAGACACTACTACCAAAAATTAGGGCTTTCCACAAAAGTGGAATTTTTGAGTGAGCCCTGTTTCCACGTTTCACACATCTAGGATACATGGAAGAAATATTCAAGCCAGTTGGTGTGCCCCTGGGGGCAAGTGTCGAGTCAAGGCTGTCACCTTGTTCTTGACTCCTCGGTTTAGGCTCAACTCCTAACAAAGCCAAGGGGGGTAGACCCTATTAAGTTACTAAGGCTAATTACTTAGTGTGATTGTGTTGTATTGATTAAGTTGTTTAGGAGCTTTGAAATTAACCAGTGGAAACAAAAGATAACAAGATGAAATATTTAAAGCATATAAGCAAAGAAATGACACTCAATATATATGTAATCAAAAGAAATAAATCGCCGATGCCTTAAATGGAGTCAACAAAGAAAATAATGTGATTGCATGCACTTGAAATAATGTTTTACAAATGTCTCTTGGTATATTTTAAATTAATGTGGAATGTGAATGAGTTAAATTAGGTGAAAAGGGGACTCCGGATATACCCGAGGGGTACTTGGAGTATGTCCAAAAGTAAAATTTCATTGCTACCCGCAAGGTGTATGTGGGCTTGAACAGAGTCTCATAGACTATTCTTCATAACGCACCTGTTAGGGTGTGACAGAGATCGGTGCCTCGAGGTCACTTTCCAGTTGTTCCCACTCCTTTGGGTATTTTGCCACCACTTACAGTTTGTTCGAGGCGTTGAATTTTTGCCTAATGGTTTGTCAATTTGGGAGATGAAGACTAATTAATCTAGTCACTCAAGTGATTTTGATGCATCTTGACTGATCGAATGAACTGCAGCCAAGTACAGAGCATACACACTGGAGTCTTCATTATTTTTAGTAGATTTTAAGATAGGTGTTCTTGTTAAAAAAAAACCCTCTAGGAACCTCTTTTGATCCAAGTGGATCTCAATCGGGGAATCAAGTAGGGTTTAATTTTATTATGGCTAAGGAAACAATTGATGAAAAAGGAATCAAAGATACACAATCCCAGTTTTCTAATTAGTCCTACCACGTATCTCTTTCCCCTTGCAGGTCAATCGGGAAGTCGTGGGGTAAGTAGTATGATTAATTTTGAAACTAAAGTATGGAATAGTGCAAAATTATATCAAAGTATACAATCCTTCATGTCAGTACTAAAATAAAGTAGAAAAAAAAAAGGAAAAAAACACAAAAGTGAAACGGACACAGATCCCCCCTGGGGGGATGGGGAGTGGGCTTGAAATAGCCTACTCAAAAAATAATTTCTTTTAATATTATTGGTTAAAATATCAGAAATCTGAAATACATGAAACCTCTTGGTCCTTATACAGGATGAAACCAAGATCTTACAACTCTGCAAATTTTTTAAATTTTAGTGAAAGGGGAGACACCTGGGGGATTTGAACACTCCCAAGGCCACTTTCGAACAATAGATTATTTTATTTTCTGTTACACCTGATAAAACCCAGAAATCATGTTAGAATAAAATATTCCCAAAATCACTTTAAGAGTACCTTTGGATCAGCCTACCTTAACTCAAAAAAGATTAAGTTAAAACTAGCTAAACAAGTGAAAGAGGAAACAAGGAAAGCAAGCTTTCCTTGGGATGTTGGATTGTTGTTTATGCAGCCAATGAAATATGCACTGATTTCTCAATTTAATCTTTTTTAAACATAAAAGGAAATCTAGAGCATGCAACCTACTGATTTTCTTTAAATTGCCATGCAAAACGGATGATTTCCTTATGCTAGATCTAGAATGCTTAATGATACTTTTTAGAATTGAGATCTAGAATATGAGCTCTGAAATAGCATATCTATGTATATTTTACTTTGATATAACAGATCCAAATCATAACAAAGCTGTAGAACACAGTAACCAAGAAGAAAATTGATTTTTTTAAAGAAAAGAGAAGAAGAGGAGAGAAGGTCGACTCGTTGCTTGAATGGAACAAGCTGAAAGGAGGCCATTTTGTGGAGTGTTGAGGGACAGAGTCTTGATATTATTGGATAAGTAATGTCATCAATATTGATACACACCTTTGTCCAATTGGGAACCTCCAACTAGATAACAAAATCTCGCACAACACCTCGTGAGATCTAGATATAGATGTATAAAGCAACAAAAATGAAAGATCATGCAAAATAATCTTATTTAAGCATGTAACTGAAATTATTGAGAATACATAATATGGATAAAAAATAACAAGTAATATAACTTTCCTAGTTTACACCCTTACTTGATTCAACTGAATCCTTGAAGCCAGAAAACAAAAGCAGCACATAAATTGGAAAGAAATTGCAGTTACCACATTAGCAGCATGATGCTGGGAATCCACACAAACACATGCACTACATGATATAGCCTCCAAAGATTATTTATTCACAATAAAAATATAGCAGTATTACAATGACAACAACTCAGCTCCTCAATCCAACTCTAACTAGCTTGGTGTAGAAGGAGCAAGTCGACATAAGTCGACTTGAGCAAAGACCGACTTAGTCAACCAGCCGACTAAGTCGAGAGACCGACTACGTCGGCCGGCTAAGTAAACATAGTAGTTAGTCTGTTAACTAATAGTTGTGTCGGTTCGGTGAACCGACAG
>LPNX010101146.1:397033-445870 GCA_001517045.1 Pseudotsuga menziesii | reverse complement strand
CCCCCCCCCCCCCGAAAAGACCAAGGTTTGACATCCCCCACCCCTTATCCTTTGGAATCATGCCCTTTTCATTCAACGTTGCAATGCCGTAGATGGTTGTGGTTTTATTTTTATTTGATGTGCGTGTTTGCATGATGCCACATTATAATGTGCCGGATAGCATGATATACCATCAACAACTACCCCCATTGCCGAAACATCCATGATCGAATCGATGGTGGGGATTTTACCTTTAGCTCCTCACCATGATTAATTACATTATATACATCATGCAAACTGGGTCAAAACCAGGGTGTGACATTCCCCTCCCCCTTGGAATAACATCATCCTCGGTGTTCCAATACATAGGAATACATATACAATACATTTACAATTGCACATCAAAATCAATTTTTTTTTTTTGCAGATCTGTCCCACGTTCAATTATTCACTATGAACATGCAAGACCAAGCCCCTTGGATTCCACAGAATTGTCCTACTGGTTCTCAGCTTCCTGCTTATACCGAAGTCTAGGAACTTTGCGGCTATTTCCCTCATCATGTTCCCTCATTGGGCAGTCCCGGCGTAAATGATGTCCTCCGCATTCCCAGCATTTCACTGGCTGCTTCACCTTTACCTGCTCAATTTCCTTTGAGTCTTCATGCCTGGACTGTTTCCCAACGGGTTTCTTGGACGAATGTCCCATCGCTGATCCACCTTCCTTTCTCTTGCCGATTGCTCTGAGAAGGCTTTTCACCTCCATTTGCAAACCAATAGAGTCTTGCAAAATATGGTGGTTCATTTCATTCTACCTTTTCTGTATCTTGAGCATCTCCCCAAGATTTTCTTGGATCTTGGAAATCATTTGAAGGAGACTTCCAGCTAAGTCCAGCAACTTTTGATCTGCTGCCATGATCAATGTGCACTATCGGGTTTCACTTTTCTCACCTGTGAAATGCACCATTGAAATTTTGTCAGACCAAGCATAATATGAACATTAAAATTAGTTAGTTAATTACCCAATCGGCATGACAGTCCAAGCCTCATCAAGGAGACTTTCATATTTTTCATGCCTTCCCAACAGGCACATGAGCTCATTCATGTCCATTCTTGGGCAGGGAATTAACTATTCTAGCATTCACAAATTACTTTAAGCAAATACACACATTCCATTTTCAGTCATACATGCATTCAACCATCTTTTGTTTTCACAATGCATATATATATATATATATATATATATATATATATATATATATAACTAAAAAGGGCAAGAGACAGCAGCAAGAGTTTTTCCCCTCTTTGTTTTGTTCCATCCTGGAACCCACACCACTGCTGTGGCTTTTAAGCTCTCAGCCTCTTTCACTTCACTGTGAATGCTGGACCAATCCGTCTTGGTCAAGACACTTAGTGTCTTCAGTCTATTCCAAACCTCTAAACCATGGATTCTCTCCACATGGTTTTGTCTCAACTGCTAGGAACCTCACGGTCTCACTAACACCCTTTTCATTGCCGCTCATTCCAAGCTTTCTAGGACAGTCAGATGTCCACATGCACCTTTAGGATGCTCTCATAGTCCTTGCTTCTAGCGATACCTATATCCAAACATTGAATAGATTCACATGTTTAGTTTATTCTCATCAGTTTTATCTCTAAAACAAGAGCTTAAAACATCATAACCAAATCATATACACATGTATATTCATAAGCAAAATAATCCAATACTTATCTGTATTGTACGTTTCCTCGTTCGTCCACAGGATCCTGCTTTGCTTTGCAAGCCTTGGGATCTCCTATGGACTTGGATATTAGGTCAGCACGTAGGATACTTCACAACATCCTATTATATATATCAAGCACAGTCAAGCCAATACATCAAATAATTCATGTCCAGCCAGTACATCCACATGTTAACTGGGCTTGGAACTTTACCATGACCATTTCCAATTCTAGGATCTACTATGGATCCTCAGGCATATAACAACCCAACATACACTTATACCAACATACACTTATATCAACAATACCCCTTACTCCGCAACCCCTCACAACAACCATTTACCTTTTACCTTTTACGTTTTACCATTTACCTTTTACCTTTTACCTTTAGGGTGCAACACCCCACTGCATCTATTTAGCCTGTCAACACAAGCAACATAAGCAAACTCATCAGCGTTATTACTCTAAAACTGTAACCATATTTCATATTATTCACTATCAAGTATTGAGACACCAGGAGTGCGTCCACTCCCTAGGGTGTAATCAATATTGAAAACCCTTTCATGATCCGCCATCGAAAAAGTGTGCACTCTTTTCCGGTGTGTGCCATGTAGGCCCTATTCATACTCAAGCAATCGGTCATAATGGATATTAAATCAAAACATGTTCTGCATATTGAATTCAACAATCAAACATGCATATTCTTAGCAAGGGTCACAGAACACTTATCCATTTGTCAACGTAGCATGCCTTTGTTAAGGAGGAATGGGGGCTCCTTCTCTAAGTTAACAGTCCCTCGGTTTTCCATCCCAAATCCTTTTCACATTTCATGTTCACACATGTCTTACCAACATAATTTATACCATCTCACTCATGTTGCTACCAAACATGTAGTGCAGATGATACATTTCCAAAATGTCCAATGGCGTTTCACCCGAAACCCATTTCCAAGGGAAAACCTTCCCATGAAGTTTGGCTCTTGGCCATCACACATGATCTTCTTGCAACGTGCACCACTGGCACATTCATCAAATAGCCAAACAGTCAATCATTATCTGATAATACAATCCAAATTGATTGTTCCATAACCAAGCAATGACATTGGTAATCAAATTCAATAGGAAATTGCAATTCTATCTACTACAGAAATTAGTTTTCTTTTAACATAATACGAATACCCACTTACATTGCGTCCTCCTAACACAATCTTATGCAAACCAATAGTGATTAGTAGTCGTCAGCAATTTCTTAAATCTGAAATCCACAATTCAAATTTAACAACCTATTATGCATACCAACTAGTTTTACAGCCATAAGACTCTTCTCATAAGGTTTGGCTCTTTTACATGGTAGATTCGGGCATTGGTCAGGGTCTTACCTCTCACTGCCATGATCGAAATAATCTACCTGAAACCTGAGCTTCAATCATCCAACACAATCTTATGCAAGCCAATAGTGACTAATAGTTGTCAGCAATTTCTTAAATCCGAAATTCACAATTCAAATTTAACAACCTATTATGCATACCAACTATTATTACAACCATGAGACTCTTCTCATAAGGTTTGGCTCTTTCACATGGTAGATTCTAGAATTGGTCAGGGTCTTACCTCTCACTGCCATGCTATAAATAATCTACCTAAAACCTGAGCTTCAATCAACCAAACACTTGGTAATTCTGGATGGATATAAACTTCTCATTGCTACAACCATCACTGAAGCATTTTCAGAATTCATAAAATTCAAATACTTCCAGCTATTAGTCACATCAATATTACCAAAACTCATTTACTTCATGCAATCATTATCATACTAACATTTGCAAGGCATAGTCACATCATTCATGCAATTAAATGAAATGTTTAGATACTCCTTACTTCACAAGAGTATCATTTGTACCACCTTGCTCTTCCATAGAGAATTTCTGGAAGCCAATTGATCATGACTATCCTTCTTTATGCACTTACTATCCTGCATTCACAACAGCCTTTGAAATGGTTCCTGAATTGTCATCAATTCATCATTTCAGCCATTAGTTATTCATAATATCACATGCACTCATCTCAATGCATTCATACAATGCATCACAACATTTGCACCTTTACCTATGCAATCAGTCACTCACACCCTTCATATGCATCTGTTCAATGCATAACTACAAGATTCATAAAATATTCTTAATGCATATTCATTCAATGCTACCTTGCATTGATTCAGGAATACTATGCATTCAACATACCATGCATGGCTTAACCATGACTACTTCATATAGGATGCATTACTATAATCAAGATCGTCAGTACTTACTTTCCTTGGGCTACTAAGCTCAATCAATATATACAGGCATGACACCTTTCTATATTCAAATATCCACATGGTATGAGGTCTCTTACCTTTACCATTCCATGGAATTTGTCATAATCAAACTCTTACCTGCATGGGTCGTACTTACGCCCTTGACATGACCAATTTAGCAGGAGATTGCAGACTTTGCTCACCAACTTTTGATTATGGACTTGTTGCCTTATCCCTTTCTTCATAGGGTTGCTGGTCACATTCATCAGCATCAACAACATATTCAGCTAGGTCCATGTTGTCATTGGTTTTTCCACTAATGCCAACACCAATGCAATGGTTATCATTAGTGGCTCGTTATAAATATATAATTTTCAATATTCTTACCAACATGTAATATCCTATGCATGCAATACATATCCTCATACATTTCAAGTATAAAACTTAGGAATGTAGTTATAATCAGAAAGATAGGGTTTAAGGAAACTTCCCTTTCAAATCCCTCATCCTAGCATGGAATTCCTCTTCCACACAAGAGCTGATTAGCCTTCATAGTCCTTGCTACCTCTGGGCATTCAACTTTCCAGATTTGTCCATTTGATAGCAACGCATTTCTCTTTCAAGCAATTACTAGCACTTTGCTGCTCCATGCTCAGATTCTGGTGACTTTCCCTTGTTCCCTACTGGATAAGATTTCCAACGCCTATCCACATGCTTCATTTCGTCCCCAGGTGTGAAAACTACACCACTTCTAAAAATGAAGATTTTCACCAAATCTTGCCATTTTACACACAACTGCATTTTGGAATGGGTGTCAACTTCAGCCCTGTAGACCCACTAAAAAACAGTTGAAAAATCCCACTGGAAAACAGTCGAAATCTGTTGGAAAATCCCCTTTGAAAAAACTCAAATTTTCCTCTGCAGAATCAGCTCCCATTTCAACTAGAAGTCCGACGTTTCGGCGGTCGAAACAGCTAATTTCCTCCGCTGCTCATCGGCTGTCGGATCCACTAAGCACTACGCATCAGCGGTCCGATCTTCTTCTTTTTTTTTTCCGATGTGTCGGATCCGTAGTCATCTAGGAAACTGCAACGGAAGACGTTCAATCCACTTACTTCATCCAACGTCGCTCATCGGCTATCCAATCAACTAAATTTTTCCAATGTTTCGGCAGTCCGATCTTCTAAAGTTTCCCGATATTTTCTATACTTAGAAAAATGTTCAAAATTTTGAAAATTTTTCTCCTTCCTTCCGTCGCCACATCAGATGCTTGATCCACTATTCTTTCCCGACGTTTCGACGATCTTCAGAATATCTTTGCCGAAACTGCAGCTCCGTCTTCAACTATTTTCCGCCGAAACCTTCTCTTCTTTTCTTCCATTGCATCGGCAACCTCGTCTTCTATTTTCTTCCGATTCTTGCTGCCGCATCGACTACTCAAATGGCTAAATATTTCCGACGACTTCCATACTTAGACGAATTTTCAAAATTTTGTCTTTCTTCTTTCTTCCGTCGACGTCATTGGAAGTCCTTTCGGTTAACTGAGCCGACATATCGGCTACTCAAACAGCTAAATTTCGTCGCTTGATCTTCTTTTCATCGGCAAAATACTTCCTTCCGCAGCCGCAATGGCGGAACATCAAACACTATCTACTTCTGATGGATGAACTGATTTCTTTGACCGGCATCAGCAGCCTTTTCTCATCGACAGGCTAGTGCTTTTGGCTTCTGCAACGGCGGAACATCAAATCTCTATTTTCTTCCAATGGCCGACGATTTCTATACTTAGAAAATTTTCAAACTTCTTCATGGCGTCGACGGTCAGAGAACTTATCTGTCGGACACGAGTCGTTTTGCCATCCGCAACGGCGGACGCTAGGACAGTTATTTTCTTCCGACGGACATTGAACACTTGACAAATTTCCCGCGATTTTTCCTTCAAACTGTTGCCGTCGAGCGTGCTTTCATCTAACTCTTCCGCTACGTCGGAAGTCTTTTCCACTAACTCTTCCACTACGTCAGAAGTCCTTTACACTAAGTGTTTCGACTGTTCAACACTTAGGCAAATTTTTGGAAGTTTTTCTGTCATCAAATTTTTTATCTCTGCTGGGCAGAAAGAAATCCTGCCACTGTCACTACATCTTGGTGGTCCATGCAGGCCCATGCTGCAACATGAGCTCTGATACCACTCTATCATGTCCCTGACCCTCCGACCAGCGAAGAGGACGTGACAAACACCAATGCATACGGGCAAACAGCCCCAAAAATATGGACAGACATCAATGCTGAAATTAAAAAATTGAACATAATGCATAACATGAATATGCTAAGATGCATAATCCATCATACAAAGATTCATAATTCATAAACATACAGCGGAAGAAAACCTATACATTCCAGCATTCTCGTGTTCATCATAATTCATAAAACAATAGATATAATGGCAGAGATGAAATAGCAGCAGTACTTATCTTTCGATGAAGAACTCTCCCGCAACCAGCTACGTCGCTGCAACGTTCCACCCAACCATAGGCCAGCATGCTCATCAATCTCTCAGCAACACTGCCAACCCTAAGCTGGGCATGATTCCTCAAAAAAAAAGGGTCAATGCAGGCTTACACATAGCCAAGGTTCACAAAGCAGCAAACCAACACAGTTGGGATTCACCAGGTCATCAAGGAGCTAGGAAAGGCTAATGCTAAGCTGGTGGCCACAACACTAGCCTTTTCAAGCATACCTAGCCTCTAATCCCACTCATAACCATCCGATGACCAACCACTGCATACCGCAGCAACACAATCCCTTCACAACTCTGTGAAGAAGGCAAAACAACCGGGTGACAGACCCGAACAAAGGGCGAGACACAGCTCCAGTCCAACCACACTCCAGAGTTGTTCTTGGCTCTAGCGTGGCCAAAACAACTCAACAACAACACACAACAACACCCAAAAGACATCTGCAGCCTCAGCAACCAAGAAGCAACCCAAAACCAGGGCAAATCGATAGCCCAACCTCAAAATGAGTGATGGTAACAATCCACAGTCTCAAACAAAGGAGAATCCAAACTCCTAGTGTGGACAGGGAAAAATCAACAGTCACCCAACATCCATGAATCCACAGCGCACAGATCCTCAACGCAACGTTGAAGAAGGTTACACAAACCAAAAAAGGGAATGGAACAAACTCCCAGCCTGTGCGCAAAGGAAAAGACACATCCAGGCAAAACATGGAAGAAACCCACACACAGTCTGAAAATGGGAGAAGAAATCGAACTCCTTAGCACTGACAGAGGAAAAAACAAACGCAAACCGCAATAG
The DNA here is from genome assembly GCA_001517045.1 of Pseudotsuga menziesii. Classification (NCBI taxonomy): domain Eukaryota; kingdom Viridiplantae; phylum Streptophyta; class Pinopsida; order Pinales; family Pinaceae; genus Pseudotsuga; species Pseudotsuga menziesii. Next base: position 438,560 of record LPNX010101146.1, on the reverse strand, counting down.
ACAACATACACGGCCACAATTGGCAAGGAGACATATACATACCACCGAAACCGGTATGGAACACACAGCACACAGCCCTGAGTGTGAATGGCTCCTGCACTCGAAAATCCTGAGTGATAGCCACGAATTTACCCACTCCTTGTGTGAGGAAATCCAACACTAAAATTCCTGTGCATGAGAAGAAAGGACGCGGCCAACCCTGCGTGAAGAATGAACCAGACCAAAACAATGGAGGAATGGAGAAATAATGGAGTCGTGGAAGAGTGGAGAGAAGGCTTCCTCTACCCCACGTGACGTGAAGAGGAAGAATCCGCTGGTGGAGTGGGAACGTGGGCAAGAATGGACAGTCCTGCCACACCCACCACCACCCAACATTAACTACCCCAACTAACAAAACAAGACATTCAAGAGGGTGGATGAGACAAGGGAAGATGACATAAGGCTCCCCCCCTCCCCAAAGACTAAGGTTTGACATCCCCCACCCCTTATCCTTTGGAATCATGCCCTTTTCATTCAATATTGCACTGTCATAGCTGGTTGTGGTTTTATTTTTATTTGATGTGCATTTTTACATGATTCCACATTATAATGTGCCGGATAGCACGATATACCATCAGCAACTATCCCCATTGCCGAAACATACACAATCGAATCGATGGTGGGGCTTTTGCCTTTAGCTCCTCAGCATGATTAATTACATTATATACATCATGCAAATGGGGTCAAAACTGGGGTGTGACATTTTTGATCTCCTTGCTGGTTTTATCTTTTACATTTTTGGGGCATCTATATTGAGGAAGATTTTGCTGGGTTTTTCCCTTTAGGGTTTTCCTAGGATAAATCTGTGTTGTTCTTGTGATGTTTTTTCTTTCAGTGATCCTGTGTATATGCTTTTGTTATGAAAATTAAATGAAATACTGATGTCTTAGCTAAGCATATGAAAAGTTAACATTTAATGTATTCTTAATCCGTGAATATGACTAAGAGATACTACTGTATCAAATACATCACCATATTTGTCCTCGAAAATTTGCTCCAATCTATTAAATTCTCGAACTTGAACTCCCACTTCACCTTCTCCTTCCATTTTAAAAACAATTGATTGTTTGGGATACGTAGCCTACCTGGAAACTGATAGCTGGAAGGATAAACTCTAACTTGGATTCCAAATGTGCAGGTACATATTTATCCTCGGGTGCAAAGTGACAAATACCTTTTTTCCACATAATCCCTTTTCCTTTTATAATATTCCATAAGGTGGTTTTGGGATCGTGGGAGGTAGGTTTCCATTATAATTTTTCAACCAGTGGAATGATCCTCAGCTTAGCACATGGAAAGAGGAAAAAATTCTTCTATCACTTTCCCTTTTCATTTCCCCTTAGGTTAAAGCACAAAAATAATGTTGATCATTAAACTTCCTTCTTATAACCATTCACTGTTGATCATTTCCTATCTTTAGCACACCCCGACATTCATTTCACCAAATCTCATCAATGTTATACAATGTGCACTTTCATCTAGCAGATTCCATGTCTATCGTCGATCTCATTATTTATCAAATCTAGACCGTTGATACTTAGGTCATATTTGAAGACCAAACAATCGAAGTATACTATCTCTTAATCAAGTAGGAAAATATTGTGTCAACAAATGGCTCTAACTGGAGATGTTATCGTCCCAGCAAGATAGAAAAGAACCTATAAACCAGTGCCAAATCCATTTAACATGCCCATAAAGCTTAACCTGCAACATGGTCCAAACTCTACAAATTATGCAACCAACTACAAACTAAAAAATTGTGTTGAAAATCAAATACTAAAATCGTGCCAAAAACATTGCATCCTATGTACAAGATGGAAATTCAAAATAAAACCAAACTGCTCACTACTAAAATGAAACTGCAACTGCAAAGCAATATTGTTTTCTTTTTCTCTGTACATAATTTTTTTAGAAAAATGACAACCTCCATATCCTAGGGCCTTCACCTTTGGGCTTCAAATCCTTTAACATCCCATTCATACTCAAATTTAATACAATAAAATATATGCAATTAATGTACAAAATCTCTTATGTACTCAAGAAAGATAATGCTTAAGGAATCTCCCATTCACAATACCTCCAATGTTTTCCCCATTCCGATATTGCTAAATAAAAGTGGTGTCTCCTCAATACGCAACAACAATATATGGACCTTTCCATAAGTGATCAAATTTTACATGTTTATCCTCTTTTCTAGCATCCCACTTTAAAACTAAGTCATTCATCTAGAATTTTTGTTTATTGATTTTCCTATCAAAAGTTTTCTTCATTTTTTCTTGATGTGCCTATACCTTGTCATATTCCGTTTTTCTCATTTTGGGGAGTTCTATCAACTAATTGATCCTTCTCTGTATGTGGCTTGCTTCTTCATCCTGTTCCTGCAACAATTTCATGACTGGTAAACCTAAGGAAACTGGAAAAAATACCTCTGCTCCATATACCAATTGAAATGATGACATGCCAATAGCCATTTTTTTACCTATCATGTCTGCCCATAATGCATATTTAAGCTTGGTATGTCATGCTATTTTATTTTCCTCCAACAATGTTTTAAAGATTCTTACCAAAATTTTATTTGAAGATTCATCCATCCCATTTCCATGAGGATAATATGCAATTGAATGATTCAAATTGATATCATACTTATGACAAAAACTAGTCAACTTATTTGACTTGAAGCCCTATACATTATTTATCACTATCCTCCTAGGACATCCAAATCTGGAGAGTATATTATTTTCTGTAAAATCAATCATAACTATATATGTGGCTCTCCTCATGGGTATAGCTTCAATCCACTTTGTGAAATACTCTGTGGAAGTCAAAATCCATTTGTGTTTACCATAATAATTAGGATTAATTTCTCCAATAAAATCCAATCCGCTCCGTTGAAAAGGTGCTTCTACTGAGATTGGCTTCAAGTGAAGAGGTAAAAATTTTATTTTTCCATCAAAGATTTTACATTCATGATAGGCTACAAATTCTTTATAAATATCAGAAAAATACTAGGCTAATAAAACCCTTCTCTTAGAATCTTGTTGACTATCACTTTACATGAATGGTGGCCTCTAGACACTCCCTAATGAAATTACTTCATTGTTTGTTGGGATTCATTTTCAAGAAGAAAATTTAACAAAATCATTAGAGGAAATTTCAACTCAAAATGGACCTCCTAAGAAAAAAAAAAAATAGTTAAAATAATAAAATAATATTTATTAATTTTGGAGGAAGAAAAGAAAAAAACTATTTTTTTGTTTGTATTTTCGACATATCTCCCCGTGTTTTTACTCAAATTTCAATCAAGATAGCTCATTGGATGCGGAATTAAATTCCTCATCCAACGAGTACCCACTCGGCATACTTTTGACAAACCCCGCTACCCCAAAAACAAGAAATACCTGAAAAAAAGGTGATGATGTCACGTTTTTTCAGGTATTTCTTATTTTTGGGGTAGCGGGGTCCGTCAAAAGTATGTTGAGTGGGTACTCGTTGGATGCGGAATTTAATTCCACATCCAATGAGCTCTCCTGATCGAAATTTGAGTAAAAACACAGGGAGATATGTCGAAAATATAAACAAAAAAATAGTGTTTTTTTATGATACCTATCCCCAAATTTATATTAAAAAAGTGTTTAAGACCTATACGGTATTTCAAATTTAAAGCGATTTCATTGGCTAACACATGATGACATGGAATTTGAGTTAAAGTTAAAAGGCCCATTTTGAGTTGAAATTTCCTCTAATGACCCCCTGGGTCCTTCCAATACAAATAATGATTCAAAATACAAAACTTTGTTGCTTTTAATTTCATAAATCAAGCTCTAATTTTGCTTAATTCTGGAGGTGCTTGCAAGTTCTATAAAGCATAAACAATGTCATTATACCAAGGGCATACACATAGATCTTTAACTACCTGTATATTTGAGCTTGGTCCACTTAAAACATCAAAGATAAAGTTTATTTTTAGAGAATCACAGTTTGATTCAATCATCAACTTAGCCAATCCTTGTCATTTTATCAACTTTATAGGCTTAATCTCCAAGTCACATTCCAACAACATTGCAATCCATTTAGCTCATTTTCCTTCAGGATCTGGTCGAGTGAGAATATTCTTAATAACATTATTTGGCACATAAGCAAGTATATGTGAATGTAGAATGTAAAATCTAAAATCCTTTAGTGACTTGATTAATGCATATGCTTCTTTTTCCACAATATCATATTTAACTCTACATCTCTCAAAATCTTACTAAAAAATGCAATAGGTTGGTATGCATCTTGTTGATTCTTCTGTAATAATACCATAACTATAGTATGAAAATTTTGGACTAATTAAAAGAGGTGCTTCGGGAAGTGCTTTCTTGATATCATTAAAGGATTTCTTATCTTCTAAAGTTCACTTAATGTCGCTATCCTTTCTTAACATATTTTTCACATTTCTCAAAATATCTGCAAAACTTGGAATAAACCTTCTTAAAAGATCTACATTCCCAATAGAATGAATCTTCTTTTTATTCCTTGGTATTCCCACTTTCTGAATAGATTTCACTCTGTAATGATCAATCTTAATACCCTCTTTGGATATTATATGTCCCAATAATTTACCTTATTGCATGGAAAAATTAGACTTCTTAGGATTCAAAGATATACCAAACCTTCTACACTTCAAGAACACTTTTTCAAGATGTTTGATATGATCTCTATCGGAATTTGAATAAACTGAGATATCATCCATATATACATACCACTACAAAATTGTGTTTTTCTTCTACAAATGATATATACATTTCCCTCTGAAATGTTTCTCCTACGTTCATAAAGACAGATGGAATTTTTGCATACATAAAAGTTCCCCAAGGTGTTTTAAATGGAGTTTTCTCTTGATCTTTAAGGTGTACTTTTATTTGATTATATCCTGAAAAAACATCCATTATGAATATTCTTTCTGCTCCAACAACTTTTTGTAAAATATGTTCTAGTTTAGGAAAAGGATAGTTATCTTTCAGAGATACTCTATTCAAATTTCTAAAATCAACACATATCCTTATCTCACCATTTTTCTTCCTGACATGAACTAAGTTTTCTACCCATTTTGAAAATCTAAGAGTAACAATAATCTTGGTATCGAACAACTTTTTAACTTCTTTTTCAATTAGTGGAAGTAACATAGGATTTATTCTTCTAAGTTTCCTCTTGAAAGGTTTCACACCTAGTTTAATTGGAATTGTGTGTTGAATAATAGATGTATCATACTCTTTCAAATATTCATAGCTCCATGCAAAACATCAAAAAAATTCTTCATTAGCTCAGCATATTTTCTCTTCTCTTCTATTGGTAAAGCTTTTGAGAGCTTCACTATCTTAGGCAGATCTCTTGTCCCAATATTGTGATCTTGAATTTCATCTTCCTGGGTTATTACCTTTGGGTTTTTAGCTACATAAATTCTATCAAATAATTTATCTAAAGGTATGAGTCCTTCTTGAATACAATTACTTTTGAGCTATTTAATATATTTTCCACCAATCCGAACCTTTGACCTTTCCTTGTTTTTCATCTTCAAATGTGGACTCCTCATCTTTTTAGCATCTTGTAGATTCTAATCTTCTCTATCAATAACTGTATTAACAAATTCATCTGGAATTTCTAAAAATATTTTAATCTGTAAATATTATTCAAATACTTGCCAATATTTTAAATTAATGGGAATAGAAAGCCTATCTACAACTTCAATTTCATACTTTTTGTTTGGATAGATAGGAATTTTGAAAGTTCTAGTATAAGAAGACAAAGTGTCTGTTATTTTATTCTATGTTATAGGAATCACCATAACTCTATGGTCATTGAAAAAATTTCCAAGCATGTCCCAGACTTCATTTATGTATTCTCTCATCCTCGAATTCTTAGTTTGATAACTTCCATTCACTTGATTAATTACCAACTCAAAATCTCCATATACATCAATTCTATTTTGTTTTAGATATTTCAATACATTTAGTCCCAAAATCAAATCATCATATTTAGCCACATTGATCCTACATTAATAAGTCAACTTAAAAGAGTATACCATAAACTCTTGATTTGGATATATTATCCAAACACCTGCACTGACCCCTTCTTTATTTATTGATCCATAAAATGCATTGTCCACACTCCTTCAGCTCTCTGTTTTTGTTCGAGGGCCTCTTCTTTTCTAGAAAAATAACCATTTTTTCCAACATTGGTTGCTCTTATTCAAAATGGAAATCATTTTAGAAAATAGAAGAACCTAGATTAGTATCTACTGCATAAATGGGATTGTTATCAGGTTTATCTTGGTTTTTGGCCACATAAGCAAGAATATTTTCTCTATATAATTTTTACTACTCTCTAAAGAGTGGGATTGTAGAAAAAGACATATCCATATGAAGTTCCCTTTAACTTTGAGGCCCAAGACTTGGACACCAAAAAACCAAATTTTGGGGGAATATATGCAACAACTACATCCATGATGATACTCTTAGCTAGAATCTGAGTAAGAGTAACCACCAAATATTTACTCAACCCCAAGGATTTAACATTTCTAGAATCAAAGGAAAACAAGTCTTTATATGGTATTGTAATCTCCAACCCCAATATATCTACTATAACCTTTGGCATCAAGTTATGTGAAGCTCCTGACTCAAGCATGACATTGTGAATGATCATATCATGGACATTTAGACTAACATCAAAAGGTTGAACATCTTATGCATTACTATCTTCTGCTCTTAGACCAAGAATAATGGTTGGTGCATCATCATTCAAATACAATGTGTCAGGTTGGAATTCTCCTTCATTTTTAACCATATTAGCATTCTTCTCTTTGTATTCATTATTCTTCAGCTATTCATTGAAGGGAATGGAAATTTTGATTTTAGAAATCTCATTTTGTAGACTGAAAGGGGTGAGATTTTTATCACCTTCTTTGAATTTTTTTTTATTCTATGGGGATTTCATAAGAACATCTTATTTTTGTTCATCTTTATTCTGTTGAATACTTGAAGCCTGATTAGCAGGAATTTTTTCTTTATTTACAATTACATCCCTATTCCTAAGGTTAAGTTTTCTCAAAAGGTCATTTACAACATTATAATACCCCATCTATTATTGCTCTATTTCTAATTCAAACTTTATTACAGACACCTTCTTGAGAAAACATGTCATGCTCTTCTTTTGTCAAATATACCTCAAATTCAACAATGTAAAAGTGATGTATTTCATTCTCCAAAGGCTCAATTTCTTCTTCTTCGTCAACACAATTCTCTAAGAAAGGAGGCATCACCTGTTGATTCTCTGCATTTCTCTCATTTCCTTGATCTCTTGGATCCCTCTAATACCTTTGTATTTTTTGTGGAGGAGCAGGTCTCCTAAATTTAGGATTTCTAATTTGTGGTTCATGTTGATCTTTGTTCTGAGGTACATTGTTTAGGTTCAGTTTGTCCTAGTAAGTCTCTCCATAGTCCTCATCATGAAATCAAATGTTTTCATCAACGGAAGAAGAAGTTGAAGCTTGGTTTTCTTCTCTAGTTTTTATCTTATCTATTTCAACCTTTCTTTTTGTTTTATCAGATGCCATTAAATTTTTCTCTACTTCTATGCATCTTTCAACATAGCAGGTAAGGAATTAATTTCCTTTCTCTTAACTATAAGGCAAAATCACTCTCAAATGCATTAGCATAATGTAGTTTAGCATCTCTATAGAGGGGGCCACTTTCCCTCCTAAATTTCATCATATTTATATAAGTATATCGTTTAAAGGATAAATGTTACTTAACAAATGAGTAGTTAACCGCTCCAACCTCTCTCATAATGTATAGATAGTAATTAAAGATAATACAAAGTTGGATTGGAAGTCCCTTCCCAATACTTGTCTTTAATGGCTATGTATGAGCATTTATTGTATGCTTAAATGTGATGTGAAATCCTAGCTTTCAACGTCTGGCACCATTTCTCCTTCACTTGGCTGGGTGACAGCAACAACTAGTGGGGTGTCTCGAACCTGAAGGAAATTGTAAGATGCAAAGGAGACCTGCAAGGAAAAATATTGAAGACTGATCGTGAGTTTGTGAATCTGATAAATCTACTACTATCGAAAAAGAAAAGACTACCCATGTGTTCATCTACTGCTATCGAAAAAGAAGTGTTTGTAAATTTGACTATGAAGATATGGGACCATACTCGTTATATGCATTGTACTCATACATTTTCTTGGTGTCGACATGTTGTCCATATATAAAAGAAGGATTGATTCTTCAATTCTTTAGTCAACTGATAATGTGTTGAAGGCAATTTACCCATCGATATCTAAGTATCGCCAGAAATCCCAAAAGCTTCATGTGATTGTTCTCGCGGTTCGAGGGGCTGGGTCATTATCACCCCCACAATTTCCTTATAACATTGTTTCATCTCCCATTCTTTCCACTTCCCTCGATGCATTAGTTACGATGGGCTCATATACTTCTCCCTCTCCCAATATATCCATTAAAGCTGATCCTCAAATGAGTACCATTGCGCCTGCTCCTACTACCCTGCAATCCGCAGGATTTATGTGTTATCTGCTCATTTATTTTGGTGATTCTCTCATGTTCGTGTACAATTCAAGCAAGGATTCGGTGCTTCAAGTATCTCATGGGGACTACCTAACCTGCAACATATCGCAACCCATTTCACATAGTCTTCGGGCTCCCCCACTTAGGCTCATTTTTCTTCATAAGTAGGGCCGAGAGTCACTGCCATAATCTTTCCACCTAAGCTTTCCACATGAGCATTTACGCCATAAGAAATTTATGACTATCATTGTCATTGAATGTCATCGCCAGCCCATGTAATCTGATTCCATACTGCTGCAACAAATGCAACAAAATACCACTCGACCATCGTTGGAGGAGATCAGAAGAATCGACCAGGTTTGAATGCTGAAATATGGAGAGCAATATATTTGTCCATATAGAGGGAATGAAGTTGTCCGCAATATGAAGTCGAATAGCCTGACAATTGTCTACGTAAGTTCACATTGAATATATAAATAACTGATAAGTGGTGATATGTGAGTCTATAATAGTCAAAGGCTGTATAGATCCCACATATTTACACAACGTCGATGGATATCTTTTAATTACATGCTACAGCAGAGCTTCATACTTTTTAGAGCTATCAAAGACTTGGAATTATATATTTATTTGGGTAAAAGACCGATAGAGAGATGAAGATACCTCGCTTCTTATATAAGAGTTAGCATTGATTCTTCGACGTTGGTTCATCATGTTCGAAGTTGGTATGGGTTGTCAAAAATTAAAATATGAGGTTGTCCAAATGTTGATCATCTAGACAGCCGAGTTGAAGCAGTTTGAGTAGCGCTAAGTCCATCGGACATTTTATTACATCTAGCCAACTATCATTTAGACTATATATATTTGAGATATTAAATTCCCATGTGATGTTTTTTGGATAGTTATCAATTGGCTGACCACTTCTATTTTGAATAGCCATTCTCTTTACTGTTACAAGAACCTGTAAGAAAGGCTGGTTGTGCATTCACAAAGAAGTTTGAGAGTCCGATCACAAAGAAGAGACTGCTCGTGTGTTAATATAGAAATTATTTATGGAAAAGAAAAGTTTGTCGACTTAAATGATCATTGGTCGAACAAGTAGCCCACTGACGGAGCACTATGTAGTGGATTAAAATTTCAAATCACTATCAAATTGCCAAAAGACCGATGAAGTAGACATTATAGATGTGTTAATATTATAGTATTCGGTCCCTAATGCATATAATAAGTCAGTCTTATGTAAAACGGTTCTGTCGATGAAGTTATAAGTGTTTTAAAGTAAGATCAATGGAGTGATAAGTATGTTTAATGTAGTCGGATACTTAACTTTAGTCAGCTTATCAATATTCAATTTTGATGGTAAGTCATTTGTGAAGATTGAGTCATTTGATTTGAAGTGACTATATTTTAATTTTGAATTCAAGTGGGGGTTAAACATGAGTCTCAATAGAGGCAGGCGATCCCCTCCATTTTATGTAAATCAAGTTGGTCTCTTGCCAACTATTGTAAGTTGAGTCATGCTAAGTCAGTCGAACTATAAGCAGATGGTCATGCACATGAGCATGCACCACGCAATCTTGTAAGGATTTCAAAAGATGACAATTACATTGAAGAAGATATCACACACCTGCACAGAAAAGCACTCCAATGAGACATGATGACAATGTGCTTAAACCCCTCAGTGTTGAGTATATCAAAATGTTGAAACAGTTCCTTGGTTGTGACCTCGAAAAGCTAGAAGACAGAGAAATGGCACAGAAAGTCAAAGATCCAAAAGGCCCCGCATGCCTGAATTGATGGAGATTCCAATTAGATGAGCCAAGGTGAGCCTTTAAACCAAAAGACCTCATTGTGGAAGAGGATGGTGGACCTTTGGTGTGAGAGGATGAGACTTCGATGGGTTACTGCCAGATTGAAGATGGAGGCTAAAGAGTAACCAGTCATAGTAGAGCCTTGTACATGTGTGTTTTCCTATCGAGCTGGTAGTTGTTGCAGCTGATTTACCTATGCAAACCGATATGCATGGTTGATTCACAGCGAGGACTACTTCAGCAGTAGTAGAGACCCAGGATGTTGATACATATTTCTTTGTTTTATTCGGGATGAATAAACGTTTTGTTTGTGGGGGAGATGTAGAGGGTGCCACTTTCCCTCCTAAATTTTATCATATTTATATAAGTATATAGTTTAAAGGATAAATGTTACTTAACAAATGAGTATTTGGAGCGGGTACAACCTCTCCAACCTCTCTCATAATGTATAAATAGTAATCAAAGATAATACAAAGTCAGATTGGACGTCCCTTCCCAATACTTGCATTTTATGGATGTGTATGAGCAGTTATTGTATACTTGAATGTGATGTGAAATCCTATATTTCAACAATATCCTATAGGGGGTTTAATATCAATAGGAATTGAATTATAAACCCTCAGAAGACTACCGGAAAATTCTTGCACAGACTCAAAGTTTCACTTTTTCAAGTTATTATATTGTGTCAAAATTTGCGAAGGATTGTTTTTATCTTCCCATCTGTCAAGAAAATGAGTTTCAAATTCATCATAGGAAGAAATGGATCTTGCGGGGAGAGCTCTAAACCATTTCTTAACCTCCCCAGAAAAACTTTGGGAAAACAAGCTCATTTATCATGGTCTACTTCTTCAAGATGGATGAAATCATTAAACCTGTCAATATGTAGTTGAGTTGTATAATTTCCCTCTCCATCATATAATGTAATTATTTGAGAATACGTTTGGGGGAGGTCATGTAAAACAACTTATAGATAAAGTGGAGAAAACCCAGTATCCATAATTCTAGGAAGATATTGGACAATATTATGAACCTTCTAGTTGGGGATTTTTAATTCTTTGTTTCTTTACTTCTGTTTTTGCAATTTTTTGTAAATATTCCCAAGGAGATTATAAAAGGTATGACCAAAATTTATTATGATCTACAACAGTTTCCTTTAAATTTGTTTCAGAATTAATTTGAAAATAGATTGTTCAAACTTTATATCAAAATCAAGATCTTGAAGACCAAAAGGTTCTTCTTGAAATAAAGAAAAATACCTTTCTAGCTTAGATGTACCTTCTTGAACTTTTCCTTTTCCCTTCCTGAATATATTTTCTAGGTTTTCAACACTTTGTAATTGTTCAGGATTAGGATTACCTCTCGTATAAACAAATTTGGAATCCAGGATTGTGTCCTTGGAGTCACCTTTTTATTGAAATTCAAACTTGAAGTTTCCGGGTAAAAATACAACCAACTATATATATCAGAAATCATTTTTTCCCATATAAATTCGATTCTCTTTAATTTGCCGTTCCACCTCGGGGAAAATTTGAACTTTTGTTCCCTGGAAAAGATGCCAAAATGTTATCACTTGGAATTTACCCTTTGTTTGTGGAAGGATAGTTCCAATGTAACATTTCAAACCAAGCTTTAGGAGGAAATCTGACTTTTATCCTACCAACGAGGGATCTATCAACATGTAAATACAATGTCTAGAGATATTTTTACATAAACTGAATTTATAATCAAAATGACTGAAACAAGAGGATACCATTGGGCATGAAGTCAAAATCATGAATCATGAAAGATAAACATGGCTTTGGAAATATAGTTTTTCTCAAATGAAAGATAATTATTCTTTCACAGTGAGGTTCTTGATTGCTAGTGATTATAGAAGAAAGATGAACAATCCATTAATATGGGCACCAAATAAAGATGAATACAATATTAACTTTAGAGGAAATGTGTTTGTGAATACTTGAATCGTATGATCTAGAGCATATAAGTATGAATTTTGATTCAACACAATCTCATCCAAGCATGAAAATATAACAATATGGAAGTAAACAACATGAATAACATGCATAGGCGAAAAGGAAATACAGACTATGAAATAACAACACGAGAGTATCTACATTGAAAAGTGCTTGCTTGGCTCTACAAATTTTTTATTAAACTTGAAATTGCTCAGTACAAAATGCATGTATATGTCAAATGATCCTTGAGCTGATACCTAACTGCTATTTTCTAAAAATATGAATCTTGTAACTACTTTATTACATCTATCACACAACTAAAAATTGAATCTTCATAAACACTAGAAAATATTTTTATTCCACATTGAAGTGGACCTTGGCATATCCTTCGCTCAAGTATCCTAGATAAGTGTCTTTATTGATGCAATTTATACTTCATCCTCCCAAACTTTTCAACTGTTTTTCATTGCTCCACAGAAGGTAATTCCTAATTATTCATTTTTTTAAGACAAAAATCTTAACTCCACATGGTCCACAAAATATGTAGGAGAAAGTTTGACACTTATCATTTTGAATTGATTCAAAATTTCAAAATCCACTGCAAGCATATTAATTATAACCTTCCATGTTAGGGGTTTGGGTCATATCTTCAAATATTCTATGATTCATTTGATATTGTACTAATAATGTTTGATAGTCAAGATGAGGGATCAATTTACCTTCTTCATCCCAAAAATAATGGAGTCCTTTCTAAAATAACTTTGGAAATAAGCCTTTAAAAGACTTGACCTGTTGTAACATTTGATCTGCCTTGTCTTGGACACTCTCAACATTATTATGCTTTCCAATGACTTTCTTGCCCAAGTTATCACTATAATTCTATCTCTGATTCCTACTATTTTCAATTCCTCTTCTGACAGAGTGTTGAGTAAATTAATGTTATTTTGAGTTGTCTCTGCTGACCTTTTGTCTAAAATTTTCTTCATAGTTACACAACTCTGCATTGCTATACTAATCACCATCTATGTATCCTTTATAAAATTCAAATAAGGTCTCAATTTAGTAGCTTCGGTAATAATTAGGTCCCAAATTAAATGTATGGCTTCGTGTACTACCAACTGTCTTGATACTCTCACTATTAATTTCTCATTTTTCACAAGCAATTCTTTATTTTTATCCTTAAAATTATTTATTTCTTCTTCTTTTTACTTGAGTGCTTCAACTATATTTTGATTTTCTAATTTTAACCCTTTGATTTCTTCTCCTTTCAAGCTGGCTTGAGATATAGCTTTGACTATACCTTCTGTACTTGTTTCCATACTTTGTTGGCATGCCTCAGATTGTTTTTTATCTTTGTCTTTCTCTTTATTAAAACCTATTTGATTTTCGTTTAAAACATCAATTTGAATTATGAGATAAGCTCTTTCCTTCTCCCATTTACACTGTTCTTCAATAAATTTTCACAATTTTTCCTTGCTATCATTCAACTCCTAGGATAAGAAATCCTTTTCCTTTTCTAAAGTTGTCAATTCAGATACATGAATCAATTGAGTAGATGGAATATTTAATTTCTTCTTGAGTAATTGAATTGTGTTTTATTTCTCATCCAAAATGTTCTTTGTGGCTTGTCCTTTATCTGGTTCACCGTCGATATACATAAGGTAAGGATAAAGCTTATTAATTTGTTGTTGATAAGTTTTATTTTCAATATTTTATTCCTTCAATTGATTTGCCAATCTTCCCACTATGGCCTGCAACTTTGAAACTTTCAAAGTGGATTTTAATAAGTCAATATAAATCACTTCTATAGTTTGTTTATGCAAATGAATTTTATCTGGGACTGGGATCTTTTGCAAGTTAATTCTCATCTCTGAAACTCTGTCATGAGAGGCCACTACCAAGTTCAAAGTATTTTTGACATGGTCTTTAATGGTTATCAATGAAACATCTTTATATGATATATCTCCAACTTTAAGAAAACGTTTCAAAGATTTTTCAGAAGAAAACTTGTTTTCTTGACCATATTTTATATAAAAATCATTTCTATGCTGGTACTTGTCACTGGAACCAGCCTCTTGTGGCTTAGCAAAACTATATTCTTGTATCTGAATGATTGGATCTTGAATGTTTCCTTTTTTCTTTTATCTTCTTATGTTTTGATTCAACTAGCTCTTTCTATGGATTAATTCTAGGTCTTTTTATGGAATCATGATCTTCATCTTCTATTCATTTGTTTATGAAAAGTTTCTTTTATCAATAATTTCAGATTTACTGGGGGTTGGTACTAACATAGTAGCAAACTTCATCAAGGCATAATGGTTTGATTGCAGGCTTTCTGAACTCTCTGCACTTGATTGATACTCCATCAAATTGGCTCTCTCAGCCAATCCTTCTACTTTCTGATGATCAAAATCCTTGTTCTTATTATGCTATCTTCTATGTTATATAATATGATGTGGGTCATAATTGATCTTTGAAACTTTCATGAAATTCATATCTTGCAATAATCCTTCTATCACTGGGAGAGAAGCTTTATTATTTACAATGAAAGGACCAACTTTCAAAGGAAATTTAATTTCAGAAGCTTTCCTACAATTTAGGAAATGTTCATTCTCCACAATAAACTTTTATATGATAAATTCTAGAGAAATAACTCTTGGTGTCAAAAATGCAGGAAGAATATAGGGTTCATGAACAAAATCATAAACCCTAATGATAGCTTGTTCCTTTAAAAAGGAACCAATCACCAATTATTTTGTCACGACTGAATTGTAACACATATTCCATCTCTGGTAGAACACTAGGAATATTTGCTTGAAAGATAACTCTGTATATTTCTGACATAATGAGGTTCATATAGTTGAAAGCATTATTTATGGTCTCATATGTGAAAACCATTTTTGGGAACTGTAGATTTTCTTCATTGAAATATAAGAACATTCTAACCAAAGATGATTGAAACCTGAAGTGCTTGGTCATGTGGAAATTAACTAGCTGAAAATGAATATTTTCAGCTAGGAATTCATCAAATTTAAGACAAACATATTGACTAGGCTTAGACTCCAAGTGATTTAGGCTCAACAAAAACAATAGGATTAACAAGGTTTTTGGGACAAATTTGTCACTATCTAACCCTAAAAACTGACATAGTAAAGAGAGAACACACTGGGATTCTTTAGTAAATAGGATAGTATCTAAAGGGAATGATACATTTTTCTATTGAAATGTTAGTTTTAAGGTTTTTCAATAGGAAATCTTGTTTCATCTCTATCGTAGCATGCCTGTACAAATTAACTTTATTTTCTTCCAAGAAATATTCAAGGTTTTTGGAAAAAAACTAAGGCACCTCTAACGAATCTCTAATAACGAGGGAATTTATGGGGAAAATGATTTTTTACCGGCTGAAGTCCATGATGACACTCTCTTGCTGGGAATAGTTAGTCGCACATCATGAGACAAAATTGGAAAAATCCAAGGTTTGGTTTGGACAAAATTGTCGAAAATAAGACTTATGGATGCCATTTACATCTACTCCCTGTGCTTCTAAGGTATTTAATTTATTCTTAATCTCATGAATAGGAACAAGAGATAATATTGTACCAAATACATCACTATCTGTGTGCTCAAAAATTTCCTCCAATCTATTAAATTATCTAACTTGAACTTCCACTTCACCTTCTCCTTCCATTTTTTAAAAACGATTGGTTGTTTGGGATACATGGAATACCTGTAAACTTACAGTTGGAAGGATAAACTCTTTCTTGGATTCCAAATGTGAAGGCATGTCTTTATCCTCGAGCGCAAAGTGACAAATACCGTTTTCCATATTGTTATCACTCCAAGAAACTCCTCTAGGTTGCAGCTCGAGGATGCCTAGTAACTTAAATGTTTTTATGGTTTTTCTAACTGGATCAAGTCGGGTGACCTACAAGACCTCACACTCTCAAGACATGCATGAAACTCAATCAAGGATAAGGCTTCTAACTACCACTATTCAGAGGTTTGATAATATGGTGAAGAGATGGAGAACTTATTATGCTGGCAGATTCATACATAAAACAGTTATATATAAATGGCTAATCATAACAAGGAAAGTACTTGCAATTCAAATCATCAATATGCAGATAGGATGACATCTATCATACATCAAATAGCATGAATAAACCTAAACAACACATTCAAGCATAAGCACAGAACAGACAAGAAATGGAAGTTGGACATATATAGTAAACGAGCTTATATTAGGTCATGAGCAATATGAGAAGCTTCATAATAGGAATGGTCAAAAGGTCCCTGAAGTCGAACCCTTGCTTAAACATAATTCTTAGGATTTATAGCATTTACAAAAATATTCAGATACTGAAAAATTGGATCTATTTTACTAAAAATAGATAAAATAAATGTTTTTTGCAAAATTAGGTCAGAAACCCTAATTTAACTACCAGTCTATCTAACTGTAACACTTGTTCACTTCTTGAACTTTTTTATGACTGCAGTGAGTACTGGATTAAAACTGTAACCTGTCCTCTGATAGATAAGCTATTGTTGGTTAAAACAGGTAGGGTTTGTGACCCTTTCCTCCTTGATGTAACTACAAAACTGGAAAAGATGTTCTTTGATGGTGTTCTTCAGCAACTTTCGGCTTTCCACCTCATCCCTGAGATAGTTATATTCACCCAAAACTGGTCTCTTGTGCCAAAATATCTTTTTGCACCTCTTTTTTCTTTCGGCGGTTAAGGAATCAAAATCTCGGGTCTGTTAGCTACCGAAAGCTCTGCTTTCGATGGCTAATGAACTGCTTCAGCGCCCGCCTAAGCCACCGAAAGCCCTTTTTTTGGAAAAACTGTAATCAACCTCCCACTTCATCCTTTTCAGTTGTGTTGTTGGTCTTCTTGGCCTTCTTCAGCTTGCCCAATGTTTGGAAAATCAGCAGTATCCTGGGCTACCTCTGGATTCTAAAGGCTTACTGCTGCTTCAGCTAGGGTTTCTAGTGCAAAGTGAGTCTGAGAGATAGGGTTTGATATGGAATTCTTTACCTACAGCCTCAGAAGCCTGATCATCCTTTACAACCTGGTGTTTTCCTTCATGAACCTCTAATTCCTTTTTTGCAACAAAAAATACCTCGTTTTCATTTCTAGCAGGGAATTATTCAATTGAGTTTTTTTCTTGGTTGACACTACATTAGTTCTTTTTATTTCTCTCTCTAAAACTTCCAGTTCATATACTTGCCTCAGCAACTGGTTGACTCTTTATGACCTGGGCTTGCTAGAGGAAACCTTTTCCACTAGTTCACCTTGGTCTTCTTTTGGTGTGGGTGTTGGAAGTTCTTCATTTTCTGCTACAACCTGTTCTACTAGGTCAACCCCTTCCTCCCTTTCTTCTTCTAAGTCTAAGTAGGGCAAGTTCAGAATGTTTTCACTTTATGCTGGGATTTCCTTGCCCTTTTCACTGAAGTCTAGATTTATTTTAGCCTTCTTGGTTTTAGAAGGGGAAGAAGGATGATCTACTATTGCTGGTGAGATAGCCCTTCTTTTTTTCTTTCCACTCCTGGGGGTGGTGGATTTATTCAAAGGAGACTTTCCTTTCTCTTCTAGTTGTAGGCTTGTTTCAAACTCATTCCAAAACAAAAAATGTGTCCATGCTATGTTTCTCCTCTGCAGCAATTCTTGGACAATGAGTTGTATGAGGCCATGGTGTGAAAACCTTCCTGCAATTTTTGTGGGTTGGGCCTTTAACTGGTGTGCCATTTTTGTTAAGCTCTTGTGGAGGTAGAAAGGTAAATTTAAAGGGCTTATTCATGTAAAATGGTTCATCAGTTTGAAGTGATATATCATTTCCCTATTGTATCTACCTTCATAGGTTATATACACCAAAATTGCTTTCAATAATTGCTGCCATCTCTCTTCTAGCCAGGTGGAAGCAACACTTTTCTTCTATACCACATTTTTGTGTTCAGGTTTTAGATAGGATCTGAACTCCACATTTTTAGTAATGGTGGTCTTAAACCACTTCTCCCTAGTTCTTGGGAGTTCTTTCACCTCTGCAATTAGGGTTTCATCCACTAGAAACTCCTCCTTTCCTATCATTGCCTTGGAGCCATCAAAATAGAGGGAAAATGCTTCAACAACCTGCTGGTGTGAACCTTGAATTTTCTCATAAAATTTGTAACAGCCTGCATCTTTGAAGAACTGGTAGACTTTTGGATGTGATTCTAGGTAGTTTATGTCTCCTAGTTCTTGCATGAGAGCAGGTCCTCCTTTCTTCATCTTTGAATTGTGCTTCTGAGTACCTGCAAAAATCGAAATTCAAATTCCGTGGAAGAGGTTAGCGGGATAGTTTTCAGAGATGGCCTTGAGTAGTAAAGGTGCATGCAATCAAAGGTGGAGTGTACTGGAGGTATGGCACTGATTCTAAGGGGTTAACTACTTGGTAAGTGCTCGAGTGAGATGATGATAGCTTCTGGTGATATCGACGAGACAGATAGCCCAGTAATCATTTTTAATTTGAACTTGGTATTCAGTGGATGTTTACTGCAATCGTGGGATAGATGGAGGGTAGATTAGGGTTTTGATTCCCATCAGCTAGGTCAGTTCAATAACGACCTATTTATGCCTTACTGTAGTTTCCCTGTCCTTTCGGTGGTTTATCGTTCCAAATCATGACCTATCTTGTGCTGACAAGTTTGATTTGATGGACAGGTAACCATTTTCTCTTTTCGGTGGTTAAGAGTATCTATGGTTTTGTTTGCTAGTTGCCGAAAGCTGAGCTTTCAGTGGCTAATGAACCGCTGACACGTTCTCCCAAGCCACCAAAAATTTCTTTCCAAAAGAACATGTGTAATGAGCTTTTGGTGTCTTATCTTCTTTTCGGATCTCATCATTTAGCTACCGAAAGGCATCTAATGAACTATTTCAAAGTTCTCCCAAGCCATCGAAAGTTCCCCTTGCCAAAAATGTATTTCATTTGCTTTTGATGGTTAACGTCTTCCTGAAAACACTCGCTAAGCTGCCAAAACCAAGGCTTTTCGATGGCTAAAGAGCTATTGGAAAGCTCGCCTAAGCCACCGAAAGTCCTTTTCCCAAAAATTTATAAAGAAAGTGATGAGCAGGTTTTCAGTGGATAACATGGTCCTGTGTTAAACTATTAGCTGCTGAAAGCTAGGATTTTTGGTAGCTAATGAGTTGTTGAAAATATCGCCTAAGCCATCAAAAGCCAAAACTTTCAAATTCATTAAATAACAAAACATCAGATATCCCAACTTTGTTAGTCATCGCAATATCATAATATGACTTGAAATATTCATCCTATCAAAAAATAAATTGTCTGAGTGAACTTATTGCAAATAAATTTATTTTAGGAGATAACATCTGGGTCCTACTCGGAGATGGGAACCTTCCTATGAGGTCCCAAGAACCCCATAAAAAAATTCCTTTCCTGAAAACAAATAAGAATTAGACCTATCTTCTACTATTCCATTGGGCATCGAGTTTATTTTTTAAGCAAAAATAACCTACTAACTAATATTTTACAATAACAAGGCCTAAAAGCCTCAAATAAAATAGAATTTTAGAAATCACCCATTTACTGGGCCATTAAACAACTCCTCTCCTTCCAGATTTTGCAACTTGAAGGTGTTGCTCTGCTGTATCTAATCTATCACAAAAGGGCCTATCCACATAGAGTCAAACTTTCCATGTTTTCCCTTGTCTTACCTAACAGTATCCCACTTGAGGACCCAATATCCAACTTGAAAGTTGTCCACTTTTTCCCTTTTGTCAAAAATAATCTTGATCTTTTGTTGATGAGCTTCTGAATTTTCTATCACTTGTTCCATGACTTGCTGCAACTCCACCAAATCCATCATTCTCCTCACCATATCATTTGGTTCATCTTGCTCCTCCTGGAATAATTTTGCTACTGGAAAAATTAGATGAATGGGAAAAATGGCCTCAGTACCATAAACTAATTTGAAAGGAGAAGTACCTATGGATATTTTGTCAGTTACCCTATCATCCCACAGAGCGAACTTTAGATTAGAATCCCAGCTTTTCTGATTTTTCTCCATTAGTTTTCTGATGATCCTGACTAGGCTTTTGTTAGATGACTTAGCCAGGCCATTTCCTTGAGGTTAATAAGACATGGAATGCACTAGCTAAATGCCCATTGCCTCACACATGTTAACCAATGCCCCAGCTTTGAAAGCTGGTGCATTATCAATTACTAGCCTTACTAGGCAACCAAACCTGATAAAGATATTCTCATATAAAAACTTTATGATGACCTGATGAGTTGCATTCCTGGTAGGTACTAACTCTATCCACTTATTGAAATAGTCTGTGGCTACTAGGATCCATTTGTGCTGACCACTGGATGAAGGATTAATTTCACCTATGAAATCAAGACCCCATTACTGGAAAGGACCATTCACTACAATAGGTCTAAGGGGAAAGGATCTGAGCTGTTGCTTCCCTATAAATATTTGGCACTAGTCACAGGATCTCACAAAGGTACACATATTAGACAAAAGAATAGGCCAATAGTACCCAACCCTCATAATCTTGTGGGATGTGGTCTTCTAGTAATGATGGCCTCCACATGTGCTTGAATGAAATTGATGCATGACCTGAAATGACTCTTCTTTATCTAGACATCTCAACAAAACACCACACAGATCTTTCCAATACAACAGTCTATCAATTACACAAAATTTAACAGACTTCAGTTTAAGATCCCGTGCTTGATTTAGAGTGAGTCCAGGAGGAACTTCTATTTTTTGCAGGAAATGAATAATACCTAAGTACCACTCACATGAGGACAAGTTGTCAGCTACTTGTTGAATGTCATTCTGATCCTGAACTGCTTCTGCTGCTACTTCAGTTTGCAAATTTGCTGAAGTTACACAAGTGAAATTCATCCCCAAAAGATCACAGTTTTCTTTAGCCATGAGTTTAGCCAGACCTTGGCCTTTCACTAACTGGGTGGGCTTTACTTCTATGTCAAACTCGATAACCTTGTCAATCCATTTAGCTCTCTTTCCATCAATGCCAGGCTGAGTCAACACATCCTTTACAGCAGCTGAAGGGACATAGGCAAGGACTTTTGCATGTAGAATGTAAATCCTGAAAGTTTTCAACGACTTGATGAGAGCATAATCCTGCTTTTCAATGGGATCATACTTCAGTTCAGCATCCCTCAATGTCTTGCTGAAAAATACAATTGGGTGATCAAGACCTTCATCATCGTTTTGTAATAGTACAGTTTCCACTCTGTCATAGGATGCAAAGGAGAAGATGTAGAAACCCTTGGTATATTCTAGACTAATCAGAGTGGGAGCTTCCATGATAGCCTTCTTGATGTCTTCAAAAGAGCTTCTTTCTTGTTTAGTCCATTTGATTTCTACATCATTTTTCAACATAGATGTTATGTGCTTTACCAACTCAGAAAAATTAGGGATGAACCTCCTAACAAAAATTATCTTTCCCAGAAATGACTGAATATCTCTTTTCAACCTAGGTATGGACAACTTCTGGATAGCTTCAACTCTAACAGGATCAATCTTCACACCTTTAGCTAAGACAATGTGACCTCGAAGTTTGCCCTTACTGAGTGCAAATTGAGACTTCTTCGGGTTCAGTGATATCCCAAATTTTCTACATTTCAGAAATACCCCCCTTAAGTGCTGCAAATGTTCTTCATGGTTGTGGGAGTAAATAGTGAGGTCATCCAGGTATACAAGCACAAATTTGTCTTTCAATCCTACAAAATCTAGGTCCATGGCTCTTTGAAAAAGTGGCCCCAGCATTCATTAGCCCAAATGGAATTTTGGCATACATGAAAGTGCCCCAGGGAGTGGTAAAAGCAGTCTTCTCTTGGTCATCAGGGTGCACAGCAACTTGGTTGTATCCAGAGAAATCATCCATGAATAACATGACACTAGCCCCTGAGACTGTTTGCAACAGGTGTTCCATATTGGGTAGTAGATAGTTGTCTTTCTTGGAGCATTTGTTCAGATTTCTGAAATCCACACATAACCTAATCTCCCCGTTCTACTTCCTTATATTAATCTTGCACATTGATCTAGGGACTGAACATCAATCTCATCAAATATTAATCAACAAATAACTCATGAAATGGTGTAATCGGACTACAGAATGAGTAGTCGCTCTGTATATTCACACAAAGAATGAGAAATTACATTACAATGTCATGCTACAAGCATGAATGAGAAGCAATTCGAATTCCTAAGGAGGTCATTCAAATTGAATGAGTGAGTCTAGCTTAACTGAATGTAAGCCACAGTCAACACTCAATTTAACCACTGATAAAAACCCTAATTGACTCAACCAAGCCCTAACTGAAGTCGAAGTGCAATAAATGACCGAGTCTCAACTGAAAGAGATCATACACATGTCATAGCAATCCAACCATCAAGTGCTAGCACTTCAATGACTCCAATGAACCCCGATGAGGTTAACTGAACTGTAACTGAACATCAGAAGTGGTTGGAGGCACCCCTATTGACTCCAGTTCATTAAATAATCAATAAATAATCAATTTAATGAAGGGAGATTCCTTCACTACCCTGTTTAACTGATTGTAACGATCAATTAGCAATTAGGTGCATTAATATCACTCAGATCACCCCCGGAGTGCTCCAGTTAGCCTCCCCGAATGTAAGAGAAGTTAGCCTCCTTGACTGAAGGTAGGCGTGGATGTGATCTAGATGATGACATTTAATGCTCCACTGATGTTAATTAATCCAATAATACTTAGGATAGTGGTTTACTAGGCCAAATTGACCAAAATGAGTGTGTAAGGTGGAAAATGTCTCCAACACCTTACCACCACTAAGTTTGCAATCCATTTGGAATACCTGAGGGGAATTATGATTTTGGTTTTGAGGAGCTTATGGATTTCTTTTTCAATTACAGGAAGTAGGAGAGGACTGATAGATCTCAGCTTCTGTTTGAAAGGGATGGTGTCCTTCTCCAAGGGGATCTTGTGTTGGATGATATTAGTCTCATAGGTTTTCAAGTCACTGTATTCCCAGGCAAAGATATCAGCAAATTCTTTTATCAAGCTACAAAATTTGGACCTCTGATCAGCAGTCAACTCAATGGACACATTTATAGGTTTTGGATGACTTTCGCTACCTATGTTTTTTTCTTGGACAGTGGGGTCTTGCTCCTTTTTGGTAGGTTTGAGAGGGATATCATTATGATCAAATAGGTCTTCCAAGGGTACCAGATCCCGAGGTATATAATTGCTGGGTAACTAAACAATATTATGATCACCTACTTTATCTTTCAACTTGAGCTTCTGGTATTCTTCCATATTTAGGTTTTCTTGATCTATATGAATATCATAGAAATCATCTACTACCTGGAGGAATTTACTAAGCTCATCATTATTCTCAAACACCCTCCAAAATTTTACATTATCTGGTAGGGAAGGTTTGTACTTGACTTGAATATCATAACTGAGCCTAGGAGGTAAAGGGGGAACAAACAGACTTGCAGAGACATAAGGGGAATTAGCCAGGTGATTCATATCCCTAGGTATATATGTGAGTTCAAAAAACATGAAGGAGTCTCTAAGTTTCCATACCTCGTCCCTATAAGCCTTCAGTATGACATTCTTTGCTTGAAAGGTGTTGTTGACCTGCTGTATAATAAGATCTGCATCTCCAAATATTTTCATGCACATGATCCCCATTTCCTTGGAATCCTTCACCCCTAACAACAATGATTCATATTCTTCTATACTTTTATAGTTTTAAAATCAAGCTTATAAGACAGATGAATAGTCTCTTTTGATGGAGAAATCAACACTACACCTGCACCTGCTGAGGCTTGAGTACAGTCCCCATCAAAATACATGCTCCAAACTGATGTGGTCACTTCTTTAGACTGTTGATAGATGGGCTTTGTAAGTTGTATGGATGTTTGTTGGGAGTCATCTATCTATAGGATGCATGACCCAAATTCTATGTCTACTACATATATTGGATGGTTTACAGAGTTCTTGGCATTATTCATGATATAGGTGAGCAGGTTATCTCTGTAGAGTCTCTTGGTCTCCCCTCCAAACATTGGAATTTTAGCATATGTGAGGTCCATTTGAAGGGTACCACCCAGCCTTTTACTCCATGAGCGAGACAAAAGGAGGCCAAACTTAGGTTGGATATCAGCTACCACTATGTCCATCACTATTCTTTTTGAAGGCAACTGGGTTTATGACAAGCTCATCCATCACAGCCTTTGGCATTAGGTTATGGGAATCTCTTGAGTCCAGCAAACAGTTATGAAGGATTTTATCATGGATATTTAGAGATATGTAGAAAGGTGGGCAAGACTCATCCAGCTCTTCAATCATAGGACCTAGGATTACTATGGGCTTATCATCTTGCAAGCTCACAAAGTCAGCATCTAGGGGATTCCTTGGCTAAAGTGATTTCAGGATGGATGTCTTTAAGGCCTCATTCTTCATCAGTTCTATTAAGGCAAAAGGGATTTTCAACTTCTGAATTTCTGACTCAAGATTGAAAGCATAGGACAGCTTGTCAGAAGTTCTTACCTCTAGTGACATGGCTTTGAGCTGAATAGGATCATGAGATGATGGTTGTAATGGTCTTTGCTATTGTTTTGGAGTGACAATCATCTTCTCTGGTAGAACAGCACTCCTCTTAGCTAGATTACCAGGCTACTTGGAGGGGACAACAATCTTCTTGGGGGAGCAACAAGCCTAGATCTCAAATTATACCCCTCTTGATAATCTTCCTGATACAAAGATTCTTCCATAATATGCTCATTCATGAGAGCTTCCTCATAGTCTGCTTGTGTCAGGAAGGAATAATCAACTTCATCCTCCATGGAGTTGAAGTTGTCTTCTGCCTCCCATTGTTCTTGAGTGAAGTCCGGTTCTTCTTCTAGAACAACATTCTGAAAAGGAGCTATGATTCTTTGATCCTCATCTTGATTGTTATCCCTTTGAAGGATTTGAGGTGGGGGGTTATTTCTTTTATAAGGGACAAAATTAGGGTTTCTAGGAGTAAAATCATTTGGCCCTTTACCCCTCATAGGTATTTTCCCTCGGTCTTTCAGCCTGGACATTTCAGCAGTCAAACTATCCAACATTTTGGCCATCTTGTCAATTTTTTTCTCTGATGAAGAATCCCCAAGAGGATATGTGGGCTAATTCTTCCTGTCTATCTTTCCCTTAACCTTCTAAGATGCAACGAGGTTGGATTCTACCTATAGGGAAACATCCTACATGAGTGACAGGGAAGCAGATCTTCTTTCTCTGAGTAGAAGGCAGAAATCAGAGTCAAAGGCATTGGAATAAGTGATCTTGGCTAAGGTGTCAGTGAGCTTGATCTCAGCAGGGATCTTGCTGAACATCTTGTTAAATCTTTTGGTGAAGTTAGGAATAGACTCACCATTCTACCTCTTCAGATTGCTAAACTCAATGATATAATAAAGGTGGTCTCTTCTCGCCCCCTAGTGTTTCAAGAATATGTCATCTAGGGCTTCAATGCCTTCCATTGATCCAGCAGGTAGCCCTTTGAAACACTTCCTAACCTGACCATCTAGGCTTTGCACAAAAACCCTAGTCCACACATCTTATTGTTCTATGTTTATGTTCTCAACATATCTATAGAATGCTTCTAGGTGTTCTTCAACTGTGAAATCTCCTTCTCCAGTAAATTTAGGCATGTATTTGAGATAGTCTCCAGTAGGCATGGCCGAGAGGGGGTTAGGTAAATTCAGCAGGGCATACCTAGCTACTAGGATCCTTTCCATTTTGGTCATAGGGGCAGCCATGTTGGAAATGCATTAGAGGAAATTTCAACTCAAAATGGGCCTCCTAAAAAAAATTAATAAAATAATAGTTAAAACAATAAAATAATATTTATTAATTTTGGAGGAAGAAAAGAAAAAAACTACTTTTTTGTTTGTATTTTCGACATATCTCCCTATGTTTTTACTCAAATTTCGATCGGGAGAGCTTGTTGGATGCAGAATTAAATTCCACATCCAACGAGTACCCACTCGATGTACTTTTGACGGACCCCACTACCCCAAAAACAAGAAATACCTGAAAAATGTGATGATGACATCATCATCATGTTTTTTCAGGTATTTCTTATTTTTGGGGTAGTGGGGTCCGTCAAAAGTACGTCGAGTGGGTACTCGTTGGATGCAAAATTTAATGTCATCATCACATTTTTTCAGGTATTTCTTGTTCTTGGGGTAGCGGGGTCCGTCAAAAGTACACCGAGTGGGTACTCGTTGGATGCGGAATTTAATTCTGCATCCAACGAGCTCTCCCGATCGAAATTTGAGTAAAAACATGGGGAGATATGTCAAAAATACAAACAAAAAAAGTAGTTTTTTTTATGATACCTATCCCCAAATTTATATTAAAAAAGTGTTTAATACCTATACGGTATTTCAAATTTAAAGCAATTTCGTTGGCTAACACATTATGACATGGAATTTGAGTTAAAGTTAAAAGGCCCATTTTGAGTTGAAATTTCCTCTAATGGGTATGGAAAGGGAAACAAAAGATACTACTGGTGTATGTGGTAGCTGAGAGAGTGCTTGTGGTAAATTTATCTCAGTGGAGTCGCCAGGGATTGGATCTTCACAAGCAGCAATTCTAGAAGATACCTCAACCCTAAAATTTTCTGATGTATTTATAAATTTGTGAGAATCATATCTTTCAGCAGAAGAAATAATAGCAGGAATATCTCTTGAAATACCTGATGTAGCTTCCTTTTCAGCACTGGAGGTCTTCCTTAGTGAAGCCCTAGCTCTTCTTAGAATCTGTTTTGGATATGAAACATGTGTTACTGGTGGCCCTTGAGGGTTTGCTCTAGTACTTGGTCTTCTTGAAGCCACCTTATTCCAATGGAGTCGCCAGATAGATGATTACAACCAGAATAGTGTCCAAACTTTGTGTATCATCAAAGCAAGATCTATGTCATCTCCTAGGGAAGCTGAGCTTCAGTCTTCTTTCCCCGGCAATGGCACCAATTTTTTATCACTCCAGGAAACTCCTCTAGGTTGCAGCTCGAGGATGCCTGGTAACTTAAATGTTTTTATGGTTTTTCTAACTAGATCAAGTCAGGTGACCTTCAGGACCTCACACTCTCAAGACATGCATGAAATTCAATCAAGGATAAGGCTTCTAGCTACCATTGTTCAGAGGTTTGATAATATGGTGAAGAGATGGAGAAATTATTGTGCTGGAAAATTCATACATAAAACAATTATATATAAATGGATAATCATAACAAGGAAAGTATTTGCAATTCAAATCATCAACATGCATATAGGATGACATCTATCAGACATCAAATAACATGAATGAACTTGAACAACATATTCAAGCACAAGCACAGAACAAACAAGAAATGGAAGTTGAACATATGATAGTCAAAGAGCTTATATTAGGTCATGAGAAATATGAGAAGCTTGATAATAGTAATGGTCAAAAGGTCCCCAAAGTCGAACTCTTACTTAAACATAATTCTTAGGCTTTATAGCCTTTACAAAAATATTCATATCCTGAAAAATTGGATCTATTTTACTAAAACTAGATAAAATAAATGTTTTTGCAAAATTAGGTCAGAAACCCTAATTTAACTACTAGTCTATCTAACTGTAACACTTGTTCACTTCCTGAAATTTTTCATGATTGCAGTGAGTACTAGAGTAAAACTGTAACCCATCCTCTGATAGATAAGCTATTGTTGCTTAAAACATATAGGATTTATGACCCTTTCCTCCTTGATGTAACTGTAAAATTGGAACGGACCTTCTCTAATGGTGTTCTTCAGCAACTTTCAGCTTTCCACCTCATCCCTAAGATAGTTATATTCACCCAAAACTGGTCTCTTGTGCCAAAATATATTTCTATGCCCATTTTTACTTTCGGTGGTTAAGGAATCAAAATCTCGGGTCTGTTAGCTGCCGAAAGCTCTCCTTTTAGTGGCTAATGAACCACTTCAGCGTCCACCTAAGCCACCAAAATCCTTGTTTTTGAAAAAAATGTAATCAACCTCCCACTTCATCCTTTCCAGCTGTGCTATTGATCTTCTGGCCCTTCTTCAGCTTGCCCAATGTTTGGAAAATCAGCAGCATCCTAGGTTGCCTCTAGATTCTTAAGGCTTACTGCTGCTTCAGCTAGGGTTAGTAGTGCAAAGTGAGTTTGAGATCTAGGGTTTGATCTAGAATTCATTACCTGTAGCCTCAGAAGCCTGATCATCCTGTATAGCCTGGTGTTGTCCTTCATGAACCTATGATTCCTTTTTTGCAACAAAAAATACCTTCCTTTCATTTCTAGCAGGGAATTATTCAATTGCGCGTTTTTCTTGGTTAACACTGCATTAGTTATTTTATCTCTCTCTCTCAAACTTCTAGCTCATATACTTGCCTCAACAGCTGGTTGACTCTTTGTGATCTAGGCTTGCTAGAGGAGGTCTTTTCCAATGGTTCACCTTGGTCTTCTTTTGGTGTGGGTGATGGAAGTTCTTCATTTTTTGGTACAACCTGTTCTGCTAGGTACACCCCTTCCTCCCTTTCTTCTTCTGAGTCTGAGTAGGGAAAGTTCAAAATGTTTTCACTTTGTGCTGGGATTTCCTTGCCATTTTCACTGAATTCTAGGATTCTTTTAGCCTACTTGGTTTTAGAAGGGGAAGAAGGCTGATCTACTGTTGCTGGTGAGATAGCCCTTCTTTTTCTCTTTCCACTCCTGGGGGTGGTGGATTTCTTCGAAGGAGACTTTCCTTTCTCTTCTGGTTGTAGGTTGTTTTCAAACTCATTCCATGCTATGTTTATCCTCTACAACAATTCTTGGACAATGAGCTGTATGAGGCCATGGTGCGACAACCTTCCTGCAATTTTAGTGGGCTAGGTTTTTACCTGGTGTGCCATTTTTGTTAAGCTCTTGTGGAGGTAGAAAGGTAAATTTAAAGGGATTCTTCCTGTAAAATGGTTCATTAGTTTGAAGTGATATATCATTTCCCTATTGTATCTACCTTCACAGATTGGTTATATACACCAAAATTGCTTTCAGTTATTGATGCCATCTCTCTTCTAGCCAAGTGGAAGGAACACTTTTCTTCCATACCACATTTTTGTGTTTAGGTTTTAGATAGGATCTGAACTCCACATTTTTAGTAATGGTGGTCTTAAACCACTTCTTCCCAGTTCTTGGGAGTTCTATCACCTCTGTAATTAGGGTTTCATCAACTAGGAACTCCTCCTTGCCTAACAGTGCCTTAGAGCCATCAAAAGAGAGGGCAAATGATTCAGCAGCCTACTGGTGTGAACCTTGAATTTTCTCACAAAATTTGTAACATCCTGCATCTTTAAACAATGTGCGGACTTCTGGATGTGATTCTAGGTAGATTATGTATCCTATTTCTTTCTTGAGAGCAGGTCCTCCTTTCTTCATCTCTGAATTGTGCTTCTGAGTACCTACAAATATCAAAATTCAAATTCTATGGAAGAGGTTAGTGGGCTGGTTTACAGAGATGGCCTCGAGTAGTAAGGATGCATGCAATCAAAGGTGGAGTGTACTGGAGGTATGGCACTGATTCTAAAGTTTTAACTACTTGGCAAGTGCTCGAGTGAGATGATGATAGCTTCTGGTGATATCTACGAGACAGATAGCCCATTAATCATTTTTAATTTGAACTTGGTATTCAGTGGAGGTTTACTGCAGTCGTGGGACAAATGGAGGGTAGATTAGGGTTTTGATTCCCA
Source organism: Pseudotsuga menziesii (assembly GCA_001517045.1). Lineage (NCBI taxonomy): Eukaryota > Viridiplantae > Streptophyta > Pinopsida > Pinales > Pinaceae > Pseudotsuga > Pseudotsuga menziesii. The sequence continues at coordinate 408,414 of LPNX010101146.1, read as the reverse complement.
TCAGTCAAGTCAGTTCAATAACAACCTCTTTAATCATCAAATTATACCTTACTGTAGTTTCCCCATCCTTTCGGTGGTTTATCATGCCAAATCATGACCTGTCTTGTGTTGACAAGTTTGATTTGATGGACAGGTAACCGTTTTATTTTTTCACCCTTTTCGGTGGTTAAGAGTATCTATGGTTTTGTTTGCTAGCTTCCAAAAGCTGAGATTTTGGTGGCTAATGAACCACTGACACGTTCTCCCAAGCCACTGAAACCTTCTTTCCAAAAGAATGTGTGTAACGAGCTTTCGGCAGCTTATCATCTTTCCAGATCTCATCGTTTAGCTGTTGAAAGGCAAGCCTTTCGGTGGCTAATGAACTATTTGAAAGTTCTCCCCAGCCACCAAAATTTCCCCTTTCCAAAAACGTATTTCAATTGCTTTTGATGGTTAACGTCTTCTTAAAAACACTCGCTAAGCTACCGAAACCAAGGATTTTCGGTAGCTAATGAGCTGTTGGAAAGCTCTCCTAAGGCACCGAAAGTCCTTTTCCCAAAAATTTAAAAAGAACATGATGAGAAGGATTTCAGTGGATAACATGGTCCTGCGTTAAACTATTAGCTGCTGAAAGCTAGGCTTTTTGGTGGCTAATGAGTTGTTGAAAATCTCGCTTAAGCCACCGAAAGCCAAAAAATTCAAATTTATTAAATAACAAAACATCAAATATCTCAACTTTGTTAGTCACCCCAATATCTATCATAGTATGACTTGAAATATTCATCCTATCAAAAAATAAATTTTCTGAGTGAACTTATTGCAAATAAATTTATTTTAGGAGATAACACATATAATCAATTTTCCTTTTATAATATTCCTTAAGGTGGTTTTGGGATCGCGGGAGGCGATTTTACATTACATATTTTCAAAAATCAGAATGCTCCTGAGTTCATCATGTGGAAAGCAGTAAAAATTCCACTACTGCTTTCCCTTTTCATCTCCCCCTAGTTGAAAACACAGAAATAATGTTGATCATTAATCTTCCTTCCTTCGACCAGGAATAGTTGATCATTTCCTATCTTTTTCACACTCCAACAGCATATCGCCAAAGCTCATCAATGTTATAGAACGTGCACCTTCATCTAGTGAATTCCCTGTCTATCATTGATCTCATCGGTTCTTAAATCTAGACCGTTGATCCTTAGGTCATATTTGGAGACTACACTTCAAAGTATACTATCTCTATCTCTCAATCAAGTCAAAAAATATTGTGTCAATAGTAGGGGCATCATTTTAAAAGGATATTGATATATAAGGTTCGAACCCATCATGTGGCTTCCATCTAATCGCCTCAGCCTCTACAAAAAAGATTTAAACCTTTATACATAGCATACTTGGATCAACCTCGATTCAACCCCTTGCCTATGCAATGCCATATATCAACTCTATGCTCCTCTTTTTTTATGACTTTTGGATTCCAAGCAATTCTCATTGTTCACCACGATCACTGCTTATCAGAACAATTACAGCATTCATCTTAAATGCATCCTATAAGCATCTGGTTGTTGATTCCTAAAATACCTTCAGGAAGATTCAATAGATTTGCGGGCACATCTTTGCACTCTTATGTTGTAGGCCTGGTTATCATTATGATACAATTGAGCGGCTTCCAGATTTGTTGGGCTAGCAGGATTTGGATCGTAAGTAGAGTCTGAATTGATGCCAATATTGTGCAAACATTATGGCAAGGTGACCAAGTTTATTGTATCAAATAAGTAAAACAAAACTGTGTGAGAACACCTATCAACGAAGATAAATTTGTTATCCTTCCAGATGTCACTATCCTATTTTTATCCATCATCTCTATCACAAAATTTGCCTCATGGAGGTCAATCACTACCCCTATCACCGATATACCTTTTGTCAATGTATACATTCTTTATGAAGTTTCAAATCCTATCAACATTGTTGTTGTTTGGGAGTGGATGAAGCTGCAGGTCAAAGTTTTTTTAAATATAGTTCTTTCGCTTTCTAATTGCCATTTGTTGTCCTCTGAGATATAAACTATGATATACGTAGGTACAGGCTGAATTTCTCAGGTGGAATCATCCCATATACTCTATCTGTCTGTTACTGCACATTGATCCATTGATCTGGCATATCCTCTCTATAGTTTCCACCCTGCCATAGCAAAAACCCTCAAGGATTCTCTTTACAGTAACATGTGATCATTGGTCTCTCTAGATCAGCAACACACACCATGTGTAAATCCGTAAGAAAACAAGTTGTGTTATATGTGAGAACCTACCAAGAACCAGGAATCAGACACCTCCAACGCAAAGAAGGGAACCAAGATATGTGATAAAACGAAATTGATTGAATGAATGAAAAAAGGGTCGATCGAATATCCATGAATGGAGACCTACCAAGAACAATGATTTGTTGTTCCATTTCTATCGATTTTTTGCTCATAGCACACTCAAATGGTCCAGCCTGGCACAGAACCTCTGAACTTGCAACTTCTCTCTCTTATTGTTCTATGTTAAATGACAACTAAACTAATGTGTTTATTGGAGGTTTCTCATTATGGATGTTTACGGGAAGTTTATCATAATGGGCATTACCGGCAATAGTTTACTCATGTGATTAAATTCATGAAGTATATAGTGCATGGTTGGGATGCATGATGTTGAGAGAGTTGTCTGTGAGCTAAGACCTATCTTGTAATATCTCCTTCTTCATTAATGAGCTTCAATGCTTTGTCCGTGGATGTTTCTCCTTTTAAGATTTTACCACATGAAATGCTAGTGTTATTAATGTTGTTATTCATTGTCTGAGTTTAAATGTGTATCTGTAATATAACAAGTGGTATCGGAGCTAGAATGCTAAAAGAGAACATCGGGGAGAATAGCTGCTGAAGGAAACCCCTGGAATAAATTTTGTTTGATATCTGTTAGAGAGGGAGAATTTGCTACAAAGAAAGAATTATGTCTGCAATTTAGTGTCTGTCAGCGTGAAGGAGAGCGATATTTCACTGGAGTTGCTGCGAGAGAGTTGTGTTGAACAACCTGCGTGTAACATTTTCTGTGTGCTTGTGAATGGCCAGCCTGGTGCTGCTGCATTNTATATATATATATATATATTTCAAATAAAATAACTATTAGTGATATATTAAAAACAAAAATTTCAAGTTAGAATTACAGTGTGGAGGTTTATTTGGGATGAGAATAAATAAAGTGTTGTTTTTTTTTTTGGAATGTTGTTTATTTTGGGTTGAAAAAAAAATTGAAAGATTGAAAAGTTTAAATTATTTTTTCAAAAATGTCTAGCACAAAGTTTGAGATTGAAAAGTTTAATGGTAAAAACAATTTTGAACTTTGGAAGTTAAAGATGCGGGATTTATTAGTTCACGAGGGGTTACATAGGCTTTAGACGGGAAAAGGAAAAGACCTCTCACCATGACAAATGATCAATGAGAGGACCTAGATTCCAAAGCGCTAAGCACAATCCGTTTATGTCTTGAGGATGATGTGTTGTTCAACATTATTGGAGAAACATCAGCAGCAAGCTTGTGGAACAAACTAGAAAGTCTGTATATGACCAAATCAGTCACAAACATAATTTACTTGAAGCGGCAGCTGCATGGTATGAAAATGAAAGAAGGTACGAATATTGCAGATCATTTAAATGTTTTTAGCACTCTTATTTTCTAGTTGAGTAGCATGGATGTTAAAATTGATGATGAAGATAAAGCAGTGAATCTTTTATGTACTTTATCTGAGTCTTGGTGTCCAGTAGTTTCTTCCACTAGCCTTAGTACAACTAATACTTTATAATTTGACAATGTTGTTGGAGCATTATTGTCTGAGGAATTAAGGAAGAAAACCGGTCTTGAAAAATCTTTTCTGGAAGCTTTGGTTGTTAGAGGTCCTTCCAAGGAGAAAGGAGAAAATTCAAGGGGTACTTCCAGGTCTAAGTCGAAGGGCAGAAAGATTAAATTAAAATGTTGGTACTAAAACAAAACTGGTCATCTCAAGAAGGACTGTTGGAAGAGACAAGAATCCAATAAGGATGACTCCAAGTCAGAGGCAAACTCAGTTAAGTCTTCTGATTCAGGTATGATTGATGAGGTCTTGTTTGTTTTTAATATTTATTAATGTAATGAGGAATGGCTATTAGATTCTAGTGCTTCACACCATATCTGTCCTCATAAAGATTGGTTTTCTCCCTATCAAACAATTAATGATGGAATAGTTCTTTTAGGAGACAATCATTCATGTAAAACTGTTGGGGTTGGAAGTGTTAAAATTAAGATGTTTGATGGAGTAATAAGAACACTTGCAGATGTTAGACATGTACCTGAGTTAAAGAAAATTTTAATTTCTTTAGGAGTATTGGATTCTTGTGGTCATAAGTTTACAGGTTTTGATGGAACTCTAAAAGTTTCCAAGGGTGCTTCACTGGTCATGAAGACACAGAGGACAAGAAACCTTTACAAACCGGTTGGAAGGATGCAAGTTAATGGTACTACATTAGTATCTGAAGAAGAGTCAGGACCCACTCAGCTATGGCATCAGCATATTGGTCATATGAGTGAAAAATGACTTCATGTATTAATGAATCATAAATTTCTTCCAAACTTGAAAACTCTGAATTTTATGTTTTGTAAACATTTTATATATGGATAGTGTAGACAAAAGTTTAAAGCAGGTAGTCATGTAATTAAAAGTGTACTTGACTATGTTCATTCTAATTTATGGGGTCCGTCTCCTACCATTTCCTATCGGGGAGAAAAATATTATGTATTATTTGTAGATGACTTTTATAGAAAGGTTTAAGTCTATGTCCTAGAAAGAAAAGCTGATGTGTTTAATACGTTTAAACATTTTAGAGTTATGGTTGAAAAAAGAACTGGTAGGACAATCAAGTGTTTAAGGACAGATAATGGAGGTGAATTTACTTCTTTAGAGTTTGAAAAGTATTGCAAAGATGAAGGAATCATCAGACACAAAACAAATGTATACACTCCTCAGCAAAATGGTGTTGCAAAATGCATGAACATGACTCTTCTCGAAAGAGCAAGGAGCATGCTCAATAATGCTAATTTGGGGAAAGAGTTGTGGGAATAAGCAGTTCTATTGCTTGTTATCTTATAAATCGGTCACCTTCAATGGAAATAGATTGTAAAATTATGGAAGAGGTATGGACAAATCACTCTTGTGATTATTTAAATTTGAAAATCTTTGGTTGTGAAGCTTATGCACTTACTAAAGAATCCCCAACATTCATCAGCCCAAATGGCATTTTGGCATACAAAAAAGTTCCCCAGGGAGTGGTAAAAGCAGTCTTCTCTTGGTCATTAGGGTGCATAGCAACTTGGTTGTATCCAGAGAAACCATCCATGAATGACATGACACTAGCCCCTGAGACTGTTTGCAATAGGTGTTCCATATTGGGTAGTAGATAGTTGTCTTTCTTGGAGCATTTGTTCAGATTTCTGAAATCCACACATAACCTAATCTCCTTGTTCTTCTTCCTTATATTAATCTTGCACTTTGATCTAGGGACTAAACATCAATCTCATCAAATATTAATCAACAAATAACTCATGAAATGGTGTAATCGGACTACAGAATGAGTAGTCACTCTGTGTATTCACACAAAGAATGAGAAATTACATTACAATGTCATGCTACAAGCAAGAATGAGAAGCAATTCGAATTCCTAAGGAGGTCATTCAAATTGAATGAGTGAGTCTAGCTTAACTGAATGTAAGCCACAGTCAACACTCAATTTAACCACTGATCAAAACCCTAATTGACTCAACTGAGTCCTAACTGAAGTTGGAGTGCAATAAATGTTGAAATATTGTAACTTTGAATAATATTATATATGTATCTTTTTGTAGTCCCCGATGGTCCTACCAGGAGAACCACTTGTATTAGTTTGTACCCTGATGCTTCTAATCGAAAGAATTAATAAGAGTCATGAGGTAGTCCCCTCTAATTGTAAAGGTGGGTCATTAGCACCCCAGTGTGGTTACTTAAGCCTACATGTGTAACTTGAGCCTACATGTGTAACTTGAGCCTACATGATTAACTTGAGCCTACATGTCGGATGAGTTAATTAAAGTGAATGGATGAATATAAATAGAGGTGTAGTGCTCCTCATTTGGAACACACGCACTCTCACTTGTGTAGTGCATTAGTGGAGAGAGAGAAGTAGCTGGAGAAGGAGGAGGATCAAGCTTTGATCTCCTTGTTGGTTTTACCTTTTATCTTGTTGGGCATCTATATTGAGGAAGCTTTTGCTGGGTTTTTCCCTTTAGGGTTTTCCTAGGATAAATCTGTGTTGTTCTTGTGATACTGTTTCTTTCAGTGATCCTGCTTATATGCTTTTGTTATCAAACTGAAATGAAATAATGATGTTTTAGCTAAGCATATGAAAAGTTAACATGGTATCAGAGCCACCCTGAATAGGACAGCTTTCACAAGGAAAAATAGCCCTTTTCTCTCTCCCCAGAAGAAATTAGGGTTTCAGGAAAAAATTTGAGTTTTGAAAAACTGATTGCATGGAAATTTGCGCCCTCCCAGAGTGCATCTTTTAAGCCTGGAATCACATTTTTTGGATTTGTGAGTCTCTGGAAAATTCAAACCCTAGTTTGACAGCTATACCAAAAAACTGTTGAACCATAAAACTGCAGAAGTTGAATCTTGCAAGTCTGATTTGGAAGGTGAAGAATTGAAATCTACAGAATCCAATCACACCAGTCAACTCACCTCATTCAAGCGCATCTACTGGTAAGGTCAGTTTCTCATTCCGCAAAATTTCAATTTTTTGTGATTTTCTGACAAGATGGTCCCAAGCACTAAGCTTAAGGACAAGCTAGAAGGCATAGAGAATTTTCGAGCATGGAAATACAGGATTGGTCTCATTCTCCAAGATAATGATCTTGATAAGTATGTCAAAGAAGAAGTTTTAGAACCTGAAGAAGTTGAATCCAAGGAGAAGCACAGAAAGGATATGATTAGAGCACAAAGGATTATTGCTGACTCCATCAAGGATCACTTGATCCCTTAAGTGTCATCCAAGAAGACTCCAAAATAAATGTATGATGCCCTTTCCAGAATGTATGAGGGAAGAAACATCAACAGGAAGATGAATCTAAGAGCTCAACTGAAGAGTACCAAGATGAGTCATGGAGAATCCATCCAAGACTACTTCACAAGGGTTTCTTAGATCAAAGAGAAACTAGAAGTTATTGGAGATAAGCTTGATGAAGATGAATTGGTTATGACTACTCTCAATGGTCTCACTATACCCTAGGAATCCTTCATACAGATGATGTGTGCCAGAAAAGAAAGCATGATGTTTGAATTAGTATGGGAAGACTGCATTCAAGAAGAGACTAGAGTGGCAAACAGAGAAGCCTTACTAAAGGAAGATGATCAAGCCCTAGCCACTCACACCAAGAAAAGAATAATTCAATCTAACTTTAAGAGAAGAAACTTCAAGGAGTCTCAACCTCCCAGAAGAATCCAAAGAAGAAGGGAAAATCATCCAGATAAAGACTACTCTGGCTTTCAATGTTTTCATTATGATAAGATAGGACACATTGCCCGAAATTGTCCTATAACGAAGCAAGAATATAAGAAGAGGATCAACAATAACAAAATATATCATGCTCATCTAGTGGAAGATGAAGAAGAAGAAGAAGAATAAGAAGAAGAAGGACCTCCAAGAAAGCAAGCAAGAGAAGAAGATGTAGAAGAGTATGTACTATTCTCTGCACTCTCTGGGTCTACAACACCTGGAGAAGACACTTGGCTTATTGATAGTGGTGCTTCAAAGCACATGATGGGACACAAGAAAACTCTGTCCAAAATTGAAGAAAGAAGCTCTCCTCAGAAAGTATCCCTAGGAGATGACTATCAATATCTGATCAAAGGAGTTGGTGAAGCAAGCTACAAACTTGATTCAGGTAATCCTCTAAAGATGAAAGGTGTATTATATGTACCTGGTTTAAAGAAGAACTTACTTTCTATCTCAGATTTAGATAAGAAAGTATTTAGAGTTGCTATCATAGATGGCCAAGTACTCATGTGGCCCAAAGGAAAGAATATTGAAGATGCAATCATCATTGGTGAAGAAGAAGGAGGCTTGTATAAACTCAAGGGGAACTTAGAAATAGCCTTTGTTCATGAGTCCACTAACCCTAGTGAACTATGGCATAGAAGGCTTTCCCACATCAACTACAAGTCTCTATCTCATGTGAACAAAGTAGTGACGGGATTACCGGATATGAAGATCAAGCATGAAGGCATTTTCAAAGGATGTGAGAAGGGAAAGAACATCAAGAATCCATTTCCGAAGAGTGAAACTAAAACAAAAGGTACATTGGAATTGATTCATTCAGATGTATGTGGTCCAATGTCTTCCACATCCTTAAGTGGATTTGAATATTATATTACATTCATTGATGACTTTTCAAGAAAGACTTGGGTATACTTCTTGAAAGCAAAGAGTGAAGTGTTTGAGAAATTCAAGGAGTTCAAAGCCTTGATAGAGAATCTTTCAAACAAGAAAATAAAGACACTCTGATCAGACAATGGAGGAGAATATACCTCAAAAGAGTTTGAGGCTTTTTGTAAAGATGCCAAAATCAAGAGGGAACTAACTACTCCCTACAATCCTCAACAGAATGGGGATGCAGAAAGAAAGAACAGAACCATCATGGAGGCAGTGAAGACAATGATATATGATCAAGATCTTCCTATGCATCTATGGGCAGAAGCAGCAAGAACTATTGTGTATGTGCAGACTAGAATATCTCACAGTGCTCTTGGGTTCAAGACTCCAGAAGAGATGTTCAGAGGAAAGAAGCCTAAGGTAAGTCACCTCAAGATATTTGGTTGTCTAGTATATATTCATATACCAAAAGAGAAAAGAACCAAGTTAGACCCTTCTGGAGAGAAGGGGATATTTGTTGGATATTGTGAAGTATCCAAAGCATTCAGAATCTATATTCCTGGATTCCATCACATGGAAATCAGTCGAAATGTGACATTTGATGAAGAGATAGCCCTCAAGAGATCTAGGAAGTGCCAACATGAAGAAGTGTATGAAGAAGAGACATCTCCCAGAAATAAAGAAACTACATGTCTCCCTGAAGATGAAGGTCCTAAAGAACATGACTTAGCAGAACCTCAAGAACCTCCCATGATGGAGATGTTAAGAAAGAGAAAACCTGCTTGGACAAGAGAAATTATATGAGAGGTAGAAAGATATGGAGCTCTTGAAGGCTCCACAAGGGAAAGAAACAAGCCTAAGACTTTTTCCAATTATGTAGCCTTGATGTGTGATTTTGTAGATCAAGAACCTACAAGCCATGAAGAAGTTGTACAGAAGAAAGAATGGGTAGAAGCAATGACTGAAGAATACCAGTCAATAATGAAGAATGATGTATGGGATATAGTTCCCAAACCAGAAGGAAAGAGTATAGTATCCTCCAAATGGATATTCAAAATAAAGCATGTAGCTGACGGAAGTATTGAGAAGTATAAAGCAATATTTGTGGCCAGAGGATTCTTTTAGAAAGACGAAATTGATTATGAAGAAACATTTTCCCCAGTAGCATGGTATACTTCGATTAGAGATATCATGGCACTTGCATCTATGATGAAATGGGACTTACACTAGATGGATGTGAAAATAGCTTTTCTGAATGGTGTGATCAAAGAAGAAGTATACATAGAATAGCCACAAGGATTTGAAGTTGAAGATAGACATACTCGCATATGCAAGTTGAAGAAGGCCTTGTATGGCATGAAACAAGCTCCTCAAGCCTGGTATGGAAGGATAGATAGTTTCCTGTCAAGCATGGGCTTCACCAAGAGTAAAGCTGATCCTAACCTTTATCTTAAGGTTGTAAAATATGAACCTATCATCCTGCTATTATATGTGGATGACTTATTCTTGACAGGGAATGAGAAATAGATTATGGAAAGAAAGAAGAAACTAGCAGAAGAATTTGAGATGAAAGACCTTGAGTTAATGCATTATTTCCTAGGTCTAGAAGTATGGCAAAGTTCAGAAGGAATCTTTCTCAACCAGGGAAAGTATATGATAGAGATATTAAAGAGATTCAATATGTTGGAATGCAAATCCATGGCCACACCCATGGACTCCAAACTAAATTTGTTAGCTGATGACCCATTAGAATTAGTGGATGTGACTCACTACAGACAGATCATTGGGTCATTGATGTATTTAACAAATACCAGACCAGACATTTGTTTTGCTGTGAACACCTTGAGTCAATTTCTTGTTCAACCAAGACGGGTTCACTTAGTAGCTACAAAACATGTGATGAGATATCTGAAAGGGACTATAGACTTTGGTCTATACTATGATGGTAGCCATGAGTATATGGCTACATAGATGCAGATTGGGCTAGAAGTATCTAAGACAAAAAAAGCACTTCAGGTGGATGTTATAGTATGGGATCTGCTATGATTTCATGGTTTAGCGGAAAGCAGTCTAGTGTTGCTCTAAGCTCAGCTGAAGCCAATGTTATCAGAACCGGACCGGTCATCGAACCGGCGAAGCCCAAAATGTGAACCGGACCGGAAACCGAAAAAAAAACCGGGTAAAAAACCGGCTGACTAAAAAATACATAAAATATTCATATTTTGTAAAAAAACATATATATTCATGTGCATACAAATGAATCCAAACCATTAATACACAAATATGCAAAGTTTCTCATATATATAGCAAATATGGGTGCAAATATCCAAAATAGCACCTAGTGCAATACATCTGTAAGGTTCTGAACCAAAGTACATCAACAAAGAGGCTCTAAATGGCCCCTACAATCCAAAAATAAACCATAGTACTAATGAATAACAATAAAGTAATCATATGGCACTACCCTACTAGACACTACTTAGAAGTTAGTACTACTAGAGTCTAGTAGTCTACTACTCATCATCGTCCTCCTCATCGTCATCCTCATCCTCTTCATCCTCTTCAGGAGTGGGATTTTGAGCCCCACTTGATTCCCCTGGCCCTGAAGATGGAACCTCTGGAGGTGGGTCCAAATCCAACCAAGAAAGGTCTTCATTATCAAATACTGGTGCTTGAGTCTCCACAACCCACTCTGATGATGGATCAAAGTCATCCAAGGTTATGTTTCCTGATGCTGGTGTCCTGTTCAAAAACTGGTTACGCCTCAACCTAAGATTGTACTGGACATAGACCATATCATTCAACCGTTTGTGTTCCAAACGGTTTCGTTTCTTGGTGTGTATATGCTCAAATACACTCCAATTGCGTTCACATCCCGAAGCACTGTATGGCTGGCTCAATATTCGAATTGCAAAATATTTCAATTCACTGCA